>CM052651.1:11744527-11783927 GCA_028533165.1 Leontopithecus rosalia
AAACCCCGTCTCTACTAAAGATAAAAAAATTAGCTGGGCCCGGTGGCGCGTGCCTGTAATCCCAGCTACTCGGGAGGCTGAGGCGGGAGAATTGCCTGAACCCAGGAGGCGGAGGTTGCGGTGAGCCGAGATCGCGCCATTGCACTCCAGCCTGGGTAACAAGAGCGAAACTCCGTCTCAAAAAAAAAAAAAAAAAATTTATATATATATACAAAAATTAGCCAGACGTGGTGAAGGGCACCTGTAATCCCAGCTACTTGGGAGGCTGAGGCAGGAGAATCACTTGAGCCCAGGAGGCCGAGATTGCAGTGAGCCGAGATTGCACCACTAGACTCCATCTCAAAAAAAAAAGAAAAGAAAAGAATCCCAGCACTTTGGGAGCCCGAGGCAGGTGGATCACGAGGTCAAGAGGTTGACCATCCTGGCCAACATGGTGAAACCCCATCTCTACTAAAAATACAAAAATTGGCTGGGTGCGGTGGCACGTGCCTGCAGTCCCAGCTACTCAGGATGCTGAGGCAGGAGAATTGCTTGAACCCAGGAGGCGGAGGTTGCAGTGAGCCGAGATCGTGCCACTGCTCTCCAGCCTGGCTCCTGATGACAAGCGAAACTCTGTCTCAAAAAAAAAAAAAAAGAAAAGAAAAAATATGGATGTAAGAGAAATTATTCCATTCACAATGAAGATAAAAACTTTAAAATGCTGAGGAATAAATTTTTAAAAATCAGAGTATAGGACATTATAAAAATCTTAAGCATATAAACTAAGATATGCACAAATGGAAAAGCAAACTATGACTTTGGATGGAAAAAATGTTAATATAAAAATGTCAGTCTCTCAAATTAACATGTAAATTTAATAAAATTCCAGTTGGAATTCCAGCAGGGTTCTTTCTTGGCAAAGGGGAAGAAAGGAGGAAACTATAATTAAATAAATGATCTTCGAGTTTATAAGTATCTAAGAATAACCAAGAAAAGATATGAAAAAAGGTTAGTGAAGAGGGTGAGGACATGCTTCAATAACTATAAGAACATGTTATTGGCATTGAACAGACAAAATGTAACAGGACAACCTGAAATTTAAGTCCAATTACATACGAGAATTTAATACATGATAGGGTGCTGTTTCATCTAAGTCGGAAAATAATGCATTATTTAGTAAATGGTGGTAATACAAATAATCTAAGTGGGAGACAATTAAATTAGATCTCTTTATTTTACCATATATGAAGATAAATTCCAGATGTCTAAAAGAGTTAAATGTAGAATATTAAAAGCTTTAAATCGTACAAGAAAATTTAGGAGACAACATGTGGACAAGATTAGAAAAGTAGATGACTCACACAAAAATAGAGATTTTCTCATGAATTTGAAACTATTTTATAGCTTAAAAACATAACAAATATTTATAAGCTTGGACAAGTACTTGCAATTCAGAGGACATACAAGGTTAGCTATACCATGCAAAAATTTCTTTCAAATTAAATGTAAGGAATAAACAAACAAAAAAATAGGCAAAGGACAGGAAGAGACTATTCATAAGAGGCCAAATTCAGGTGGTCAGCAACATATGAGAAGATCAAACTTACCTGCAGTTGAGAAAATGCAAAATAAAATAAAATTACATGATGCCATTTTATTCCCAATGGAAGGGCAAATGTTTTAAAGAATTATAATGCCTATCGCTGGCAAAAATGCTGATTAATAGAAATGTAAATTATTTCAGCTTTTTGGGAAGCAGTCAGGCAGTATCTGTTACATTTAAATATACATGTGCATGCATGCATGCAGACAGACACACGCACACACACCTCTTTTGAGTATGTAGGGGAGTGAAGAAAACCTCATGTTTAATGGTAAAATTTCGAAAGCATTTCCTTTGAGATCACAAAACAAAGATTTTTGGTAATACTTCTCTAATTAGCATTAATCTAGATCCTAGTAAGAGCAGGTTAAATAAAGTATTTTTGTTTTTGTTTGTTTTGTTTTGTTTTTGAGACAGAGTCTCCCTCTACCACCCAGGCTGGAGTGCAGTGGCACAATCTCAGCTCACTGCAACCTCCACCTCCCGGGTTTAAGCAATTCTGCCTCAGCCTCCTGAATAGCTAAGACTACACATGCCTGTCACCATGCCCAGCTAATTTATAAGGGAAAGTTTTAAGAATTGTCAGAAAATACTTTTATTTTTCAGGTAAGAAAATTATGTCTAGAGGAATTGAAAGAATCCACAGAGAAATTATAAGACAGTTTAGCAAATTCGCTTTATACAAAATTACTGTCTATATAATGAATCTTATTTCTAAATGCCAGCCACCAAATAGTTAGAAAATAAACAATTTTAAATTTCTTATTTGTAGTAGCATTAAAAATGTTAGATGCCAAGGAGCAATCTACCAGGAAAGATGCAAGATCATTATGGAGAAAATTATAACATGTTTTAGAGAACTTAAAGACTACACAAATAGGGAGACGCGATATTCTCAGAGATTGGAATACACGTGCCAGTTCTACTCAATTTAATAGATTTGGTGCAATCTCAGTCAAAACTCCAACATAGTTTTTAATGAAACTTGACAAGTTGATTCTAAAATTTATATAAAAACATAAAGGGCGAAGAATAGTTAAAATCCTCTTGAAGAACAAGGCGAAAGGATAGCTTCACCGGATAGCAAGAACTTATGAATGTATAAAACCAAGAGAGTACAGTGTTGGCTTTGAGACTGACAGACTAATGGAATAGAGCCCAGAAACAGAGCTCATTATCTTCATTATGAAGTTACAAGCATTTTCTCAAGAATTATTACTTGCCCATCAGGATGTCACTTTCTTTAAAACCCAAAGGACCTTCCTCATAATTTTTCTAACAGATTTTTCCAAAGGGTCCATACAATATATTTTCTGCCACAAGCACTTTGAGCATCACTGAACCCTCTGGTAGTAAGGGGCAAGGGCCAAAACTGCTTGTATCAGTGCCTTTACATGTCAGAGAGATTTGCTCTGGGCCCCACTCAAAGCTAACAGCCTTGCTGGTCACCCAATAAATCAGTTAGTGTAATATATTTGTATAAGGAGCAAGAAATCCAGCCACAATAGTTTAACCAAATAGCGGTTGATTTTTGTCCTACACTAAGTAGTCTGGAGGTAGACTGCCCAGGGCTGGTGCAATGGCTACGTAACATCAATAGTGTGTCCGGATCCTTCTACCTCTTCTCTACCATCCTGCACTTATGATTTGGGCTCAGCTGATTTCTTCATGTTCATGGTCACAGGATGGCTATCCCAGCTCCAGACAGGAGAAGGGGGAAAACAGAAAGAGGCAGCACCTTTTCCAGAAATCTAGAGAGTATGTCACAGCCAGACTTGGATGCTTTTGATTCCTAGCTACAAGGGAGTCTAATATTTTTAACTGGACACACTGCTGCCCAAACAGAATAGGGGTTCTGTTAAGAAGGAGAAATCCATATTGGTAGACAGTAGTTGTCTGCCATAGGATCCAAACGTGGTATATATTATTTCCAACATTCAAAAAGACCTATGAAAAATGGTCTTTCTGTTTATCAATGGCAAGAAGTGCAATGGACGGTTCCTGCTTCATTTTGTAGGAACTGTCCCGACATTCCCCAGGCACTCTCACTCATGCATGCTCAGCCTGTCTCTTACGCACACACACACATGCATGCACACACACACACACACACACACAGAATTTCACTAAGGTAACTGGCCCCATAATTTCATGAGATTTATTCGTCATCTTCTGACACTCAGGGTTTTCCGAGGCACCTAGTCTGCACGTTACCTCCTGTTTCCAATTTATCAGTACGATGTGATGAGTACAGTGTACCAGCTCCACATTCTGTGGACTGAATTTGAGATACAGTCAGAAAACGGGCATAACCCTAAGGCACTGTGGTGAAAGTATATTGCTTATTCTGCCAGATGAAAACAAACTCGCCATGTCCCCCACTTACAGGGATAGAGAGAAAAAGCAAAGATACTCAGAGGGGATTCAAGATTCGGGATATTCTGAGTAAACTGGGATAGATCACAAAGGCTGGTATAGATCTGAAAACTGGTAAGAATTATTATTCAGATTTGCCTTAAGTTATCTTCGCTTGGTTTTATTTTTAAACCAGCAAACAGGAGTGCAAAAGAACAACATTTTAAAATTTGCCAAAAGTTTGGTAGTCTCAGTAGTCCTCATGAAGGATTTTGATCTGCCATTTATACTGTCTTACTCTCTTGGAGGCAGGGAGAAATACATTTGTATTCAAGCATCCATCTCATTACTATATAAGAGAATTCCTATGTTCCACAATTACACACTGCTGCATTCTATTTTTGAATTAGGTAACAGATTCTTCTCAAGGTTTCATTGAGGATGCCTGGCCATGGGCTACATAAATCATCTAAATCTTCCCATTTAAATTCTCCAGGCCCACTCTTCCCTCAATCAGTGCTTCAACTTTCTCCTAAGAGACCAGCTGAGGATGTGGATTCAACTTGTTTTAACTCTGAAATTTTGGAGATCCAACTGTGCGTTTCGTATTTGTCTTTCCCCACATTCCAACAGCAAAAGATAAGATATTCTTATAATAATGCCAGGGAAGCCTCTGGATGTTAGCACATACTTTGAACTGAGAAGTTAGGAGTTTGAGTATGTCTTTTTATTTAAGCTATCCATTGCAATTAGAAGAAGCTGTCTCATCCCAGAATCATGGAATTCCCTGTGTCCTTCATATTATTCAGTAGAATTGATCTCTAAGTTCCCCAAAGCTTTGCCTTAAATGGGCAATTCAGTCTAGGTGCATACAGGTGACAATTTGATTAACTGCTTCTCTAGATCATGACAAGAACCCTTCATCACACCAGCTGGGTTGTCTTTGCCTCCAACCTCAATCAGGCCAGAAAACAACAGTCCCAAGTTTCCACATACATCCTATGTTTCTCTAAGGCCCTATGGCCTGCAATCATTCATTTCTCATTCTAATTCCTGAATCATTTAGAGTTCTTAATTTCAAAAACTAGGAAAATACTTTGACTGAAGCAGAAAATGAATTTATGAATGGATATCACGTGGCTCACAGAATCTCTAAGAAGGCTGATGAGTCAAGTGTGTGGCGAGGCAGCCAGGAAAAGTACACACTCAGAAACAATTGCATAGGTGACAATCTAACTGGACACTGGGCTCTTCCAGACCCTCTGGCACTTCTACTACCAAAGCTTGATCATTCTGCTGCCTTTGACCCTGAGAGACACTGGAGAGTTTCTTATGGTTCCCTGACTGCATGGCTTCATCTCATGAGTGGAGTCCATGACTCACACCTGTAAGCAGAGGAGACTGAGTAAGCAATTACCCGAGGCTTCTGTTTTTACAGTGCAAGGTACATTCCGTACTTCACTGACACAAGGTGGGAAAATCCAAACACACGAAAAGCCTTCAGATTCTGGACAGCCATAAAGAAGGACAAGTGCTCACCTTGCCTTCTAATAAGCCAGAACAGGGAGAGAGGTTCAGGCTCCTTTGCCTTACCCAGTACAGAGACAAAATCACAGCCAGTGAGAAAACAAATATGGCACATATCCTGGAGGTCACTGAAGCACTTTACAACTCTGTTTCCTGGGTCTCGCTTTGAATTCCGCATTCTGAAGTTCCTCCATTAACTTCAGAGTCAATTCACGTCTCTTCACTAGGAATTTGTCATAACACAAGAACTCTTTTGCATTCTTCCTTTCAGGTTCCATCCTCTGCTATCCCATTCAATATTTATATTTCACACTGATCTGTTGTTTTTTTTAACCAAAGCCTTGTCCTTCTCTTAATAACAATTTCATCTAATCAGTGCTTATTCAGCATCCACACACACTAGGTGGGTGATGTGCCAGACTTCGAGCACACAAAGACACATACTAAGAGGAAGGAAGTCCCGTAACAAACAAGGGCAACTGATAATTCAAAAAATGTAAGTACTCAGATCTTTGATAGAAACATCTCACATTTAAAATATCTGTATCTGAAAACAAACAAAAGAACTAACAACTCCAGTGAACTCCCTTTACACTCAGAGTAAGCCCAAACTCCTAAGCAGGCTGACAGGGCCCAGGCTTTCACACGCACCTCATCTCCTACTGCACTCCTGTGCTCATGGCGATCCAGCCCTAGCAGCCTTCTCTGCAATGGAGAGACGAGGTTCATGTCCACCTAAGTGTCTGCACTTGATTTTACCTGTTCTCCATCGACTTCCCATGACCAGCTTCTCCGACAGGTCATCCCTGACCACTCTATCAAAAATAGCCCCTCTCCTCGCAGTCACTCCCTCTCATCACTGATATTTCCATTATATCATATTTACCACCTTCCTTCCCACCAAGAGCACCTGCTACCAGAGATCAAGAATCTTTGCCAGTATGTTCATTGCTGTCCTCAGTGTGTGGCACCTTGCCTGCACACAGAAAACTGACAAAAAATGTGTGTTATATGAATTCAAGTATAAATGAAAGAATGGTATCTCCATCCGTTAGTGCTGCTATAACAACATACCCAAGACTGGGTAATTTCTTATATAAAGAACAGAAATTTTATTCCTCATCGTTCGGGAGGCTGGGAAGTACAAGTTCCAGGCACAGGCAGGTTCGGTGTCTTGTGAGGACCCTGGTGTCTGCTTCCAAGAAGGCATCTTGAACACTGTGTCCTCACATGATAGAAGGAACGGAAGGGTAAAAACGGGACCACAACTGGTTCCCCTCAGCCCCTTTTATAAGGTCACTAATCCCATTCATGCAGGCAGAGTCCTCATGACTTACTCTTTCCAAACCGTCCCACCTCTTAATATCACCATAATGAGGATTAAGTGGCAACGCGTGAATTTGGGGAGACATCCACACAATAGTAAATGGCTCAGGCCAAGTCCTAACTGATAGCAAGGGCCACTGTGGGCACGTCAGGGAATCCGTATATTTAATGATGCAAATCTCTAGGGTATGCTAGGACATCTAGATTTTCCTGTTTTCTGTAGCATCCTCTCTCCATTTTGTAAGTCTTGCTCGAAGGTAGAAAGGAAAAATAGAGGTATCTTTGGCCAAGAGAGAATAATTCAGCCCAGGAAGATCACCAGGACACTAGGGCATTAAAAGCTGTAGATGCCTGAATTTCATCATCATTTTTTTTTGTTCTTCATTATTTATTTATTTGTTTGTTTATTTATTTATTTTTGAGATGGAGTCTCACTTTGTCACTCAGGCTAGAGTGCTGTGGTGTGATCTCAGCTCACTGTAACCTCTGCCCCCCAGGTTCAAGCCATTCTCCTGCCTTAGCCTCCCGAGTAGCTGGGATTATAGGCACCCACCACCACACCTGGCTAATTTTGGTTTCACCATCTTGGCCAGGCTGGCCTTGAACCCCTGACCTCATGATTCACCTGCCTCAGCCTCCCAAAGTGCTGGGATTACAGGTGTAAGCCACCGTGCCTGGCCGATCGTCATTTTAAAAGGCAATCTTTTCTTATAGAAGGAAAGCACTTGTCTGAAAAGGAAAACTCATCAAAAGGGCAGGAACATAGGAAAGGCCCTATTCTGGCCTTTTCTATGTAGTCAAAGATGGCAGCATCTGCCCTCTTATCCGGTCATGTGAAAACCACATTTGTGTTCAGTCTCATTAAACTTCAGGACTAGCAGCAAATAATGGAGCAAGCTCCAAGTCGGCTGCTTCTCTTGTCAGTGGAGCAATAGTCTTGGCAACTTCCTCTTACTCTCAGTGCTCTAAAGCTATTTATACACTGGCACAGGAGAACATATTATTTGCAGAAATGCCTCCGGATCCTATGTCATTTATACAGGCACAGAAGATGTTTTCAAAGAACCATATTTCTGTAGTATTTTTTGCAACAAAGACTGCACAGCAGTGATCTGCCAGGTTGTGTGGGTGTAAAAACAGCCTCCAGTAACTATTCTTTAATTCTACTTCGGCTATTTAATATCTGTTCAAGTATTTCAATCTGCCCTGTCTCAGATTTTGGATGTCACTCATGATCAATTTGCAAGCTTTGGGAACACAACAGAACAGCTAGGTGTCCCTTTCTCCATCCTCTCCTCCTCCCTATTGGGTTTTATTGGTATCGCATCAATATTAGTGCACTTTGGAACTCTTAGATTAGCTAATTTGGAAAAGTGCAATTGTAGGGATAATACCTCTTATTAATTTCCTTAGATCAGGTCCTCTGCAGATGCCAAGTCTGGATTAGACAGGCAGGAAATTTATCGAGGGAAATGCCAAGTAGGGGAAAAGGAAAGGGAGCTGCAGGAAGTGAGGGGAGCTGGGAAGGATGAGAAGGACGTAATAAGGGGTGCTGGATAGGCAGTCTCAGATGGCAGCACAGTTCCAATAAAATCCCAGCCAGGTCTATAGGAAGTCTTTGAGCCAAAGTTATCCACCAGAGAAGTCCCCCAGAGAAGCCCTGCATTAGCAGCCTGTGGCACTTAGCTGGGTGGCCCTGGGGAGTGTAGGCTCAGGCAAGTGCTGTAGGGGATTCCCATCTGCCACTCCTGCTCCTTGCAGCAGAATTGACTGTGGCATTTTCACAGCCCCCACAGCTTCCACCTAAATCTGCTTAAAAAGAGTAAAAGCCAGACCGGGCGCCCTGGCTCACTCCTGTAATGGCAACACTTTGGGAGGCCGAGGCGGGCGGATCACGAGGTCAGTAGTTCGAGACCACCCTGGCCAACATGGTGAAACCCCTGTCTCTACCAAAAATACAAAAATTAGCCAGGCTTGGTGGCAGGCACCTGTAATCCCAGCTACTTGGGAGGCCGAGGCAGGAGAATCACTTGAACCTGGGAAGTGGAGGTTGCAGTGAGTCAAGGTCACAGCACTGCACTCCAGCCTGGATGACAGAGCAAGACTCCATCTCAAAAAATAATAATAATTAATAAATAATAAAATCCAGCAGCTTTTAAATTGTTTTCTTTAAAGCTCTGGTTCCCAAAGCAGCCCATCACTTCACACCTGTTATCCCAGCACTTTGGGAGCCTGAGGTGGGTGGATCACGAGGTCAGGAGTTTGAGACCAGCCTGGCCAACATGACAACACTCTGTCTCTACTAAAAATACAAAAATTAGCTGAGTGTGATGACAGGCACCTGTAATCCAAGCTACGTGGGAGGCTGAGACAGGAGAATTGCTTGAACCTGGGAGCCAGAGGTTGCAGTGAGTCAAGATCTTGCCATTGCACTCCAGCCTGGGCAACAGAGCAAGTCTCTGTTTAAAAAAAAAAAAATCCTCCCACCTCAGCCTCCCATCTAGTTGGGACTACAGGTTCCTGCCACTATACCCAGCTAATTTCTTTTTTCTGTTTTTTGTAGAGGCAGGGTCACGCTATGTTGTGCAGGCTGGTCTCAACCTCCTGGGCTTAAAGGATCTGCTCACCTTGGCCTCCCAAGGTGTTGGGATTACAAGAATGAACCAACATATCCAGCCATGATTAGGAACTTTCTGAGTAGAGAAGGAAAGAGGAGGCACTGTGGGCACATGGAACAGATGACAGGAAGCCACAGATGAGTAGGGAGACATGCAGAGGGAAGGAAGTATCAGGTAGAAAACATCTTTTTCCCTCCAGGCACCCACAAATCAAGAGGTAGGTTTTCTAGTATTCTCCCTTCACACGGAGAGGTCAGGAACCACTGCAGAAACTCCTATGGCTTTCTCACTCAAACAGGTTGTTTTATACATTGGGGTAGATAAGATTTCTTTTAGCGGGAAATGATCCTACTGCTTTAATAGTTTCAAAATGGTGGTTGTTGTTGCGTTGTAGAGACAGAGTCTCACTATATTGCCCAGGCTGGTCTTGAACTCCTGGACTCAAGCCATCTTCCTGCCTCAGCCTCTCAAAGTGCTGTCATTACAGGTGTGAGCCACCAGGACAAGCAAAAATCCACATGTAAGATTGACTCCCCAAAAACTTAACTACTAATAGCCTGCTGTTGACTAGAAGTCTTTCCAAGAACATAGTTAACACTTTTTTTTATGTTATATGTATTACATACTGTCCTCTCACAATAAGGTGAAGCTAGAGAAAAAGCAAACATTATTAAGAAAATCATCAGGAAGAGAAAAATATATCTACTGTTTGTTAAGTGGAAGTGGATCATTATAGAGGTCTCCATCCTCGTGGCCTTCGTGTGGAGTAGGCTGAGGAGGAGGAGGGATAGGAGGGTGGCAGAGGTGAAAGGGCAGAGGAGGTGGAAGGAGAGGCAGGAGAGGCTGGCACACTTGGTGTAACTTTACAGAATTACATCATCCCTTATGTCTGATTTTTTACTTGTTCATTTCTCCAAAAATGTTCTCTATGGTACCAATTCCACCATTTATTTTAGTTTCAGTCCACATATCACAGAAGGGCCTATGTCATAAAAAAAAAAGTCAAAAACAAGTCCTGAATGATTCGAACCCTCTGCCAGATGTCTAATGTCAATTCGTTATCTGGCACTGCTTCCTCTACAATCTGCAATCTCTTCCTCATTGTCTGGCACCAGTTCAAAAGCACTCATCTCCATCTTCATTTTCTTTTAATTCTTCTGGCCTGGTGTTCATTAGCTCTTAATTTCTCCAAGATCTGTATCTTGAAACCCTTCCTGCTCCCAACCCCCATCTTTTTTGCCAAATCCACAATCTTCCTCATGATTTCCTTGATCAGCTCCGTTGTTAAGCCTGTGAAGTTACGTGCAACACCTGTATATAGTTTTCTCCACCAGGAGTTTACTACTATGGGCTGGATGGCTTCCATGGATTTTTCTGTAACAACAATGGTGCCTTCAGTGGTGTAATCCTCTCGGACTTTCATGCTGTTCTTTCTGTTGAAGTTCTCTTCCATAGCATTTGACCATCCTTTCCATAGAGTAGAATGTGTAACTAGGCTTAAAGGTCCGTAGGAACCCCCGATCCAGACACTGAATCGGAGACGCTGGGTTTGGGGGCAAGTAGACCACCTCGACACCTTCAGTGTTGAACCCATGGGGTTCTGGGTGGCCAAGAGCATTGTCCAACATCAAAAGAACTTTAAAAGGCAGTTCCTTCCTGGCAAGCTACTTTCTGACTTCAGGGACAAAGCATTATTGATGGAACCAATCCAGAAAAAGGGTTCTTCCTCTCTAAGCCTTCTTATTGTGCAGCCAAAAGACTGGCAGCTCGTGCTTATCCTTTGCTTAGAAGACTCCGGGGTTGGTAGCTTTATGGATAAGGGCTGTCCTACTCATCAATTCTTCTGAATTTGCACAGAACACTAGAGTTAGCCTGTCCCTTCCTGCCTTAAATCCTGGTGCTCATTGCTCTTTCTACTAATAAATGTCCTTTGTGGCCTATTTTTCCATAATAGGGTACTTTGCACTAAAAACCTGTTGAGGCAGATATCTTTTCACTGGTTTTCTTAATGGCATCTGGGAACTCATCTGCTGCTCTTCTTTGTAGACAAAAGCTGTTTCTCCATTATCTTGACATTTTTTAAGCTAGACCTCTTTCTAAATTTATCAAACCATCCTTTACTGGCATTTTATTCTTTAGTTTTAGATAGTTCATCTTCCTTTTGCTTTAAGTTGTTATATAATGACTTCACTTTTTCTAAAATTATATTAGAGTCTTTTAAAGGTACATGTTTCTTATAGCAAATCCTGCACTTACATAAAAGTTGTATTCTATTACATGAGAAAAAGATATTTGCAAGAAGTACAATGTTGTCATGCCTGCTGGTGTAACTGTGGTGACAGTATTACAAATTTCCTTTTCTTTTTTTTACAATGAACACGGGATTCATTTATCTCGAAATGGTGGGCAGTCACAGCTGCAGACCTCAGATCATGGCACACATGAAACATCCCACTTTTTCTTGTAATATCATTGTTGTATTTAGGCAGAGAAAGAGAAAAAGGAGAGAGAAAAAGTCTTCCACAAAGAGTGTGGAGGAGATACAAGTATGGAATCCAGGAGAGGAAAAGCAGCTTTCACGAGGATTGTGGAAGGGGACCCTAGAGGGGGAAAATCTGCCTGGATAAGGGAGACAGGGACATTTAACCTGGGAGGAATTCCCACCTTTTCCAAGCCCCCTGGCCAATGAAAAGGGTTCCTTTAAACTTCCACTGGAGTGATTGACCTTTGATCTTTTCCCACGCCCATGAAAGTTTAAAACAAAGATGATTAAGTCTTCCGGATGGAGAGAGGGGAGGGGGGCATTGGGAAGTTCTTGCCCTTGAAACTATGCTCCCTTGTGGACCTGAACAGATAATACATTCCGTCAGTCCCCATTCAGAACAGGAAACCCCAACTTCTGTTGGGGTTACGGGCATTGATTGCCTTTTAACTACTTTTTGCTGAAATGGGGCATAGAAGGGGCCCTGCAGTTGAGGTTTTTTTTTAGAGGAGAGCCTTTTAGGGGTACAGGTTGATTCTGTGGTTTACGACAGAGCTTATGAGCCAAGGACATTTGGGGTTTTAGCAGCAGGATTATTTGTGACCTTATGGCTTTAGAAGAAACGAATGTGACAGAAAGGTTAAAGTTAACAGGCCCAGAGCCCCACAATTATAGAATGGTTATAAATGATCCTAGGAGAGAATACAGCCAGGACAGTTAGCTGTTAAACAAGCTTTACAATACTGTTTTTGAAGGATTTTGAGCCCTGTGTTTGACTGATTTTTGAGGGTTTTTTAAACCGTATTTAAAACAACACTTAACTGGTTTACAAAGTAGCAGCATTTTTTAAGAAAAAGACAGGTTTTCTTTTTACTATGAAAAGGATAATTGGAGTTTGAGAGTTATTTTGGTTGGGCCAACTTTTTTTCCTACCACCTACAGGGGGCAGAGCTGAGGCATTTTGGTAGCCTGAGATGCCCTGGCTGTTTTGGCCCTTTCTGGCTTTTGCTGGGGTACAGGAGCTGGGGTAATTGCCACAGGGAGTTTTACATGCGGAGGTAGGTTTGAGGAGGGCTGAGTAGGGTATAGGGTACAGGCCCCACAGAGCTGAGGCTTATTTTTTAGGCAAAAGGAAAGTTGCACATAGGGGACCTTAAACCATTTACCCTTACTTTTACTGTCCAGGTTTAATTGCAGAATAGTGTTATAATTTATCCTTTTTTTTTTTTTTGGAGGCCGGGTTTTTTCACTCAGCAAGGGATATTTTGGCCACTTTGTTTGGCGGAGGAAAATGAGCCGCCTTTTTTTTTTTTTAAGATCGTGTGTTAAATTGGTTTTAATTTTTTAGGATACATTTTAATGGGGACTTCCTTTGGGGAGAGAAGCACCCACTTGAAATTGAACACAAGGAATGCCAGCATTCCCAGTTATTTAATTATAGCCACTTGACCTGAGGCGCTCCTTAGGTAAGGTCCTGGAAACTGGAGTGTTCTCCAATTAATACCTTGAATTTTAGTGTGCCCGAGATGCGTGATTGTGATTATTTTTGCGGTGGGGGGAGCCTTCCATGTACTGGATTTGAATTACGCCTACCAGTGTTATGGGAACTGCTTAGTGACCACAGTGGAGGCGTGAAGGGCTGCTGCGTTGAGTGGTTTGTACCAACCCGTTTTTGACAAGGCCAGTGAGGCTTAGGAGATGGGCATCAATATTTTCCAGCCAAAGTTTAATTTACACAGGCTGAATTATAAAACTGCCCTAGAAGGGTACACTTTTAGGGAGGGGCTGTTAGAACACACGGTTTAAAGAAGGCGGGCCGCATGGCTGAGGCCAGAACGATGCCCTTAGGACCTGGGCCTTCTTTACCAACCCATTTTCCACTATAGGAAAATGCCCTTATGGTTGTGAAGCCTGTCATTAATTATTTGGGCCCTGGAACCGGTTTAACTATACTTTTTTAGATGGAAAAGTTTTGCCGTAGAGCAAGAGCCAATCTCAAGCAAGACAAATTATACACAAAACACAAGGTCCCATAGCCTTTAGCTTTCAAGCTTTTTTTAAGATTCCCCCAATTTAAGACTGTCTTTACCAGGGATTTGCACCAGTAACCTTAGAGCTGCCAGTTCTGCACCTTAACTCCTTTACCGTCTTGGCCACCTGCAGGAAGGGAAGGCAGAAAGCTTTTTAAAGCCTTATTTGAATGACAGTGCTGCACCCTGAGGTGGTATGGCTGGCCAGGTTAGGCCACGGCTGGTTGGGTTTTTTTTGGGTTTATTTAGCCGTCCTGCCGAGAGAAAAAAAACTGCTTGCCGCTGTGATTTTAAAAATTGGGCACGGGTTACACAGACGGCTTTTGTTTGCAACCGCTGCTGGGCCGGCTGTGAGTTTTGAGAACCATGACCCCTGCTTCCCCCCGCCCTCCCCACCGCCGCTTTTGGTTTGCCGTGTCGACCTTGCCAGAACTGCGTGTGCATTTGGGCTACTTCCCTAGTCGCGCTGCCTTTTCAGCCCCGCCCACACAGGCACACAGGGACCCACGGCTGGCAGGCGAAGGCCCAGGGCAGCCTTTTTACACTGCTATGTGCCAGAGGAGAAGGCGTGCCACGCCCCTTGCGGCCTGTTTTGCCGTGATGCCAGGACCATGTGCGCACCCTGGGCCCCTTTCTTACCGCTGTTTTGACTAGGGAGCGCCGGCGACGCTAGCGCCGGAGAGGCTAGCCCAGCTGTTGTACAGGCCACGGTGCCTTTTGGTTCCATGCAGGCTTGGGCTATACCTTGCCCCCTCCCTGCTTTTTTTTTCTTAGACAGAGTCTTGCTCTGTCTCCAAGCGCCAGGCTGGAGGGCAGTGGCGCAA
Organism: Leontopithecus rosalia; assembly: GCA_028533165.1. Classification (NCBI taxonomy): domain Eukaryota; kingdom Metazoa; phylum Chordata; class Mammalia; order Primates; family Cebidae; genus Leontopithecus; species Leontopithecus rosalia. The sequence continues at coordinate 11,759,272 of CM052651.1, forward strand.
TCTCGGCTTACTGCAACCTCTTCCTCCGGGTTCAGGAAATTCTCCTGCCTCGGCCTCCAGAGTAGCTGGGACTACAGGTGTACACCACCACGCCCAGCTAATTTTTGTATTTTAGTAGAGACCGGGTTTCACCATGTTGGCCAGGATGGTGTCGATCTCTTGACCTCATGATCCACGAGCCTTGGCCTCCCAAAGTGCTGGGATTACAGGCGTGAGCCACCGCGCCCGGCCCCTGCTGATTTTTTCCAGCCTGCAGCACCGATGACAGTGGCCCCAGCACCTGCCCGGGCCCATCCCTGGGGCTGAGCCACGGTTTTCCAGTTTCAGTTCCCAAACGGCAAGGAGCGAAAGGCCCGGGGATAGTGTTTGCCCTTTTTGCCCGGCAGGTTTAGTTTATTGCAAGAACACATGACCGGGGACACCAGGTAACTGCAGACAGTGTTTGCCTGCCCTGCCTCCTGCAGGTTTTTGGCCCAGAGATAGCAGCTGAAGGATAGAGAAGGAGCAGAAAGCAAGTAGAGAGAGTTTAGAGGAAAAACTGTGCCTTTATTTAAACGTGGCTGGCCCTCCCCGCTTAAAGACTGGCTGGGTTTTGCCCCCGAGGCTTGGCGCAGCTGCTTTGGTGTTTTTAAAGAGACAGAATGGAAACAATTTTACTTACGGTTTGAAGGGTTTTTTTTTTTCCTGTGTACCCCACTCGTGGCTGGCTCGTCAAAATGTTTGCAGGTTTTTGGGGTGCAGGGGAGCGCTTAGCTCCCCTGAGAGGACTTTTTTTCCAGGCTTTTGGTCTTTCACTCACCTGAGAATGGGAGAGGGGACCACGCTGGGCACAGCTTCTAAAGTAAATACCGGACCCCAAAAAGTTTTTGCAGAAAGTGATTTATTTAGGCAGAGAAAAAGGAGGGAGAAAGAGATGAGAGAGAAAATGGCTTCCACGAAGAGTGTGGAAGGGACCCAAATATGGAATCCAGTAGAGGAAATGCAGCTTTCACGAGGATTGTGGAAGGGGACCCCAGAGGGGGAAATCCGCCCTGATGAGGGAGACAGGGACTTTCAACCTGGGAGGAATTCCCGCCTTTTCCAAGCCCCCTGGCCAATGAAAAGAGTTCTCTAAACTTCCACTGGAATGATTGATCTTTGGTCTTTTCCCCCCTGAAAGTTTAAAACAAAGACGGTTAACTCTCCTGGATGGAGAGAGGGAAGATGGGCATTAGGTAGTTCTTGCCCCTGAAACTACGCCCCCTTGTGGACCCAGAAAGAAAATACACTCCTTCATCATGACTTTTCTCTGCTTCTTGGGAGCACTTCCAGCATTACTGGTGGCAATTCATGTGGGTCCCATAATGTTATTCAGGGTTTATGGTGTTGCCCTAAACATGATGAAAAACACTTAAGAACAAGAGATCACTTTTTACTGTGATATGAAATTTACTAGAGAGACAAACTGCTCATGTGGCATTTTAAGTGGATACACTTATGCTCAATGAAATAGCAGTAAGAGGTGGCTACAAAATTATTACAGTAGTACAGTATGTACTACAGTTAGTTTTATGTAGTTATGATTTAATACTGTATCTTTACTGCTTTTGTTTACATTTCTGTTGACTGGGAATGGAAACACATATGGTCTGCGTTTGTGTTTATAAGATTTGATAAATTTTAACTTTTATCACTGATTTGTATGTTTATGATAGTAAATTATAAACTAGCATCTACATATATTTCATGCATTTATGGCATACCGTTTTCTTAATTTTTCTGATATTTCTAGGCTACTTGGTTTGTCTGTGAGTTTTTTCAAGTTATTGCAGATCTCCAAAACAATTTTCACTATATTTATGGAAAAAAATCTGTGCATAAGTGGACCTGCTCAGTTCAAACCCGTGTTGTTCCTGGATCAGCTATACAATGGTTGTCTCGAGAGAAAGCCTCTATGTTTGAGTTGGCAGCTGCCCTAACCATTATTTGGTTTTGTTTCATAAAATACCATTTTTATTTGATTTTCTGCTAGCTGAATCTATTAATTACCCATAAAGGGGTGTTTAAAGTCTCCAAATATAATGGTGGATCCATCTGTTTCTTCTTACGGTTCTATCAGTTATTGTGTCATGTATTTTCATACTCTGTTGTAAGGGACATACACAATTAAGGGTTATTACATATTCCTGGAGAATTAATCCTTTTATTATGGAATACTCCTCTTCATCCCCTCTAACTTTCCTTGGCCTGAAGCCTGCTCTGTCTAAAGTTAATGTAGCTACTCTAGCTGTCTTTTGATTAGTGTTAGCATGGTATATCTTTCTCCATCCTTTTACTTTTATATGCCTTTATACTTCACATGAGTTTTTTTTTCCTTTCCAACTTTCAGTTTCAAGGGGTACATGTGCATGTTTGTTAAGTGGGCAAATTGCATATTGTGGGGAATTGGTGTACAGACAATTTTGTCACTCACGTAATCAGCATAATACCCAATAGGTAGTTTTTCAGTCCTCACCCCCACCCTCAAATTGGCCCCATTGTAAAAAACGAGTTTCTTGTTGGCAACATATAATTGGGTCTTGTTTCTTGATCTACTCTGACAGTCTGTCTTTTAACATTTTTTTTTTAAGAGCAACTGACAGACAACTAAGATTCATGCTTGAGTTTTTAGCAGATGTTTTCTGAAAAAAGAACCAAAAGTAAGGCTGACACTTCAAGGAAAACAACTGAAGGCATTTGTTGCCAATGATAAAATTAGAGATTTCCATGAAAAAGTCAGAATTTTTAGAAACATGTTTGTGCCACTGTGAGCTTAAAAGCTCCCTGATACTTAAAGACTTTTTCAGTGAGATAGTGATATTAATCAATATAATTTTTAAATATATAATATAATTTGTAAACTTTCGGAAGTTCTGCATGACTCAGTGATCTGATATTTCACAAATGAGCAGTGCATGATGTCACGAAATCATGTATGGTAAAATTCATTCAAAGTGCAAGATAGACCTAGGTATTTTAATGTAACAAATCATAAAATGTTTACTGCTATCACCCCAAATTGGTCTGTAGAATTAAGGACATCCCAATTAAAATCCCAACAGACTTTATTTTTATAAACATGACAAGCTAATTTTAAAATGTATGTGGAAATGCAAAGAAACGAGAGTAGCGAAAGCAATTTTGAAAAAAAAGTTGAAGAACTTACTAACTCATTTTAAGACTTTCTGGTACACTACAGTAATCAAAATAGTGTCATATTAGTATCAAGATGGACATATAAATCAACGGAACAGAATAGAGTCTAGAAATAAAATACACACACGTGTAACCAATAGATTTTTGACAACGATGCCAAGGCAATTCAATGAGGTAGAGATAATCATTCAAGGCCGGGTGCGGTGGCTCAAGCCTGTAATCCCAGCACTTTGGGAGACCGAGGCGAGTGGATCACGAGGTCAAGAGATCGAGACCATCCTGGTCAACATGGTGAAACCCCGACTCTACTAAAAATCCAAAAAAATATTAGCTGGGCATGGTGGTGCGTGCCTGTAATCCCAGCTACTCAGGAGGCTGAGGTGGGAGAATTGCTTGAACACAGGAGGCGGAGGTTGCGGTGAGCCAAGATCGTGCCTTTGCACTCCAGCCTGGGTAACAAGAGCGAAACTCCATCTCAAAAAAAAAAAAAGAGATAATCGTTCAAAGAAATGATTCTGAAACAACTGGAGTGTCAGTTCCAAAAAAAAAAAAAAACCCACAAAACCTGAATCTTTATCTCACAATATACACTAAATTTAACTCGAAATGAATCCTTAAATATACGAGCCAAAACTATAAAATTTCTACAATAGGAGAATTTAGTGATCTTGAGTTTTGAAAAGAGTTTTTTAAAATAAATTAATTAAGGTCAGGCACACTTTGGGAGGCCAAGGTGGGCAGATCACCTGAGGTCAGGAGTTAGAGACCAGCCTGGTCGACATGGCGAAACCCCATCTCTACTAAAAAGTACAAAAATTAGCCAGGTGTGGTGGTGTGCACCTGTAATCCCAGCTACTCAGGAGGCTGAGGCAGGAGAATCACTTGAACCCGGGAGGCAGAGGTTGCAGTGAGTTGAGATTGCACCACTGCACTCCAGCCTGGGCAACGAGAGCAAGACTCCATCTCAAAAAATAATAATAATAATTAATCAAAATGTAGAACTTTTGCTTTTCAAAATGTTAAGAAAATGAAAAGGCAAGCCACAAACTGGGAGAAAATATTTGACAAACACAGATGAATATCTTGAATATGTAAATAGTTCTTACAACAAGAAGATAAGTAACCTAATAAAAGGTAGGCAAATGCTTTGTACAGATATATCACCAAAATGCACCTCCAAAAGGCATTTAGTATATGAAAAGACACTCAATGTAGTCGCTAGGGAAATGAAATTTAAAATCACAATGAGATATCATCTACACATCCACCAGAATGGCTAAAATAGACTGACAGTACTAAGTACTGGAGAGTATGTGAAGCATTGGGATTCTCATGTGTTGCTGGCAGGAATGTTAAATGGTGCAGCTACTTCGGAAAATATTTTGACAGCTTCATAAACAGTTAAACCAATACCTTGTGACCCAACCATTCCACTCCTCGGTATTTACCCAACAGAAATGAAAACATATGTTCACACAAAAACTTGAACACATTTTTCCCTCTTATCTGCCCAAAATTTTCAGCAACCAGCCGTGTGCATTTTATGAAGATTAACATTGACCGCAGTCTTACTGTTTGAGGAAGCTGTGTTGGTCAGGATACAGTAGGAAGACAGAAATCACCCCAGTTGGTTTAACAGAGAGAATGTGGTAACAAGAATTGCTAGCCAGTTATGGAACAATTGAAAAGGCAAAAGGGAAGAGTAAGGTATCTCAGAGATGCCTCACACCCCCATAGGATGCCGCTGTCCCCCCAGGACTGAGGAAATAGAGAAAAAGGTCGGAATTACTGAAACTCACAGGCTTGAAGAATGGGTCGCTACAGACGGGAATTCAGACCTCTGAGGAGCGACTGTTGCTCAGATAATGTGGTGCCTCAGAAATCTGGGAGAGGGTCCTCGGGAGCTGAGACCAGACCTGCGAGGAAGGAGGGAGTTCCCTGTTCACTGAGGCCACATCTCTGGACATGAGTGATAAGGCTGGTTCTCTAAGTTTTAGGAAGTCAGCAAATTGGAATCATGCTGCTTCTGGAGCGAGCTGCTGCTGCCTATACAGCTAAGGTGACTGAAGCAAACGGAAACGAGAGCACCCCGTCTGCCCCTCCAGCCCCACAGTCTCTCTCTAGCGCCCAATTGGCAGAGCCTAAAGGGAGCAATCAACACAGAGAAAGGTTTGCAGAGTGCCAGCATCACAAAACAGGATATAGAAGGGTGGGTTCAAAGCCGAGAGACACTAGCTTAACAAATAACACACCAGCAGTGCTTAAATTCCAACTGTTTTTCTCAACGTAAGACTTAGTTTTATGTGTTGTAGTTCACATACATATGATTATGGTAACGTGTATCATTCGTGATTGTCTCCCTCAAACATGAAGAAGTTTGTCTTTATCCCCCAAATCCATTTGGAATGCCTCTCATGGAGTATATTTATCAAATAAACTATTAATTAAATAACAGCAGCAAAAAGTTGCATGCTATTAGTTCAAACTTTTTTTTTGACACGAGCTCTTGCTCAGTTGCCCTGTGGTATAACCATGCCTCACTGCAGGCTCGACTTTCTGAGCTCAAGGATTCCTCTCAGCTCAGCCTCCCAAGTATCTGGGACTACAGGTGCGCACCACCACACCCGTCTAATTTTTGCATTTTTTTGTAGAGACAGGGTTTCACCATGTTGCCTCAGCTGGTCTCAAACTCCTGGGCTCAAGCAATCCACCGGCCTTGGCCTCCCAAAGTGCTGAGATTACAGGCGTACGCCACTGTGCCTGGCCAGATTCAACTTTAAAATCTAGCCAAGTGAACCCTTGTCTGAGGCATTGATGAGCCTTAGCAGGATCATTTATTCTGGAGGAATTTTAAGATGTTCACTCTTCTGGTCCAAACGTAATGGTGGCTAAAGATGATGATTGTTGTGGGTGATGATGTAGATATAATTGATCAATTCTGAAATAATCCTTTACAAATACCTGGGAATCTATGCCGTAAATCATATGAGTGCTTTGTAAAGCAACTCAAAGCATCTCTGCACATAGTTGATTTGATCGATTTAAAATTTTCTTAAGGCTCCAATAGATTACAAAATAGGGCTATTTCCTTTTATATACTCAATAAGAACGTTAGACTGCATTTCAAATATGAATGCATCAGCAGAAAAATTTTAAAACTTTCCTCACTTAATGTGAGGAGTCATGCCCAGCAAAAATCCTTCTGAAAGTCAAACAGAGCCCCACCTGTAACAGCTTCTTTTGGAAGGGGATGTGTTGCAGGGTCTTCAGACCTCAGACCTTTAAGTCCAGCCCTAGATTGTTCTTTTAGGCTGAAGCCTCCCTAGTCTCATTTCAGGTTTTTATTTTCTGGTGCTTTCTCTTTCACGAGTCTCGTGTTTTCCCTCTTCTTTCCAAAAGCACCCTTATTTTCAGCATTATGTTTGATACCATGGAGAATGTAAAAGGAATATAAGACATAGCTCCTGCCCACTGCTCTTTTTAATCTAGTTGGGGATATAAGCCAACATCCATGAAACAATTAATTCATAAAGTAGTAGTACATATATTATATTATATATTAGCAGAACAAAGTACTATTCTCCAACATAATACAATGTTCATTTCAGCCAAGCTAAGCCAAGCCAAAGAGTGTTTCAAGTAACCTAAAGAGCCTTATTTAAATATTTCCTTTATAATGTGTGAGACTTCCAGGATCAAATGACATTTTAATTTTAATTTTTTTTAATTTAGAGATGGGGCCTCTCTATGTTGCCCAGGATGGTCTTGAACTCCTGGGCTCAAATGATTCTCCCACCTCTCAAATAATAGTTTTAAAAGGAGGTATATAAACTTGATGACTTTATGAACATTTCCGTTAATATTGTTCTTTAGTTTCTGAAATAGTAAATGCCACATAGCAAAATGCTGAAGAACAACTTTGTAAAGTTAAAGTTTTTATAGCCTTTCCTTTGTATGTTGCCAGTCAGCCTGACCACTGGCCTTTCTTTAACCTAAACCTGTTTTTGCAAAGAGCATTGCATTGTAAACAACAGTATACGTAATGTCACTCTAGAACTGACCCTTTCAATCTAAGAATTCTATGAAAGGAGGATCTGACCAAGAAGACTCAGAACAACAAATTTTACTTGTGAGTAAAATCTAACAATGGATTCCTGCTTTATCCTATTCCCACCATGCTATGCTGTGGTTTGGACGTTTGTCCCCTCTAAGACACATGTTGAAATCTGAGCCCCAGTGTAGTGGTGTTGGAGGTGGGCCTGGTGGAAGGTGTTTGGATCATGGAGGCAAATCCCTCGTGGAGAGATTAATGCCCTCCCTCAGGGCGAGTGAATTCTCATTCTATTAAGTCCCATGAGAGCTGGTTGTTAGAAAGAGCCTGGCACCCCCCACCCCACCCCATCTCCCTTGCTTCCTCTCGCACTATCTCTTTGCACATACTGGCTCGCATTCCACTGTGAGTTGAAGCAACCTAAGGCTTTCAACAAGATGCCAATGCCCAGTCTTGGACCTTCCAGCCACCAGAATTATGAGTCAAAGAACCTTTTATCTTTATAAATTACCCAGTCTCAGGTGTTTTTTTTTTTTACAACAACTCTAAACATATTAAGACACATCCTGAAATTCTGGAGAGACTGATGCCCAAATCATGAAATTTAAAGCTCAATAAAGTCATCACTTAATGTTCTGTAAACATATTCCGTTTTCAGTAGAACTGCTTTAAAATAACAGTGTTCTAATCAATGGTTATCATTAGAAAACATCAGAGAGCTGGAAACACTTCACTTCCCCTTCCTTTGTATTCAGCCAACTTCATTACGCCTTCTGCCTAATAATTATAGATATGGGTTTCATAACATAAAAATAATTGGCATTAAAAATTGCATGCTCTCCCAAGGAACTAGAGATGTATGTCATTTCATATATCAATATGAAAAACATGACTTCTGTATAACTCAGGCACTGGAGTTCTAGAAATATAGTGAAATCATGCAACTTACTGGTAATTGGTAATGTATGCTGCACACACCCTTTGAAGTAACCACATGTTGAGAAAATCCCATTTTAACCCTGCCTTGAGGAAACGAAATGGTATATTGTACCTGTGTCATTAGCTTTCTTTCTCCCCTGAACATGAGTCAATTCATGTATAACCATTACAGAAATACGCCACTGCCTCAGAAGTTTTTAAAGTATCTTTTTTGGCTTTATTATAATGGTAATAGTGCTCATTATAGAAAATTTGGAAAACAGGAAAACATATAAAGAAGAAAATAAGAATCACTTGCAATTCCACAACCCTAAAATTATTACTTGCTAGTAGTTTGGTTTCTCGTATTCCAATATTTTTATATGTATGTATTTTGCATATTTGCATACTGCTTTTTTCATTTAATGTAAACTTGTGAGCATTTTATCTTTTCATTAGAATCTTGGTAAATGTACTTGTAATGGGTTTATCCTCGGCAGTGTGAGCACACGCTAATTTACCTTACATTCCCTATAGATGAACAAGTTTAGAGAGCCTACTTTTCCACCATCATCAGAAAATATAATGATAATATGCATGTACACTTATTCCATGAACTGGAACCCAGACCTCTGATGAAGGGTAGGTCTTACTGGCCAAGGCTGTGTCTCTGAGATTTGAGGGAAACAGTCTACACACTTACAAGTTCAAAGAATATAGACATGTTTAGGGCTCTTAATATATACCAGCCAACTGCTTTCCAGATTGCCCCAGTTTATACTCCACTAGCAAAGTGCAAGAAAACCCGCTTCACTGTACCCCACAGCTGTGGCAGCAGTGACTGTTAATATTTTTGAGGGTAAAACGATTTCTCAATATTATTTTGACTTATGCGATTGTATTACTAGTGAGTCTGGACGTTTTACTCTCAGGATATTTTAACTCAATGCAAATGTATAAAAATGAATTTTTATAGAATATTTCTTTCTAAATTGACATGATGAATCCTCCTTTCCGCCAATCTGAATACTTAAATGAAAAACTCTTCAATTAGCATTCATAATTTGAAGGTTTTCTTTACCTTATTTTTTTAAGAGGCTTTGTTTAATATTCAATTATGGCTTAAAGCAAATTCTTCAGTCAAGGGAAGTTGGTCATTTTTTTTAAGCCAAAAGACTTCAGTATTTTAGTAATTCCATATAGGAGCATATAGAACATGGGAAAATGCAAAAAAAAAACACATTTTAGAATTTTGCTAAAAATCTCTTTATCCAGTGGGGAGCCTGAGAGTGTACAATTAAGGAAAATAATTTGCTTTTTGCATGTCCGTGGCAAATGATGGCCTGTTCCAATCAACAGACTTTTCCTCATTGATTTCTCTACATGTCTCCTGTGCTTTGAAGCTAGAACTTAACATTAGCAAGGAATTGACTTTCCTTTTTGGCTCTTCTCTTTACAAACATCACTGAATCATTCACAAATCTATTTTTTAAAGGGCTACATTTTGTTTTTAAGAAGTAGTTCAACATGCAAAATTATGTGAAATTTCAGGTGATTTCTTCAGAATTTCAATATACGCTAGCAAAATAAAAAGTTTAGATAAGAAGGCAACACCCAACAGAAGCAAAGACAGGATCTGACCACAGCTTTACCTAGTAGGATGAGGATGTTCTGGCATAATCTCTACTTCACTCCTACATAGACTTGCTTGACAGTAGCATTTCCTAAAGACATGCTAGCTAGGTACACACCCTGTGCTGTTCTTTACATATATTAGTTTTAAACCACACAACAGTGCTGCCAACTATGTGTTATTATTCCCATTCTATAAAGAAACCAAAGCTTAGAGATGCTACAGCTAGGTTTACAACCTTGGTCTGTGTCATTCAGAATCTAGGAAAGCTTCTTGTCTTTTCTTTTCTTTTGAGATGGAATCTCACTTTGTTGTCCAGGCTGGAGTGCAGTGGTGTGATCTCGGCTCACTACAACCTCTGCCTCCCAGGTTCAAGTGATTCTCTGCCTCAGCCTCCCAAGTAGCTGGGGTTACAGGCATGCACCACCACACCCAGCTAATTTTTTTTTCTGTATTCTTAGTAGAGATGGGGTTTCACCGTGTTACCCAGGCTGGTCTTGAACTCCTCACCTAGAGTGATCTGCCCACCTCAGCCTCCCAAAGTGCTGGGATTACAGGTGCAAGCCATTGCACCCAGCCTTTTTTTTTTTTAATATATACACAAACAGTGCATAGAAATATACTACATTAGGCTGGGTGTGGTGGCTCATGCCTATAATCCCAGCACTTTGGGAGGCTAAGGCGGGTGGATCTTCTGAGGTCAGGAGTTCGAGACCAGCTTGGCCAACATGGAGAAACCCCCCCCCCTACTAAAAATACAAAATTAGCTGGGTGTAGTGGCACATGTCTTCAATCCCAGCCACCCTGGGGGCTGAGGTAGGAGAATCGCTTGAACTCAGGAGGAGAGGTTGCGGTGAGCCAAGATTGTGCCATTGCACTCCAGCCTGGGTGATGAGTGAAACTCCATCTCAAAAAAAAGAAAGAAAGAAAGAAAGAAACATACTACATCAAAAAATGAAATGCACACCATTTCCCTAGCCATTTCCCTAAATCTTTGAGGTCCCTAGTATGCTTCTTCTCATGACATACCCCACACACACCAGGTAGCCCCCTCCTGATTTTGTGTTACCAATTCACTTGTTTTTCTTTGTAATCTTACTTTATATATCTGTATATGTAAACATTATATATTTTAACTTTGCCTGTTTTTTATCTGTATGAAAATCATAGTGTCTATCTTTCTCAGAAAAATTTATTTGTCATTAATAAACCACAGAGCTGTTACTGTACCCACAGTTCTAGAGGTTTAAAAACAGCCTAGGCCGGGCACAGTGGCTCACAACTGCAATCCCAGCCCTTTGGGAGGCCAAGGTGAGTGGATCACAAGGTCAGGAGTTCAATATCAGCCTGCCCAATATGATGACATCCCATCTCTACTAAAAAATACAAAAACTAGCCGGGCATGGGGCGGGTGCCTGTAATCCCAGCTACTCAGGAGGCTGAGGCAGGAGAATCACTTGAACCTGGGAGGCGGAGGTTGTGATAGCGAGATGGCGCCACTGCACTCCAGCCTGGGTGAAAGAGCAAGACTCTGTCTCAAAAAAAAAAAAAGAAAAAGAAAAAGAAAAAGCAGCCTAAGTATAAGCCTAGATTCATAGTCATAAATAAGAATTGTGATGGGGTTCAGCGCACACCACCCCACAATAGGGCATCTTGGCATTTCAGAAGACAACAGAAGCTGGAAGCTGTCCCCCACTTTCTTCCCCTGGTTCCTTTTCCTCTGATGTAGGTTGTAAATCTCTCACTCCAGGGGCCCACTATATACCTGGAGGAAAGGAATGTCCCCATCTGAAAACACAGAGACACCAAGAAGAATCCAAACAGCACTTGCTAAGTTCCCTCCTGTTTATAACCATTAGATTATACCCCTTTATCCAAGCAGACTTCTGCATGACTGTTCATAAACATACACAGTTTTCCCTGTTTCTTTGGATCTTTATTTCTTCTTTTTTTTTTTTTTTTGAGACGGAGTTTCGCTCTTGTTACTGGAGTGCAATGGCGCGATCTCGGCTCACCGCAACCTCTGCCTCCTGGGTCCAGGCAATAATCCTGCCTCAGCCTCCTGAGTAGCTGGGACTACAGGCACGCTCCACTGTGCCCAGCTAATTTTTTTGTATTTTTAGTAGAGACGGGGTTTCACCATGTTGACCAGGATGGTCTCCATCTCTTGACCTCGTGATCCACCCACCTCGGCCTCACAAAGTGCTGGGATTACAGGCCTGAGCCACCGCGCCCGGCCGGATCTTCATTTCTGAAGGTTCCTGGGTCACATAAAACTTCTTTCGTTTTGTTTGAGACGAGGTCTTGCTTCTGTCAGTCAGGCTAGAGTGCAGTGGCATGACCATGGCTTGCTGCTGCCTTGACCTCCTCCCACTGAGGATTCTCCCAAGTGATCCTCCTACCTTAGCCTCCCAAGTAGCTAGAGCTACAGGTGCATGCTACCACACCCAGCTCATTTTTAAACTTTTTTTAGGGATGGGGGTCTCACTATGTTGCTCAGGCTAGACTTGAACTCCTGAATTTAGGCAATCATCCCACTTCAGCCTCCAAAAGTGCTGGGATTACAGGTATGAGCCACTGTGCCCAGCCCTTGTCACATAAAATTATTTGAAGTAAATTTGTTGAACTCTTCTCTTGTTAAGCTCTCTCTTGTTATAGGAGTCTCAACCACAAGTCTCAACCTTGAACCTAGCAATGGGTGGGGAAAGAAATCTTTTCTCTGCTATAATTGCCAGATTTAGCAAATGAAGGCAAATCTGTCCTATGCATGTTCTAGTGGGTATGTCCTGTGCAATATTTAGGGCATATTTATATTTAAAAAGTATTTGTTCTTTGTCTGAAATTCAAATCTAACTGAGAATCCTGTATTTTATCTGTCAGACCCATTTTAAGGAGTCTTACTACATCAGTCTTTATTTTTTTTTTTTTTGAGATGGAGTCTCACTCTGTCACCCACGCTGAAGTCAATGGTGCAGTCTTGGCTCACTGCAACCTCTGCCTCCTGGGTTCAAGCGATTCTCTTGCCTTAGCCTCTCAAGTAGCTGGGATTGCAGGCATGCGCCACCACACCTGGCTAATTTTTCTATTTTTAGTAGAGATGGGGTTTTGCCATGCTGGCCACGCAGGTCTCGAACCCCTGACTTCAGGTGATCCGCCCGCCTCGGCCTCCCAAAATGCTAAGATTACAGGTGTCAGCCACCGCGCCCAGCCCCTACGTCAGTCTTGACATCTGAAGACAAGTCTAGAAGGTAATTTACCCTGGCGAGTAAGCCTTGAAGTGGTCCTGTAACTGCCCGGTTGGTTCTCCTTGCCCATTGCCTAGACAGAGCTGATTTATCAAGATGGGGGGATCGCAACAGAGAAAGAATTTAGTTCATGCAGAGCTGGCTCTATGGGAAACCAGAATTTTATTATTACTCAAATCAGTCTCTCTGAGAATTCAGGGATCAGAGTTTTAAGGATAATTTGATGGGTAGGGGGCCAGTGAGTCGGGAGTGCTGATTGTTGGGTTGGAGATGAAATCATAGTGAGTTGAAGCTGTCCTCTTGTGCCGTCTGTCAGTCCCTGGGTGGGGGCCACAAGACGAGCTGAGCCAGTTTATTGATCTGGGTGTTGCCAGCTGATACATCCAGCACAGCATCTGCAAAATACCTCAAGCACTGATCTTAGATTTTACAATGGTGATTTATCCCCAGGAGTAATTTGAGGAGATCCAGAACCTGACAGCCTCCAGCAACACAACTCTTAAACCATAATTTCTAATGTTGTGGCTAATCTGTTTGTCCTGTAAAGGCAGTCTAGTGCCCAAGAAGGAAGGGGATTTGTTTTGGGAAAGGGCTGTCGTCATCTTTGTTTCAAAGTTAAACTAGAAACTAAGTTCCTCCCAAAGTTAGTTGAGCCTACACCAAGGAATGAACAAGGACAGCTTGGAGGTTGGAAGCAAGATGGAGTTGGCTAGGTCAGATCTTTTTCACTGTCATCATTTTCTGGGTTATAATTTTTGCAAAGGTAGGTTCAGTTCCTCACAATGTGGGGTGGAAATTACAAAAATCCTAAAATTAGGAAACCCGAGTCCTCTTTCCCTCATTGCCACTCCATCAGTTATTGTTTATATGACCTTGGACACGTCACTCGAACCTTGTGAGCTTCAGTTTTCTCATCTTCAAAACAGGGATCATAAGGGACTTTATCAAAAAGGTAAAAACAGCCAGGTGCAGTGGCTCACACTTGTAATCCCAGCACTTTGGGAGGCCGAGGTGGGTGGATCACAAAGTCAAGCGATCCCGACCATTCTGGTCAATAAGGTGAAACCTGGTCTCTCCTAAAATGCAAAAAATTAGCCGGGCATGGTGGCACGTGCCTATAATCCCAGCTACTCAGAAGGCTGAGGCAGGGGAATCACTTGTACCCAGGGGGTGGAGATTGCGGTGAGCGAAGATTGCACCACTGCACTCCAGCCTGGTAACAGAGCAAGACTCCATCTAAAAAAAAAAAAAAAAAAAAAAAAAGGTTAAATCCTTGTCTGTTATAAGAGAAACTCAATTGATCATTTATAATAAAACAAGCAGTAATATCATGGGCACATCACTTGGAGATAGGGAGGTGACCTCCACGAAATCCTGAAATAGAAACTGTTAAGAGTTCTTAAAGGCTGCCTTTAGCTGCAGAACCAGGGGTGGCGTGTGGGAAGGAATCGACTGGGAAAGTTCCTTCTCATGACAAGCTCTTTCGTGGTATTTCATGTTTTTAACATCAACTTTACTTTGAAAAGTTTAAAATTGTTAAAACTGATTTTTGAAGAGCAAGACTGAGTTTTAAAAGAATAATGAAACAGGGATAAATAGAATACCTTCCTCTCAAGGTTCAGGATGAACTGAACACCGGGTGTGAGAATGCTAAGACACACCAAAGATGCTATTCTGCCTGCATTTTTAGAGGGAGGGAAGGGAGAATGTCGTCCTGCTGTCCCTGAAGAAACTGACGACAGGAAAATGTTCCTCAGCATGTGTGATGGGTCACTCAGCCCTGACGGGGCAGCGTCTATTGAGTCCACGCTCAGTAGCTTATGACGCTGCTAAGGGACTTTATAAAAAAAATTTTTTTTTTGAGACGGAGTTTCTCTCTCGTTACCCAGGCTGGAGTGCAATGGCGCGATCTCGGCTCACCGCAACCTCCGCCTCCTGGGTTCAGGCAATTCTCCTGCCTCAGCCTCCTGAGTAGCTGGGATTACAGGCGCGCGCCAGGATTCCCAGCTAATTTTTTGTATTTTAATAGAGACGGGATTTCACCGCGTTGACCAGGATGGTCTCGATCTCTTGACCTCGTAATCCACCCGCCTCTGCCTCCCAAAGTGCTGGGATTACAGGCGTGAGCCACCACGCCCGGCCCTATAAATATTTTTTATGCCAATGATGAATGCAAGTTACAGAATTTAAATACAAAGAGGAAAGCTTCTTCTGGGCTTCTGATGCAGGGCAGCGTCTCCAGGAAGGCAGGGTGCCCCTTCCTCAGCGTGTCTCAGATATGATAGATTCTCCCTACCCTCTCCAGAAAGGAGCTCAGTGCCAGGAGCATCGGAGCTGGGGACAAGACTGACGCGAGCTGCAGCGCCGTGTGGAGGCACACAGGGAAAATGAAATGAGGTGATGGTTCTGCAACCTCAGGACCGGACCTCAGGCTGTGCTCTGCCCTCTAGTGTCTGTAGATGCTAGTTACAGTTTGAAAATGCTCAAATGGGTCAGTGAGAACTTTTGAGTTACTTAATTGAGAAAGAAACCAGAGAGAGAACTGAGAAATCGTTCAGATGGCACGTTATTGAGACGTCAATGGGAGAGTGGGTTTCTGCTTCTTTGGATTCTCTCCTCTAAGCCAGTGGTTCCCTAGAAATTGGAAAAATTAGGCTAATACACAAAAATGTATTTAAGTTCGAGGATTGCCTTTCATACTGAGATTTCTGATCTGCTGAATTTGGGGGGTCTTATGAAAGTGATGGCAACTGGCAATTTTCTTTCCATGTCTCATCTCTTCTCCCAAATATTTTGGGAACGTTTACTCATTTGTTACACACCTATTTCTAAGAACCACTGTTCCCTCCCATCAAGACAGTCTTTCCAATTCATAAGCATGGAATTACTTTCGGTTGGATGTCCAGGATCATCAGATCCAGGGAAGATAAGGTGTCTCCTCTTCATGTTACAGATTTGAGACCTAGGCAGGACCAGTGATCTGCCTGCTATATAAGTCAGTACTTTGCAGATGGCAGAAACTCAATAGGAAATGCTATAAAGAATAAAGGTCATGGGTGGCAGATGGGGCCCAGAGCCCAGATATTCTGTCCTTTTCACCACACCAGGATCATGAGATTTCTGGAAAGATATGGGCAATCTGCTTAATTAAAAAACTGCCAGGTTTTCATAACAGGAAGGTATTGGACTGGGGACAGGAACAGCAGGAATCCAGCAGGGAGAATTGGGGTTTGTCTTGATGAAGGTGAGCCTTGGAAAGTCTCGTTAGACATTATCATAGTGCAGTGGGAGATGTGTGGGCAGGTGTTAGCGCCTCTGATGGTTTTCCCTACTGGCTGCGATGTTAATGAGACTGAGGGGTTGGGAGGAGTTACTTGGCAGGGAGTACAGAGGAAGCCTTTGTGTTCTGCAGAAAGAGAATGAAGACATAAAGGCCTATGAGAAATGGGAATGTTCTATACGATGGAGGGAGCAAGGGGACAGAGCCTTAAACTAACTTTGAGGTCAAGTGCCACGTGGCTTTCAGAATAACCAGGAGCTCTGAGTGCAGGGAAGTGCTGAATACTTTGCACTGTTAATGTTTAAAAATGCCAAGCTGTGTGCCAAAATGCCCTCAAACAATTATGTAATCTTATATTTTTGTAAATTCTATATTACAGTTTCAGAAAAAAACTGTTTTTAATCATTTATTTAATGTTTCATGAGGACATAGAGAAAGTGAAACCCTCGTGCATTGCCAGTAGGAATATGAAATGATGCAATCTCTGAGGAAATCCCTTTGGCAGTTCCTTAAAAAGTTAAATACAGAATTACCATATGACCCAGCAACTCCACTCCTAGGTAGATTCCTAGAAGAACTGAAAAAGAGGTATTCAAACTAAAGCTTGTGCACCCGTGCTCATAGCAGCACTACTTACAATAGCCAGAAATGGAAACAACCCAAAAGTCTATTGACTGGTAAGTGCTTAAAGAAACTGTGGTATGTCATACAGTGGAATATTACTTAGCCATAAAAAAGAATGAAGTACCGATATGTCCTATGAGGTGGATGAAACTTGAAAACCTGCTTAGTAAAAGAAGCCATACAAAAAAGTCACTTTTTTTTTAATGAAGTCTCGCTCTGTCACCCAGGCTGGAGTGCATGGCACAATCTCAGCTCATTGCAACCTCCACCTCCCGGGTTCAAATGATTCTCCTGAGTCAGCCTCCTGAGTAGCTGGGATTATAGATACACACCAACACATCCAGCTTATTTTTGTATTTTTACTAGAGACAGAGTTTCACCACATTGGTCAAGCTGGTCTTGAACTCCTGATCTCGTGATCTGCCCACCTCAGCCTCCCAGAGTGCTGGGATTACAGGTATGAGCCACCGCACCCAGTCTAAAAGGTCACGTAATATATGATTCCACTTACATGAAATATCTAGAATAGGTAAGACTACAGAGACAAAGGTTGGTGGTTGCCAAGGACTAGGAGCCAGGGGAAGGGGAGTAGACTGCTTAATGGGTAAGTGGTTCCCTTTGGGGGGGCAATGAAGATGCTTTAGAACTAGATAGAGGTGATGGTTGTACAATATTGTGAATTAGACACTATTGTTGTTGTTATTTTGAGGCAAGGTCTCGCTCTGTCACCCAGGATGGAGTACTACAGTGCTATTTTGGCTCACTGCAGCCTTGACCCTCCAAGCTCAAACCACTCTCCCACCTCAGCCTCCCAAGTAACTGGGATGACAAGCATGCGCCACCACACCTGCTAATTTGTTTATTTTTTGTAGAAACAGATCTATATACTCTTAAATCATGAAGTTTATGTTCTGTGAGCTTTACCCCAAGAAAAACTGTTTAATATTTAAAAATGTATTTAATAACTAGTCACTTTAATAACCAGTTACTAAAGCGATAATAAAAAGATATTGCAATCTTAATAACCATCATATGTTTCTCTTGGCTTAAGGTTATAACCAGTCCTCCCTCTTTTGGAGTTTCACATCCAGAGACTCAACCAACAGTAGATTGAGAATATTCTGAAAAAAATACCACAGTACAACAATAAAAAATAACACAAGTTTTAAAACAATACAGCATAACCACTGTTGACATCGCATTTACATTGTAGTTGGTATTACAAGTGACTAGATATGACTTGAAGTACGCTAGAGGCTGTGTGTAAATGTCCTCCAAACAAGTCTATAAAAGACTGACTATAATCAGAGTTTGAAGGACTATTTTTCTTCAGTTGGATGGATTAAAACCATTACCAACCTTTAATAATTTTCTGCAATTCACTTCAATGACTTATGATTATCATTGTGCAAATAATTAGGAAAAATTTTAATGAAAGGCTTTCTTTCCATGTGCTGCAAATGATTGCTCTCGTTAATAAAATTCACCTATTTTACAATAGTAGAAAGAGGAAAGAGTTAGAATTGATTTTAAAAAAAGACCATTAAGACCTTTGGAAGTGGGTGTCTCACTGTATTCCCGATGTCACTGACTCTAAGATGCAAATTTTTTTCCTATTTTAACATTGCTGAACTCAGGGTGCCTGTGACAGTCACTGAGACCAGGCAGCTGTCACGATGTAGCTGTAGCTGTCATTGCCTGCTCTGGTTCATCCAAAAGTGCTAAATCATGTCAAGGACCTGGGGGACAATTCCAGAGACAAGAGTGCACTCTTTAAAGAACATTCTTCATTTTGAAACATGGACATTAATGAGTCAATGTCAAAAAATGGTTGTGAAGAGTTGAATTCGGAATGTGAAGTTGTCTCAGGAATGCTTAGACAGTTTGTTTCAGTTACATTTTACTTTTCATATGTGTGTGGACATATACACACACACACAAACATGGTATAGAGTAATGTCTGCTAAGTAAGCCTTAAAAAGCTATTTCAATGAGGGCCAAATAAAAATTAAAATGATAAAAAAGTATTTTATCATAATTTAATTGGCAGCATTTTTTGTCTCCATAGAACGTAAAATAATGGTGTTATATATTCAGTGATGTCTTCGATATAATCAAGCATAGCGACTCTTTTGTATAAAATCTTAAACATTTGTATTATTTTAAGAAGTTATTCACAGCTCCAAATAGTCAAACTGGTACACTTTTAATTTAAAGGTTAGCATATTTCAGTTTAGCTCTTTCAATACATGTTTACTGAAAACCTGCAAAAACAAATATATATCACATACAATGTGGAATATTAAAATATATGATAGCTCATATTCCAAAACAATTTACAGTCTGATAGATCCATGATATTACTGATCTATGATTACAGGTAACATTCATTCAAAAAATATGTACTGAGTAATTTCCATGTATCGGGTTCAGTTCTGGGAACTGGGAATACAGTAGTAAACAAAGCAACCTTCCTACCCTCCTTGAACTTGCATTCTAGAAGGAAGCCAGTCTGTAAAAGGGATACATAAGTAAATGTATGTAGTGCTGGACAGTGATAAAGGCTAAGAAACAAAAGTAACTGAAGACTGGAAGAGGACTGTAAATGTTGGAAGGAGACTAAAGTTTTAGGTAAGTATCTAGAAAGCCTCCACTAGAAAACCTGCAGGAAGTAGGGGGCAAAACAGATCGCAGGGGAAAAAAGCATTCCAGTGGAGGGAACCTGGAAGGCCGGAAGCGGAGGCGTGCCTGATGTTGAGGAACGAGGAAGATAGTCCAACTAGAGTGGAGAGAACAAGAGTGTAGCAGGTGATGGCATCAGAGAAGTCAAGAGCAACCAAGTCACACTGAGTCCATGGTCAGAGTTAGGACTTCGGCTTTTCTTCTGAGTGGGATGAGAGTCATTTGCGATGTCTTAGCAGAGAAGTGACTCACTTTTCATGGGTTTGCCTTGACTGCTGGGTTGAGAGGAGACTGAAAGGGGGCAGGGCACAGCCGGTAGCCAGTTAGAAGGTGTCTTAGTCGAGGCCCAGCTGCTATAACAAAATACCTGGGACTGGACAATTTCTAAACAATCAAAACTGACTCTCAAAGTTCCAGAGGCTGGAAAGTCCAAGGTCAAGGCACCAGCATATTCTGTTTCTGGTGAGGGCCTGTTTCTCATAGATGGTGCCTCCTCTGTGTACTCGCATGGCAGAAGACAAAAGGACCTGGCTAGTCCCCTGCAGCCCTTTCATGAGGGCACTAATCCCATTCATGGGGGTAGAATCCTCATGACCGAATCACCTCCCAAAGATCCCACCTTCTAGTACCATCAGGTTGGGGTTTAAGTTCCAACATATGGATTTTAGAGGGACACACACATTTAAACCACAGCAGCAGGTGAAAGATGAGGGCACCTTGGATCATGGTAGTGTGAGTGAGGAAGGTGAGAAGTGATAGAACTCTGAATATATATAGATTTGAGATGAAGTCTCACTCTCCCAGGCTGGAGTGCAGTGGTGCAATCTCAGCTCATTGCAACCTCCACCTCCTGAGTTTAAGTGATTCTCCTGCCTCAGTCTTCCAAATAGCTGGGACTACAGGCGCATGCCACCACACCCAACTAATTTTTTTTTTCATATTTTTAGTAAAGACTGGTTTTCCCCATGTTACGCAGGCTGGTCTTGAACTTCTGACGTCAAGTGATCTACCCACCTTGGCCTCCCAAAGTGCTGGCATTATAGGTGTGAGCCACTGCACCCAGCCAAATTCTGAACATATTTTGAAGGTAGCACCAACAGGATTTGTTGATAGATTGGAGGTGGGGCATGAAATACAGAGAGTTGTCACAGATGATGCCATGGTCTTTGGTCTGAGTAAATATAAAGAAGTTGTCATTAGCAGGATGAGGAAGAATCTAGGAAGCACCATCAAGATCTCAGTTTTGAACATGTTGCATTTGAGATGCTGTGCTCTGTGAAGTGATTCCAGCAGGTCTAGAATTGGCCTGAACTTTTACTGAAATGAGAACTAGACCTGCATAACATTGTTCCCTGGGAAGACACAGAACATATTGATTACTAGTGGTGCTTTGTACCCATGGGTCTGTGGAGTTTTTGGGTGGTTTATACTACCTTGTCAGCATTGTTGATTAGTAATGGTGAGGTTAGATTGATGGTTTGCACCTGGTTTCAGTGAGGACCGTCTCCTCCCTCACCCCCTAGAAGGCTCTGCCATTGGGCCCAGTTGCACAGGAGCAAGTGCCCATGTGATGCCTATGGGATAAAAGAAACCCAAGATCAGACGGGCATGGTGGCTCACTCCTGTAATCCCAGCACTTTGAGAGGCTGAGGTGGGTGGATCACCTGCGGTCAGGAGTTTGAGACCAGCCTGACCAATTTGGTGAAACCCCATCTCTACTAAAAATACAAAAATTAGCTGGACATGGTGGTGGGCACCTGTAGTCCCAGCTACTCAGGAGGCTGGGACTTGAACCCAGGAGGTGGAGGTTGCGGTAAGGCAAGATCATGCCACTGCACTCCAGCCTGGGTGATACAGCTAGACTCCTCAAAAAAAAAAAAAAATCCTGAGACCCAAGACAAGACTCCATTTGGGGCTCCCTGGTTGTAAGGTGTTCTGTGTACATATCAGTGGTTCCTGATCTGGGAGAGGGCATGTCAAGTGTGGCCCTTTCTAGAGGGAGGATAATTGGAGCTTGCACCTGGCCCCTCTGGACCCCTTGCTGTGTGACACAGCCTGTTGGAAATAGATGTTCAGTGCTGCAAAGAAACATTAGCACTGAGACAAAGTATCTTTTAGCAAGGCAATTTTTACTTCCTGGACTGCAGGAAGGGTACCCTCGCTAGTCATCGTGCATGAGAGTACAAAGAACAAAGGTAAACACGCAAATTTATTTCTTAAACATTTGGGGTTGTCCTTACTGCTGTGTCTGATCTCCATTGGCTGGAGCCAGACCTCATAATCTAAACTAAAACCCAATTGGCTAAAAACTTAAGACTTTTCTAAACAGGTAAAAGCGATGGAGAGCTGGGAAATGCCTGTGAGCACGTCCAGCACAGATATATTGGTTAAAGTACAAGGACATAAAATGTACTATGTGCCTATAAGCATGGCATGTCTAATAGCTGCATAGCATAGGACTTAACAAAGAGTTATTAGTGCACTTACGATTTATTCTTTAACAAGAAACCAAACTTTAAAAAGGAACTTTTCTACTTCCCACACAGCCCTTGGTTGTAATGCATGCCCCTACTTCAATGCTGTTGCTATATCGTATCCTCTTCCTGCAGAAAACTGGATTTGTAAACACTGTCATTTGGTGACCTGTAAGTCTTTAGCAATGAAACTCTGCTCAACTGCCACCCATAAAGCAGATGCCAGTTAGACATTTAGGAGGTTGATTACAGAAATGGACTCTAAAGCTCCTCCGTCAAAGATGATGTCTGTTTCCCCACTCTTTGAATTGACCAGTGACTTTCTTTTGGTAACAGAATGTGGTAATAGGAACAGTGGCTGGTTCTGGGCCTAAGCCTTGTTAAGTGAAGCCAAATTCCACCTGGGTTTGCCTCCATACTTGTGTCTAAGTTAGATTGCAGTAACAAACTGCAATCTAACTTAGACATAAATTAGATGAAAGCAAAACTCATGAGCAGACTTTGATAACAAATAGCTGAGTCCCAGCCAGTCACAGCAACTGAGCTTCAGTCAGTTACAGGTGGCCAACTGATCAGCTTCAAATATAGTGTCTGCTGATTGGTTACTGAGCTGTAACTAATCAAGCTGTTTCTGAACCTCATTTCTGTTTTCTTTCTATAAATGCTGCCTGCCTATGTTGCAAAGTAGGGCGCTCTCACGTGCCTGCGTGTTTTCTCTCTCTTCTTCCTCCCACTCTCCCTCTCTCCCTCCTACCCTCCCACCCTCCCAGGCTATCCTGCTGAAGGATGAGACATGTGCAGCAGAGTGGAATCAGCTCAGTTTTCCCAGCTGAGGCCCCATACATTTGAGAAAGCCCAGAAAAGATTACTCAAGCCACTCAGCAAACCCACAGCTGACAATAGATGCATAAATGAGCTTCACCAAGCCCAGCACAAATCATCTGAACTGCCCAGCTGGTCCACATACTGTAAGCAAAAATAATAGTTTATTATATGCACCTAACGTTTTGTGGTTGCATGTTATACAACATTATTGTGGCAATGGGTAACGGACACATATGTTCTTTTTTTTTTGAGACGGAGTTTCGCTCTTGTTACCCAGGCTGGAGTGCAATGGCGCCATCTCGGCTCACCACAACCTCCGAGTCCTGGGTTCAGGCAATTCTCCTGCCTCAGTCTCCTGAGTAGCTGGGATTACAGGTGCACGCCACCATGCCCAGCTAATTTTTTGTATTTTGAGTAGAGATGGGGTTTCATCTTGTTGACCAGGATGGTCTCGATCTCTTGACCTCGTGATCCACCCCCCTCGGCCTCCCAAAGTGCTGGGATTACAGGCTTGAGCCACCGCGCCCAGCCCGGACACATATGTTCAAGTAGAGATGTCAAGCAGGCAGTTGGATGCATGGGTCTGAAGGTTAGGTGAGAAGTCCAAGCTGGAGGAAATTGTGAGAGCAGTCAGCAACATAGTGGACACAGCTGCTCCACCTAGATTCCCTGCAGTACCTTGTTTTCTTTTGAGAGCCCCACTCCTGCTTTTGCTTCTAACATCCAGCACCTGTGTCTTTTTGGAGACTTCCCCTTAGGCTTTTAGAGCTGCTTTCCCCTCCACAATCAGAAAACAAGATATACTTGGAAACTGACTTCCCTCCAGGACAGTGGTCCCCAACCATTTTGGCACCAGGGACTGGTTTTGTGGGAGACAGTTTTTCCATGCAGCAGGCAGTGCAGGTGATGGTTTGGGATGATTCGAGCACATTACATTTATTGTGCACTTTATTTCTATTATTATTACATTGAAATCTACAATGAAATAATTACACAATTCACCATAATGTAGAATCAGTGGGAGCCCTGAACTTGTTTTCCTGCAACTAGATGGTCCCATCTGAGGGTGATAGGAGACAGTGACAGATCATTAGGCACTAGATTACCATAAGGAGTGTGTAACCTACATCCATCACATATGTAGTTCATAATAGTGTTCCTGCTTCTATGAGAATCTGATGCCACTGCTGATCTGACAGGAGGTGGAGCTCAGCTTCACTCTCTGGCCCACTGTTCATCTTCTGCTGTGCAGCTCAGTTCTTAACAGGCCATGGACCAGTACCAGTCCCTGGTCCAGAGGTTGGGGATTCCTGTGCTGTAAGACAGGAGGTGGAGCTCAGGCAGTAATGCGAGGGATAGGGAGTGACTGTAAATACAAATGAAGCTTCACTTGCTTGCTCATCTACCACTCACCTCCTGCTGTACAGCTCAGTTCCTAACAGGCCACAGACAGGTACCGGTTCGTGGCCCAGGGTTTGGAGACTCCTGTTCTAGGACAATCCTTGACCAGTGACACACAGGCACAGGGTACAGAGCAGATGTATGAAAGCCTAGTTCTCTTGTTCCAAAAAACTCTGGGCATATCTTAAGCCCCAGGGTTTCTGTACACCCAGGATTGGGTTCAAACCACCACCCTTTGCAAAGCCTGCCTGAGATTATACCTTTGCTGGGCTTCCTCTCCTCTGTTTACATCTCCCTCTGCCTTACCAGTCCGGGGAGTATTTCCTTAAGAAATCATGTGCATACAAAT
>CM052651.1:11784427-11805398 GCA_028533165.1 Leontopithecus rosalia
TCTGCTTGAACAATTTGAGTGTTTAAACCTGTGCATACTTCTCGGAGTTCCTGTATTGTATTCTTCATTTCCATTAATTCACTTATATTCCTCTCTAAGTTGTCTATTCTCATTAGCATTTTGTCAAACCTTTTTTCAAAGTTTTTTTCAAAGTTTGTAGTTTCTTTACGTTGGGCTACAACATGTTCTTTGAACTCACGGAAGTTTTTTATTATCCATAACCTGAAGTTTGATTCTGTTATTGGGATGCGCTCTTCCTCCATCAAGTCTTGTTCCATTGTTGATGAGGAATTGTGATCATCTTTAGAGGGAGAGGGGTTCTGATTTTGAGTATTCTCGGCCTTTTTACGCTGGTTTCTTCCCATCGTTGTAAATTTCTCCTCCTGTCGTCTTTGAAATTACCAGCTTTCAGTAGGTCTCTTGAGTGGACGTCCAAGATGTTAGTTCCCAGGGCCCGGAACAGCGGCGTTAAGACTGATGGTGTTTTTCTGCCCAGGCTTCTTTTCTGCCCTGTCTGGCTTCCCTCTTGTGTCCCTAATAGGCGAGTCTGCCTTCCCGGAGCTCCAAACCTCGGTCAGAAGGGGAACCAGTCGCATTCAGTCTGCGCCGAGGTGCTGGAACAGCTTCTGCGCCGGCCTCAGGAGTCAGCGCTGGGAACCCATGGCTCCTCCAAACCCAGGTCAGAAGGGGAGCCAGCCCCGCCTAGTCAGCTCCGAGAGCTGCCGTGCGGAGGTTCCGGCGACTGCTGCGCTGTGGTGCCGGAGAAACTTCTGACCCGCGTGGCTCCTCCACTGGGAATCTTCTGCTCCTGAGCGACCAGAACTTGTCTGAAAGTGTGGCGTCCTCTAGTTCTATGAGCTTTAACTGCGAGCTGCAATCCCGAGATGTTAGCGATCGGCCATCTTGGATCGTTCCCTCAAAATTGATTTCTTATAGTAACTTTCAGCTTTATTTGCACTGGAATCAGAGACTATATTCTACATGACTTCATTTATATGAAACTTTCTGAGATTTGTGTTGGCGCAGTATGCAGTCAATTTTTGTGAGTGTTCCAGATACGGTTTAAAAAAATTTATATTCTGTTTTTTCTGGGGTAGTATTCTGTATTTGTCCATGAGGCCAAATTTGTGAGTCATGTTAGTCTGACATTCATCTATATCCATACTTACTTAATCTTTTTATTTTTCCTATCACTTATAAAACACGTATTAAAATTCTCTCATTTTGATTGTGGATTTAACTGTTTTTTTCTGTAATTATATTTGTGCTTTATATATTCTAAGACTTTTACTAGGTATACATAGTTTAGACTTTTTTCCTCCTGAGGGAATTGAATCTTATCAAGGATCCTCTTCGTTTTTTGCTTTAAGTGTATTTCACTGGTATTAACACATCAGTTTTCAATGGGTTAGTACTTGTTCAGTATATGTTTTTCCTTCAGTTAAAGGCATATCTTTATTTACTGCACTTCATTTATATTGTGCTTTGCAGATACCACATTTTTTCCAAATTGAAGGTTGTGGCAACCCTGCATCAAACAACTCTATCAGTATCATTTCTTCAACTGCATGTGCTCACGTCATGTCTCTGTGTCACATTTTGGTCATTCTGAAAATGTTTCCAGCTTTTTCATCTTTATTACATCTGCTATGATGATTTGTGATCAGTGATCTTTCATGTTACTATTGTCATTTTGGGGCACCACAAAGTGCACTCATTTGTAAGATGGTGAATTTAATAAATGTTACGTGTGTTCTGACTGTTCTACCAACAGGCCATTTCTCTATCCATTCTCAGACCTCCCTATTCCCTGAGATAAAATTCCCTACAATAGCCTCTACATCTTTAAGTAAAAGGAAGAGTCACACATTTCTTACTTGAAAGCAAAAATCAAAAATGATTAAGCTTAGTGAGAAAGGAATGTCAAAAGCAAAGGCAGGCCAAGAGCTAGACCTCTTGTACCAAACAGCCAAATTGTGACTGCAAAGAAAAAGTTATTGAAGAAAATTAAAAATGCTGCTCCTGTGAACACATGAATGATAAGAAAGCAAAACAGGCTAGACATGATGGCTCACATCTGTAATCTCATTTTGGGAGGCTGAGGTAGGAGGATCACTTGAGCTCAGGAATTTGAGACCAGCCTGGGCAACATAGGGAGACCTCTACCTCTACAAAAAGTTAAAAAATTAGCTGGGCATGGTGGCTCACACCTTGTAGTCCCAGCTGCTCAGGAGGGTGGGATAGAAGGATCTGCTTGAGCCCAGGAGTTTGAGGCTGCAAGCGAGCCATGATGGCACCACTACACAGCAGCCTGAGTGGCAGAGCAAGACTGTTTCCAATAAATAAATAAATAAATAAGTAAGTAAGAAAGAAAGAAAGAAAAGAAAGCAAAACAGCCTAACAGCCTGATTGCTGTTACAGAGGAAGTCTGATTGGTCTGGATAGAAGATCAAACCAGCCAGAATACTCCCTTAAGCCAAAGCCCAATTTAGAGCAGGCCCTAACTCTCAATTCTATAAATGGACTGAGAGAGGTGACAAAGCTCCAGAAGAAAAGTCTGATGACAGCAGAGGTTGGTTCATGAAATTCAAGGAAAGACATCATCTTCATAACATAAAAGTGCAAGGTGAAGGAGCAAGAGCTGATGTAGAAGTGTGAGCAAGTTATCCAGAAGATCTAGCTAAGATCATTGATGAAAGTGGCTACACTGGATAACGAATTTCCAAGTATACATAACAGCCTTCTATTGGGAGAAGGTGGTTATCTAGGACTTTTCATAGTTAGAGAGAAGTTAATTCCTGGCCTCAAAGCTTCAAAGGACAATCTTACTATTTTGTCAGGAACTAAAGCAGCTGGTGACTTTTAAGCTGAAACCAACACTTTATTTACCATTCTGAAAATTCTCTGCCCTTGAGAATTTTATGCTGAATCTACTCTGCCTGTGTTGTATAAATGTAACAACAAAGTCTGGATGACAGCACATCTGTTGATAGCATGGTTTCATGAATATTAATACTTTATGCTTACCGTTGGGACCTACTGCTAAGCCAAAAATATTCCTTCCCAAATAATAGCACTCATTAACAATGCACATGGTCACCCAAGAGCTCTCATGGAGATATACAAAGAGATGAATGTTTTTTTGTGCCTGCTAACACAACATCCATTCTGTAGCCTGTGAATTAAGGAGTCATATCAACTTTTAAATATTGCTTAAGAAATACATTTTATAAGGCTATAGCTGCCATAGAAAGAAGTTCCTTCAGTTGATCTGAGCAGAGTAAATTTAAAACCTCCTGGAAAGAATTTAGTATTCTAGATGGCATTACAAAGCACTCATGATTCATGGGAGTAAGTCAAAATACCAACATTAACAGGAATTTGGAAGAAATTGATTCCAACCCTCATTGATGGTTTTGAGGGGTTCAAGACTTTAGTAGAAGTAGTATAAACGCGGTAGACATAGCAAGAGAACTATAAGTGGAGCCTGAAGATGTGACTGAATTGCTGCAATCTCATGATCAAACATGAATGGACGAGGAGTTCACTGACTTCAATTTTTAAAGGAGTTCTGCTGTGGGTAAAATGCAGTAAAACAGCATTGTATGCTACAGAGAAATCTTTTGTGAAAGGAAGAGTCAATAGGTGCAGCAAACTTCATTGCTGTCTTATTTCAAGAAATTGCCACAGTCACCCCAACTTTCAGTAACCACCACCGTGATCAGTCGGCAGCCATAAACATTAAAAAGGAAAAAAAACCTCTCAACTAGAAAAAAGGTTATGATTCACTGAAGGCTCAGGTAATAGTTAGCATTTCTTGAGCAATAAGGTATTTTTTAATTAAGGTATTACACTGCTTTTTTTAAACATACTTAATAGACAATGGTATCATATAAACATAACTTTTATAGGCACTAAGAGACCAAAAAAAATTGTGTGACTTGCTTTCTTGCAATATTCGCTTTATTGCAGTGGGGTCTGGAACCAAACTGACAGTATTTCTGAGGTATGCCCATATATTCAATCTTTCTGTGTCCTAATGTTCTAGGTGTGTCTCTTGTAAGCAGCTTATAAACTATTAATAGACTTTTCCTGGTCTTTCAAAATATGCCCTTTAGCAGTCTAGATTAATCATTTTAAAATATTGAGATTGCAGAGATATTCACATTTACTATCTTATTCTGTTTATTCTGCTCGTTATGTGTTTTCCCCTGATTTCTTATCATCTTTTGCATTGACTGAATTCTTTCTGATTGTTCTAGTTTTTTTCTACTAGTTTAGAAGATAAACATTTTCAATTTTGTTTTTCTTTTTTTTTGAGACAGAGTCTTACTCTGTTACCCAGGCTAGAGTCCAGTGGTGCGATCTCAGCGCATTACAACCTCTGCCCCCTGGGTTCAAGTGATTCTCTGGCCTCAGCCTCTTAAGTAGCTGGGACTACAGGCACACACCACCACGCCCAGCTAAATTTGGTATTTTTAGTAGAGGTGGGGTTTCACCAGGCTAGCTAGGCTGGTCTTGAACTCCTGACCTCAGGTGATCCACCCACCTTGGCATCCCAAAGCGCTGGCATTACAGGTGTGAGCCACCGCACCCAGCCGGATTCTGTAGCTTCAATATGAGGTGTCTAGGTATGGATTATTATCTTGCCTGCTTGTTGTACTTTCTGGATCTAGATTTAGGTAAATGAGGATTTAGATATCTCATTTATGGAAAATTCACAGACATTTATCTTTTCCTACATTGTCTTTTCCTCATGCTCTTTCTAGAACTGTTTAGGTTTATTAGATATGTTGGGCTAACTCATGAAAGTGCAATTTTACAGATCAAATTTTACCAAATATTGGCAATCTCACCTGGTTCAACCTAAAGACCTTTTATAAATATCCTCTGTTAATTCCTCTTTCATATTTTCTATTTTCTTTCTGAGATCCTTTCCATGTACTCTTTGACTCTCTACTTCATTATTTCTTCTTTCAGCTGCCTCAAATTGCTGTTAAGTACATCTTCTAAGTTTTTAATTTAAATGACTTTTAAATGTTTGATAGTACCTTCTTCCTTACTCATGTCTAAGTCCATCTTTCACTCTTAAAAGATTTTATATATAACTATTTAATAGTCAGTATTCAATAGTGCAATATCTAAAGTCCTTTGTGGGTCTAAATCTCACTCTTCGGTTCTGGTGACTCAGACTTCTGGTGGTTTAATTGTGTGTTTGCTAATATTTTGAGGACAGGTAGCCTGATTTAATCCGTAGAAATCTGAGGGGCCTAGGTTTAGACAGTTTCATACATGAAAAATTTGCATTTACTTTCATTGGGTGTCAAAGAACACAAATCATCTGCAACTCTTTCATTTCTTAACTTAGAGGTTCCTTGATCATGCAGGAAGTATAACTGAGAACCCCATACTCCTATGAGGCCAGTAACACCGTAACAAATCAAGAAAAGAGGCTATGCCGACTTGGTGTGAAGACAGACAGGTTTCCTTGTTGACTCCTTTAGCCAACAGGCACATTGTTTTCCTCTAGCTTAAGCTTTCACTTGGGGGATGTAGCCACCTCAAAGGCCAAAGAGCTTTATCAAGAGTCTCAGATTCAGATCCCCACAAACAAAGTCTCCTATTCCCACAAATCTCCAAAGCTTTTGTTTTAGTATTTTAATCCCGGCTTCCACATTTTGTTTTCTTTTGTTTTAATGACTCTGATTTCAGTTCCCTGGTCTGTTTGCTGTTGTTGGCCCTTTATGTTTCCCTTACTTTTTGTGAGCTTAATGCCTCTTAAAGAATTTTTTTAAATACACCCAATATTTAATGTTTTATAGCTGTAGATCTTTTCAAAGTATCTTTTCTGCCTTACTACCAGAAACCTACATTTTCTTATTCTCATAAGTTCTAAGAGAAATGCTAGTGTCTACATTTCATCATATATATTCCTGTGTTGTATGTAACTATTACAGATTCATTAATTTGGTAAATGGTAAAGAAAATCAGTCTAAATTTATTTAAAGTCAGAATTACAGAAATCATTTCAGAAAAAAATAAAGTTTGATTGACATCAACAACAGAGTATTCGATCTTGGCTATTACATTTGTCAAGTAATTTAAATTACAAGTCATGAGTGCTTAAAAATACTTTGTTCTTCTAAGTGAATTGAGGATGACCCCTGAAATTTAATATTTGTTAGGCAAATTAATAATTTTAGATAGTCTGAGCAAAGTTAAGTTTCTGACCAAATAATAAGGAATTCTTAAATAGTGAGTAGAAAGAGATGTCTAATTTACATAACTCATCAGACTAACTACATAAAACAAATATTCACCTCTCCTTAGGATAAAAGTTATAAATGATCTACTCGTGCATTGTTTTAAAATGTGTATCAAGTTTAAAGTTTTCTTATGTAAATATTAGCCAAAACTTCCTACTGATATTTGCATGGCTTATGAATATTGGTTAATAAAAGGCATTCTATCTGGAAGGCATTCTTCAATGTATGTCTGTGGTGGCAAACCAAATCCAGTAATGTATAAAAAACAAAATATGCCAAATTCATTCCAGGATTAAAAGGTTAAATTGACATTAGAAAATCTTTTACGTGCAATTGACTCTTTACTTTTTTTTTTTGAGACAGAGTCTAGCTCTGTCACCAGGCTGGAGTGCAGCGGCGCGATCTCCGCTCACTACAACCTCGACCTCCTGGGTTCAAGAATTCTGACTCAGCCTCCCGGGTAGCTGGGACTACAGGCACATGCCACCACTCCCAGCTCACTGTTTTGGTATTTTTAGTACAGATGGGGTTTCACCACGTTGGCCAGGATGGTCTCCATCTCTTGACCTTGTGATCCACCCGTCTCGACCTCCCAAAGTGCTGGGATTACAGGCTTACGCCACCTTGCCCGGCCGCAATTGACTTTTTTTTTTGTTTTGAGATGGAGTTTCACTCTTGTTACCCAGGCTGGAGTGCAATGGTGTGATCTTGGCTCACCGCAACCTCCACCACCTGGGTTCAGGCAATTCTCCTACCTCAGCCTCCTGAGTAGCTGGGATTACAGGTACGCGCCACCATGCCTAGCTAATTTTTTGTATTTTTAGTAGGGACGGGGTTTCACCATGTTGACTGGGATGGTCTCGATCTCTTGACCTTGTGATCCACCCTCCTCGGCCTCCCAAAGTGCTGGAGAATACATTTCATTCGGTAAAAAGTTTTGGTAAATTGTTAATGGAAGACAGCTTCTTTATCCTGATACCTACCAAAAACCTGCAGTATTTGACTTGGGGTATTTTAATCTCATATTCAACCATCTTGTTAAATTCTCTTATTCTAATACCTTGGATTTGGGGGTACGAGTTGTTTTGGGTAGATGGTAGGTTTGTTTCTTCCCTTCTAAGCTGTACAACTTTAAATTTTTCATGTTTTTTATACTGGGTAGAAACTCTAGTATGATGTTGAATAAAAGTAGTTGAAGACCTTGTTCACATTTTGGCCTTATTAGACTTAAATGTGAAAAGGAAAACTACATTTTTTAGAAAATAGTAGAAGAGAATATGTTTAAGATTTTAGAGTGGGAAAGATTTCTTAAGATATTAAAAGGCACCAGCCATAAATAAGTATATCGGTAATTTTTGTCAAAACTTTTGTTCATTAAACAGCAGCATGAAAAACTGATTTATAAGACAGAGGATAAGTGTTCAGAAAATATGAATAACCCCTATAAACCAATAAAAAGAGAACTAAAATAACCCAGGAGAAAAGTGAGTAAAAGATATCAGCAGGCATATTGCAGAAGATAAAACATTTATGGCCAATACACAGGAAAATGTGTTCAACCTTGCTTGGTATCAAGGAAATGCAAATTGAAACCCCAAATTTTCATTCAATTGGATTACTGAAAATTTAAGCAGCTCACTATTTGCAGATGACAGTTTTGTTTCTTTCCTAAGAAGAAATGTGATGATAAACAACTAGAACTTGGGAGTGTAAATTGGAACAATCACATTAGAAAAAATAAGTTGGCATTAAGTAGAAGTTAAAAGTTGCACATGCCTTTCAAGCAACAGTTCTGCTGCTAGGAACTGTTACAGGGCATTGCATTCAACCTGCAGGGGCTGGGGAGGGGGATCTCATTATCCTAGGCCCTGGGAGATGAGGAGATGGAAATCTTGGACACATCTGTAATTCATTTGTGAAACTCTTGCACATGTGCACCTTGAGATTTGTACCAGAATATTTGTAGCAAGCTTTGTTTAATCTTTGGACGGTTCCAAAGTCCATCTGCAGGAAAAAATATGGGATTATTCAGAAAATAAATACCATATACCACAGTGAAAATTAGTGAACTACTGTACCAATATGTATCAACGTGGATGAATCCCATGCTAAATGAAGACTGTGTCCTATAATGGAGCTTTAACAAAAATCATCCTTTTGATTATAAGAAGCATTTCACAATATATACAGGAGAATTTTCTGTAGTATCTGTTACTGAATTTATGCTACTGTAGGATCTTAAATTTTTGTATGATTTGTTATTTTAAAACCCACAACTAATCAAAAGTACTTCTGTTGCTTTCCAGAAACAGTACCCAGTCTTAATGAAAGTTTATTTTAAAGGCTTCTGTGATATATTATTGAGATATATGTACATATTTAAATGTTTATCTTTAATATGCATAGTATTAGACTTGTCATTTTGTAAATTTATTTTGTCAGACCTGCCCATGTGTCTTTGGTGGGCTTTACCCAAAAAGCATAAATTCCTGGGGCAAATATACTTTTTAACAGTTTTATCTTGTTTAACAAATTATTTTATACCCATCTACTTTAAAGTTAATTGTAACTGTATAGTCTTTGAATTCAGAGCAATAGCTTATAAAACAAGCAGCTGTGATCAAAGGTAACTTTGTTGTCTAAGCTTTTTCTAAACAAGGGTTTTGATTTTTTCCTCCCTTAGCAATGTATAAATAAATACCATAAATAGTTAATACTTAGGGCTTACGCTCTGAAGGCAGACTTTCAGTGTTTTGCCTCTCCTATTATTGTGAAATATTAGCTTGCCTTCAAGTTGAACTCTCAAGATTCATGGTTTTGTTTAACAGTTTGATGTCAAGCCAGTTGAATTTGACTGTTTCACTCTGCATTCAGGGTGGATTTCCTCTGCTGTGGCAGAAAGCGAACTGAACTTAGTATTGGAAATCCTGGTTTCTGCTTCTTGCTGCACCAATACATGTTGACCCTGGGTGGATAACATGGTCTCTTTTAGTTTTCTCATCTATAAAATGGCTTAACACTGCTTATTCTGCTTATCAAAGTTGTGTGGAAATCAAGTAAAATGATGTGTTCCTTAAAACTCTGAAGTGTTGAGTTTTATACTAAGTAAGGTCCTATTGTACATCATTGGTGTACCTTTTCTTCATTGGTGTGCTTTTTCTTTCTTCTAACTTCAGTATCTGCCAGAAAGAATTTTGGAATAAAGCACTTTGGGTTTGTCTTGCTCCTTAAACTTGATTTCCTGGCGATTCTGGGGTTTATTCCGAGTTACTTAGAGGTAGAAATATTGAACTTCTGGAGACAGCTTTTTTTTTTTTAATCATTATGTAAGAAATTACACATGTTAAAATGAATAGGTAACAGTACAGTTTTTCAGAATCCTTTTGCTAAATTTTTACTTTTCTTCTTCCCTTTATATACCCCTGTAGCACAGTCCCTAGTGTGTTGATTAAGGGCATAAGCTTACTGTCAGATTCCCTGGGATGGAATCTAAGTCCACTGTGGCCCTTGAATTAACTTAACATCTGTTACATGTCAATCTTTAAAATCTGTATAATGGAGATTATAATATTGCTTAGTGTATGGGGTTGCTGTTTGGTTTAAATGAGATAATTGCTTAGCACAGGGTCTGGTACCCAGAAAATATTCAGAATGTTTTAGTGTTATTGTATAATTATTGGTAATTTCTGAGAATTTGTTTACCCTTCCATTCTTTTAAAGTGATGGTTTAGTGTTTTCTGATATGGTTTTTCTCTATATGTTTATATTCTATATTCAGAATATAATTTTCAGTTTTATCATAGGTATGAACTAAACTGTAGTTAAATTTTAATATTTAAATATTGCATTGTAATTTTCAGTAAGAAATGGTTAATATCTAAAAATTATTTATTCTAGAGTTTTCAAATTATTAACCAAAATAGCCCCATAATATAGGAATTATTTTTTTTAGAGTTTAAAATCTGAAGTTAAGAGAATTTATACTAAATTATAAACAATAAGAAGGCAGGAATTTCTTTTCTGATTTGTCATTACGTCTTCAGTACCCAAAATCATGCTTAGCAAATAGTGGATAGTAAGTAGAAGTTGTGGAATACTATAAATGAATTTTGTGAACATATATACTTGTTTCAAGCTTTGGTTTCCTTGTTGCACTGTAGTTGTTTTTTCAGTATGTTTTAAGCTACTTTTAAAGATCTTTTTAAAGACTGGTTGGCAACAGACATTTTTAAGTACACAAAAATAATGAGAAATGCAGTTTGTGTGAAACTTGGTGTGGCCTCCCAGCTCAGTTGAGGCTTGAATGTGAGAGATGATGTGTTTATCCTTGCAGGGTGGGCTCAAAAACAGCAGGGAGATGTGTCATAGCTTAGTTCCTTATTTCAGATGAGAATTCCTACTATAGTGAAATGTACAAACAAAAACAATCTAGTACCACATACAGACAATTTTGTATCTTTGATATATTTATTCCTCCAAAGTTCTTTTTTAAATTTAAGTGGAACTTAGTAAGAATTGGTTGTATTCAGATTCTAACTCTTAGCCATAATCCTGGCTGGGCATGGTGGCTCTTTGCCTGTAATCCTAATACTTTGGGAGGCCGAGATGGGTGGATTGCCTGAGACCGCAAGTTCAAAACCAGCCTGACCAAAATAGTGAAACCCCGTCTCTACTAAAAATACAAAAAGTTAGCTGGGTGTAGTGGCAGACACCTGTAATCCCAGCTACTTGGGAGGCTAAGGCTGGAGAATCGATTGAATCTGGGAGGCAGAGGTTGTAGTGAGCCCTGATCATGCCACTGCACTGCAGCCTGGGCAACGAGAGCAAAACTTC
Organism: Leontopithecus rosalia; assembly: GCA_028533165.1. Lineage (NCBI taxonomy): Eukaryota > Metazoa > Chordata > Mammalia > Primates > Cebidae > Leontopithecus > Leontopithecus rosalia. The sequence goes on from CM052651.1 coordinate 11,795,527, forward strand.
GTCTCAAAACAAATCCCTTTAATCTTGAGATGTGTTTATTGGCTGTTTTGAATATTCAAATTCATTTTCTTCTGTTATATGATAGAGAAAATGATTTTGTCACCTTTATTTTTTATTGTACAGATTATGGAGTTTTTCCCACAGTTTTTGCTTATTCATGATGATATTTTCAAAAGATGACCTCTTCATGTTCCTTCTAAATCTTTCTAGGCCCTTGTCCCTCCCAGTGGGAGGGACAAAACAAAATTGTAAGACTAAAACAAAATTGTCTGGGAGAAACTGTTTTCTGTCATTTTCTTTACAGTCTTTAGGAAAAGAAGTTAGAATCTTAGGCTACTCTAGAATTTCACAACCTTGCTGTTAGAAACCCTTTACATCTGCTGAATTCCTTGTTACCTTAAATCATTTCCTCTATTTCTGGAATTCTGGAATTGGCCAGCTTCCTCAAAATTCCTTTATATACTTTATGCAGTAAGCATTCCTGTTTAAATGCAAATTGAATCATGGTATATTCTAAATGTATTAGGAAACTTTTCCGTTACGAGTTCCTTTTATAAAGCCAGTAATTACATGTTAATTATGTTTTATGTTTGTTTTCTTTTTGGTTGTTAGTGGTAGTTTTTTGTTTTATTTTTTTCTAGATTTGGATTTTCAAATACATGGTCTGCTTAAAACAGGGTATACTTAGAAGTGACTTTTAAAGCCATTTTTAAACTTTCTCTTCTCTGGGTTAAGATGCACTGATACAAACAGTAATTTGAGGTCTCCTGCACTGAATGTTAAGTTGGTTCTTTCTTAGAAAACAAAACAACTTCAGTCTCTTTTAGAATGTACTGTAATCTCTCCAGAGTACAGGGGTTGTTAAAGATAACATTACATCTCATTACGTTAACTATACTTTCTTTGTGCCTAAAACCTGGTTTTATCCCCCCTCCCCCCCACATGTGCTGCAGCTGGTGGATAGCGAGGTGGTCATGCTTTCTGCACATTGGGAGAAGAAAAAGACGAGCCTTGTGGAGTTGCAGGAGCAGCTCCAGCAGCTCCCAGCTTTAATTGCAGACTTAGAATCCATGACAGCAAATCTGAGTAAGTCCGATGTTTTTATCCGTACTTTTAGGAATTAAAACAACTCAGGCAGGGTTTGGTGTGATTTCAAAACTTTTTAGGAACACATGAAGTTCTGGGTTAACAGGATTTTTGGGAAAATCATGATTTCCAGTTAATTTCATATTCTGATTAGTTGAGGATTAGACAGAAAATGATGTAAAGTATAGAAATTATTTCTGACTGTTTCTGCCTCAGGTCAGCTCAGAACACATAATTATAATTTGGTTGATTCTTAAAGTGACTCCAGGTTGTCTTTGTTGACATTTGGTCTCTGTTCAAAAGCATACATGTAGAAAATGGATTAGGCGACTTTGTCCTGACTGCAGGATGTACTCCAGAAATTGTTGCTTTTCAAATTTAGATCTGCCAGACCTTTTATGTTTTGTAGTACATATATTTTTTTCCTCAAATGGATTAAAGATCCAACAAATCTGGTTAAATGAGGGCACTTGTGCTGGGTGTGGTGGCGTGTGCCTGCAGTTGGAGCTATCCTGGAGACTGACGCAGGAGGATTGCTTGAGCCCAGGAGTTTGAATCCAGCCCATAGTGACACCTTGTCGCAAACAACAGCAACAGCGACGAGAGTAAACGAGGGCACCTGTTTGACTAAATTTGTATTCTGGAAATTTTTTGTGTGTGATTGTTTTCATTTGGATGGATTATATTGGTATTCTTTTTTCTTGGGTTCATATTCAGAAAATTATCTTTTATGTTTGATGATGCCACATCTGTGGATAATATTGTAGCTTACTATTTTCTAATCAAGCTTAAGGTCTTAGTAAAGTAGGAGTAGGAGCTATCTGTATGGGAAATTAAGTTTTTGAGCTAATAACCTGTTTTAGTCTTTAGGTGAGAAGCTAAAGATACCCTATCATCTCCTCCTATTTTCAATATTGCCTCATTCAAAGCAAAACAAGACTGATTTACAAGACAATTTGCAAATCCTAAAAGAGTTTTTGGTGTGTGAACAAAATAGATACACAGTATTTGGAGTGCTGTTGCTGATAACAGTAGCTAATGTTTATAGCACCTACTCTGTGTCAGTGCTTATTAGATGCTTTACAGATACTGTCTGTAATTCTCATAAGAATCCCATAAAAGTAGCTTTTATTATTCCCAATTTACAGATAAACTAAGGCTTGGAGAAGTTGCAGCTTGCTCAGGATCACAGAATTTATAAATGCATCTAGTATCCCAACCACATTGGTGATATCCTCAATGGGTGATGAGGCAGTAAGATGAGAGCTCTCAGGAGGTCTCTATGAACTGTATTCTTCAAATCCCCTGGCTGTTGCCACGCCTTTCAGGGTCAGTGTTTTGTTCTTTCTGAAGGCAGGGCATGGAAAAGAGATTCTGGGTCTTAGAGAAATGTAAAATGGCTGCAGTTGCCCTCTGCATGGCTTCCCTCTTATAGGTATAGCAGTGGTCCTTCCTAAGCCTTGGACATAGCCTTTAAGATGTTTGGAATATTCTTAGCCACTTTCTTTCAGCTCATCTTCCTGTATCTCTTTGAGTCATTTTCACTGGTTATATGTTTCTTTGCAGACGTATTCTCTCATGATAACCTCTTGTATTTCCCCAGCTAAGTAAATGTGTTTACAGATAGTTGTTTGCTTAATACCACTCTGTTGAATAAATGCATTCTGCCACAATTCTAATTATTTTCGTAGTCAATTCCATTTAGGAAATGCAGTCTCTGTAAGTCTTCTGTAGAATATATTGTGTGTTCATTCCCAATTAGGATTCTAATATCCTGAAAAGTGTTTAATGTTTAGTGATACATGAACTTATTCTTCAGAAACTACATTTTGGCTTCTTAAATGCACGAGATATGTCTTCCAAATGTTCACTTGAATCCTCTCTTTTTTAGTAATCTGAGAACATCTAACACTAAAGACAAATTAAAGCTCAAAGATTCTCTGATATACTGTTCTGGTTAGATAGTCACTTGAGTCATTTTTTTCCCTCTCCTCTGATATTGAGCTCTTTTTCTAGAGTTAATTCAGTTTTCTTGAAGATCTGTCTGGTTGGTTATTTTTCTCATATATTGCCAATCTAAATTACCCATTAGCATTTAAATACATGCTTCCTTTGGGTTTTAATCTATTGCTGTTATTTGCCTCATATTTATAACTAATAATGAATGACTGTGGAAGATAGCATATCAAAACTTGGAATTTTAGAGACCTAGTTAGTATTTGTTGACCTAGAGTAAGCCCAGATAGAGATGTTTGAAAATCATGAGGCTTTTAGCTAAGCAGTTTAAGCTTTGTAGAGTCAGTGCTGATATTCTTTACAGTAGGAAAACAAACACTTTGAAGCCAAATTTGATGGGGTGAATTTTGTAAACATATATCTGCACCATTAATGTACTTTATGAATTCATTCTGATGCATTTATGTATAATTCTTAGATTTTGGGAACATTTAGTGTTTTAAATGCTCATTCATTAACTAGGTTCTCTCTCTCTCTGTTTTTTTTTTTTTTTTTTTTTTGGAGCCTCAGAATATCTCCTATTATCACCTAAATACCTTGACATAATATTGCAAGGCTTAAATAGTGAAGCAATAATGAAAAATAAAAACAAACTTAGAAGAAAGTAATAAACATTTATATTTAGTCACAGGATTCCCCTAGCTTCTTTGAACTTTTTATCCTTGCACTGTCAGATGTAACACCATTTCCTGTCAGTCCCTCCATTTTCTGGGCAGCTTCACTCTTTTGGTCTTACTTTGCTCTCTAGAGGGTCTGCTTTTATTGAAGGGTAAAGGATTTATCTTATGTGAGCCATTTGGATTTTTGATGATGCGTTTAGCTGTGTTATCCCATGGCTTCATTGATATGACTCCTGGTTACCTAGCCCCTTGGAAATTGTTAAGTTACAACAGATGATCCATTCATGTTGGTTTCAGTCCAGCTTATAAAAGCCTGTTTAATTGATACTTACTGTTAAGGTTTGTCGTTTTAAAAATAAATAATAAAGGTATGCTGGGAACTGGAAAAACAAGGGCTATGAACTTACGGATCCAGATTTGGTTCCCAATCCTACAACTTCCTCACTTTAAGAACCGTGTAGATTTCTCAGCGGCTCCAAGCTTTAGTTTTCTTGTCTGCAAGATGACCATGAGCATACCTGTCTGGATTAAATCAGAAGACATACGTAACCACTTAACACAGTGCCTGGTACATACTGGGCGTCTGCCATGCGCCACGCACTGTGTGCAGGCTCTGGACACACAGGAGTGAACAAGGCTGGGCACCTGCCATCAAGATGCCGACATTCTAGTTGGGGCCTCTCTAGCCTTTGTGAATTAACACAACCATTATTCTGTGACAGGAGAGTTTAGGTGGATGTTATGCAAATAAGCTTGTACTGCAAAACAGTTTAGAATGCAAAACCACAACATTTAGTGTGGTGATATTAGTATTCCATACATTGAAAGTGTGTAAGCATACAATGAAATGTTTTTATCCAGATTCTTTGCACTTATTCTGTGGAAAACCACGTTTCTTAATCATAAAACTGGAAAAATGTTTGAAAAGATATACTAAGTTCTCTTGGACTTCCACTAGAGGGTAGTATAATCCTATTCCTTTATTCAAAATGATAAGTCTTGTCTTTGAATTTTCTCTATCTCCTAGCTTATTTTATATGACCTATTGAAAAAGACTGTTACTTCATCTAGAACAGAAGATCCTGGGTTTTGTTTTTGTTTTAAAATTTTTATTTCTTTTTTAGAAACAGGGTCTCTCTCTTGTCTAGGCTGTAGCACGGTGGTACGATCATAGCTCGCCGCAGCGTCAAACTATTCCTGGACTCAAGAGATCCTCCTGCCTCACCCTCTCAAAGCTCTGGCATTACAGGATTGAGCTACCGTACCAGCCAGAAGATTCTGTTAATTCTTAGATAACAACTCTTAGATATAAGAGAATGGCAGCCGTATACTGAGTTTGTCTTTTTCTTTTGAGTTCACCAACTAGCCTGATACAATATAGTTTTGTTTTCTTTGGTACAGAATTTGGGAGGGCATCTAACAGAGATTATCATAACCCTGTTAGTTTTTCATGAACTAGATTATTTTATGTCCAGGTTACTTTCTGAGGTTAGACCATTCAAGAGGCACATTAACTGTCTTAGACACCTCTTAGGCTACTACATAGATCTCATTTGTTCCATAATGGCTTTTGGAAGTTAATGCACCTCTTAAAGTATCCTTATTCATACCATCATGACCTTATTGCCATAGTACATGAAAGTGTAACATAAGCATTTGAAGAGTCTTCTGGTCTTACAGTACCTGGCCTCCATGACTTATGGGTTTACAGCCAAAGGAGATTTCTTTGTTCCATGAGGCTAATTATTTTGTTAGAAAAGAACTCATTAAGTGGGAAACAATTAATTTTAGTGTGCTGCTTCATTCTTCATATACAGATAATATGTATTTGAAACAAATGACACAAAGAAAAATTCCAAACAGAATTGCTCTTCCTCTGGGACAGCCTCCTCACAAAGATTTGTGAAGCTCTTTCCTGCACAGCTGTCAAGCATTCCCAGATGGCTTTTCACAATAAAATTCCACCTATCTTTTCCACTGATCACTAAATGAGACATATGCTGTTGTTAAAGCGAGCAAAAGGGTGAGGCTTGAGCTTCTTGTAAAGGTACATTTGTGTCCATGGAGGCCTGCTAGTGTTTTATGTATGTGCATCCTAAGTTGGTTACCAAATGTATTCATATATGCAACTTGTTTTGCAACAGGAAATGTGCAGGCTGTGACAGGGAAATTAAATTTCTGCCAACTTAAATTCAACATAAAATATCCAGATTACACATTATATATGTACTTATATGAAGAGCTTTTTAAAGTTTTTAATATAAGAGGGGGAGAACATTTTTTTAATACAATTCTTTTATTACCGATTTCAAATCTGTTAAGTGTTAAAATGGAAAATTTATATCACTTCTTTTTTAAGTCACTGATAATGTGACATGGTTTAATTTACTGCTAATAAAGTATCGTGTTGTTTAGTGTTTTTAAGTTCTCTGCTCATGTTTAATTTATTGTTTTACAAAATTTGGCATAATGTCTTATTATTTAAACTACATGACCATGAATAGATTTGCCTTCATGGTTATTTTCCATGTTAGAGTAATAGAATCATTCTGTTGCCAGAAATTATTCCTTATGGGATTCAGTGGACCTGTTATTAGGGGATAGCAAAGAAGCAGAAATACAGTCTGCACCTTTAAGACCCATACAGATTGCTGAGAGAGGTAAGAGTACACAACTAGTTGTATGATACCAGTCAGAATGTGAGTCCTGTGTGGGGCTCAAAGGTCTGTGGAAGCAGAGAAGAGGAAGGGAGCCTGTGGGAGGAGGGCAGGCTGCCACTGTCCTGTGCCTGAAAAGACAAGCTGGGGTTAGGGACAGGCAGAGGCGAGGAGGAGGCAGCAGGACGCATCTTGTTTTGCAGTAATGTAGAACATGTGAAGGAAAGAAGTGAAATCAGTGCAGTTTGTGGCCAGAGAGCAGTAGGTCTCTGAATGATAAGGGGTTTAACTTAAAAGGGCTCGGGAGGCTGTAAAGCTTTTTAAAGGAGAGAACAAAAATATGAATTTGGTGTTAACAGTAAAATGACCACTGACCGTTGTTCCAAGCATTTTAGTCTTAATTTGTCATTCAGTGCAAGAGCATGATGCCATCATATTCAGAAGGATGTACAGTTTGCTTCTCATTAGGAATTCCAGGTTGCTAAACCAGTCACATGTTTTCATCTGGTCCCCACGTTATTAACAAAAGAGTGACTAGGGCAGCAAGTACAATTTGTACATAGGAGAGAATTTCTATCCATGAGAAATTAATTGGCCTGCCTAGAGATCAACCTCATTTAAGTTCCTGGCCTCATTAGCTCTGTAGTCAACCAACAGAGCTAGAATCTAAATGGAAATTGCCATCTGTCCAGATAAAGACTAGAAAGGTAAAAAGAACATACACATTTTCCAGCATAGACTAATTGTTGGCTCCATTACATAGTTTCTGTTCAGAAAAATCATTTGAAATGTAATTCCTTTTACCTATAGGAGATCTAAAGAATATAGCCTGGAAAATAATTTGCAGGTATGTAAGTTTGTAAGGTAAAAATTCAGATATTGTTGACATTTTGATCTAATACATCCATAGATCTTATTTACATCATAATCATTAATGGTCAATGAAATTATTAGTTTTAATGGCTTTTATTAAATATAAAAATTAGCTAATCTATAAAAGTTTATTTTTTTATATTCAAACATTAATTATTTACTAACTGTCAAGTATTAAGTTTAGGTACTTTGGCTCATTTAATCCTTTTAACAGCTTTACAAGATGTGTGTTGTTAGCTCTCTTCACAGACAAGGTATCACATTGCATCTCATCTGGCAGGAGCAGAGCTGAGTTTTTAAGCTTGTGCTTCAAAGCTTAGCTCTTAACCAGTCCCCCATATGCTAAGGATACATGTGTGATACTGAATGCACCAAGTAGCTTAGAGTTAAATGGAGTCTATATTAAATTTAACTATTCTAGTTTTTATCACTAATCAAAATGAAACAGCCTTTTAAATAATCATATTAGCTATGATAATCTTTTGTATATGTTAAGACCCTGTCAGACTAGTTATTAACAGAACGAGCTGAATATTGCTTCTTTAGTGCTAGGAGTACTAGCTCCCAAGCTGAATATCCTAATCGGTTTTTCATTTAATAAAACAAAAAACAATGTAGGCTGGGTGTGGTGGCTCACGGCTGTAATTCCAGCACTTTGGGAGGCCAAGGCAGGAGGATCGCTCAGGCCCAGGAGTTCAAGATCAGCTGGGTCATAACCAGGCCTCATCTATACCAAAAAAGTGTGTGTGTGTGTGTGTGTGTGTGTGTGTGTGTGTGTGTGTGTGTGTGTGTGTGTGTGTATGTATGGCAGTACATCATTTTGCCTGATTGCCCTGTACAAACTCCTTATGTTCCATTTATGACATTCTTAAAAATTATAAATATAATTATTCGTTGGCCAAAATTTAGATTTTACAAATTGTTTCATTTAAGCATTCCATAATCACATATAGCAGCTGTTTTATGTGGCCCCTGAAACTAAATTCAAAACTTATATGAACTACGTTATTATTGGCCTTTTCCAGATTTACCAATGGATGTATCAGCGATAAAAGTCAGTACCTAAAATATTTGAAGAAAACTGCTAAACTACTTGTCATATTTTCACTTTTGAATAAAATTTTATTCCCCTCCCCCCAAATTCATGTTTTTAAGCCTTATACCCTACCAGAGAGAAGAGGGAGTTTTTATAAGCACAAATATTTAGTAGAGTTAAAATTTAGGATATTAGAAAGTGTCAAAAAAAAAAAAAAGAAGAAATAACATCTGCTATTTGATAGCGCAGTAAGGTGACTGTGGTCAGTAAAAACGTCATCATATATTTTACAATAACTTAATGTAATTGGATTATTTGTAATTCAAAGGATAAATGCTTGAGAAGAGGATAAAGAAAATGTCAGTACTTCTGGATTATTTAATAGCTGTTTGGATCAAATAAATATTGATTAAAAATCAAATCTTTTCATTATTACTAAAAATTCATCCTTTATTAATATTTCTTTTTCACTTAATATTTTTTTCAGTTCCAAGATCCCTTTCAGGAGACCACATTAAATTTAGTCATCTTGTCTTCTTAAGCTCCTCTTGGCCCTGACAGTTTTCACACGTTTTTTGTTTTTGATGACCATGACAGCTTTTTGAGACATGGTGATCAGATACTTTGTAGTCTGTCCCTCAGTTGCAGATTGAGTACTTTGTATATTTTGGATATCAGTCCTTTATCAGGTATGTTCTACAAAGGTTGTCTCCCAGTTTCTGCCTTGTCTTTTCTTTTAAAAAGTTTTTAAGTATTTACATGTTTATTTTTTGCTTTTATTATTTTAATTGACACATAATTGTGTGTATTTATAGGGCACAGTGTGATTTTTGATACATGTACATAATTTGTAATAAATCAAGGTAGTGAGCATATCCATCTCCCCAAACGTCATTGTTTTTGTTTTGGGAACATTCAGAATCCATTCTTTTGCTATTTGAACAAATACAATAAATTGTTATACTCTCCCTACAGTACTACAGAATGCTAGAACTTATTCTTCCTATCTCACTGTAAATTTGTATCTGTTAACCAATCTTTGGCTACTGCTCACCTCCCCAGCATCCTCTAATAAGCATATTCTACCCTCTACTTCCCTGGGATCAACATTTTTAGCTTCCACATATGGGTGAAACATTCAGCATTTTTTTTTAAGGTTTGCAGAGAGCAATTTATTAGGCAGAGAGAGAGAAAGAAAGAGAAGGAGAAACCGCTCCCATGCTGCCATGAGAGGGTATCCAGAGAAGGAGTTCCAACATGCAGCATTTATCTTTCTGTGCCAGGTTTATTTCACTTAACATAACATCCTGTGAATTACAGAACTTAAAACTTTTTTATGGCTGAATAGTATTATATTGTTTATATGTAACATATTTTCTTTATTCATCCATTGATGGACACTTAGGTTGAATTCATATCTTAGCTATTGTGTATAGAGCTGCAGTGAACATGAGAGTACAGAAAACACTTCAGTACACTGATTTCCTTTCCCTTGGCTGTGTCTCTGATAGTAGTGGGACTGCTGGTCACCTGGTCATTCTACTTTTGTTTTTTGTTTTTGTTTGTTTGTTTTAGGATGGAGCA
>CM052651.1:11805898-11894689 GCA_028533165.1 Leontopithecus rosalia
GCATGGGGAGAAATGCCAAATATGGGTGAAGGGGCAGAAGGCAGCAAAACACACTGCCACGTGTGTACCTATGCAACTATCTTGCATGTTCTGCACATGTACCCCAAAACCTAAAATGCAATAAAAATTTAAAATAAATAAATCCAAAAAAAAAGAAATATGTGTAAAGGTTGTGGGAAACAAAATTCAAAGCTATTTAAAGTGCTTCTGAATTCATAATAGATTTTTGTTGTCACATACTTTCTCATAAATTGCCAAATAAAAGTATACCCACTCTTAAACTTGAAAAGGTTTGAGTCTTATTGCCCTAGATTAGAATTTTTGCACTACTTAAATTGAAACCAAGGCAGTATGAGTGGAAATGTCTCTAAAGATATTGCTTTGAACATTTTTAAGTGTTCTTCAGTGATACTCAAAATCCAAAGAAATCTAGCATCTGAATTATTCTAATTAATGTTGCAAATCATTACACTAATGGTACATTTTGTTTTGATTTCCTGGAGCTCCACTGGTGGACTGTGGGGAGCTGCAGGTAGCAGTAGTTCGGTTCCCTCACCTTTGGAAAGGAAGTTCTTGAAGTGCAGGTGGGATCAGCGAAGTCAGAAGCTGGCTCTGGCCACTGGTGGTATGGCTTGGGTCAAGGGACAAGAGCCTTGCCCAAAAAGATCGGAAGTGATTTCTTGCTGTAGTTAAGAATTCCTTGTGCTTCAAAGGCCTTTTGGATTCTGTAGTGTCCTATGAAAATGCACATGTCCCTGGTATACACTAAACCTAAAAATACTGAATCTTGGCTCTGAAGAGTTGGAAGGGTCTTCTCTTTTAAAACTTTTCACAAGGCTTGGGTTTGGTCGACAGCTAGCTGAGCATAAAATCCTAGAAAAAAAGATAATGCAACCTAGTGAGGACAGGAAAATGAGCCTTAAGAGGGGAGACCCAGCATTGCTGCAGGGCACCACAGGTGGCGAGGAGGGATAACAGAAAGAGCAGCTGCCAGGATACCATGTCCACTGCACCTGCTGCCCACATCCAGCCTGTTTCTGGATTGTGGTATTTCGGGTTCCCTTTAAAAAGAAAATCATCTTTGTTTTTCGGATAGTAGTACTTGAATTGGAGACCCTCAGATCTTTGGAGTCAATTTTGTTTGGAGTCACTTCACCTACAATTTTGTTTGAAGGTGATATTTGCAACTGCATTTTATTTTTGATCTGGCTCGTAAGAAAACAACAGTAGCTTGTGTATTTCTCCATTCTGATAGTGAGGGGTTACTGTGAAAATCAGTCCACATTTGTTAAGTGGTTGCTTATTCTTGAATGAATAAGATAGAAAAATACACTTTTAATAATTAATGAAAACTTAAATTTTACATTTGAAGGATTTTTCTCTCCTGATTAAAACCCAAATCAGGTTTTAATATTATGTCCAATCACTATTCAGCAGGTGTTTTTGTTTTTTAAATTAATACTGCCTTATGTTTAGATGTGCTGATAATTACTGCCTTCTTTTTTTCCTCTGTCAAAATTTCTTTATATGAGTTTATTTTTTAGATATTTCTCAAGATTCTTTTGTAAGATAACAGCCAATTTAAATCACTATTACCATAGAAATGAGAATTGTCTTGCTGAGAAAATTCCATCAGCATCCTTTATATACTGAAATCAAAATGTTGGAAACAAGGGGATGCTTTCGGTTTTGTGTTAAGAGTTTTCTGTTGGCAAAGACGTCCTTCCTTCCTTCCAAATGTTATAATGTTATAAATGGGAAGAAGTGTGTGTGTGTGTGTGTGTGTGTGTGTGTGTGTGTGTGTGTTTAAGCTCAGAGTTTAAGAATAGCAAATGCTGACCTGAATCCTGGGTGTGATCTATTTTAACACATAGATTGTGTTGAATGGCTGTGAATCCATGGCAGGTAGAGCTCTTTTAAAACTGTTTTAATATGTGATTATTTAGGTTGAATAACAAGCATACCAGGTTATCAAGGTTGGGAAGTTTTTGGTTAATTCAAATCTTTTATATATTGATATTTACCAGTCTATCAAAGATGACCAGTTTTCAAAACAGTTAGAATGTACTATAAAATGTTTTGATAATTCAGAAATCTCTCAAAATCTTTGGATGCCATACTTTTTCGTTGTGATTAGCTTTGTTGTATTGATGGAGTCTGAGAGTTTTAATAAATGTAGTTGATTTTGCATCTCTTCAGCATTGGTTGACATACTCTTTTTCTCATATCTCATTTTGCTTGTATGTATTTTTTTGTCTCTAAAATTTTTCTTTGCCAGAGTTTTGTTTATTAGCTTTGAATACAAATATAATTTTATATTGTTTATGGGAAAATTAAATGCAGATGGCTTGAAAACTTCTATATGTTGTCTCTGAATATGGAGAGGATAAGAACCCACTGTTGGTTGTATCTGGAGTTCAGGACAAAGCATAGATCTATCTGGTCACGGGATTTTGCCTCCTGCTGTGTGGAAGCCACCAAGCACAGGGACTGGTCATGGATTCCACAGAGTGGCACAGAGTTGCTAAAGAGAGAAGCCTGCCTTAAGGGGCTTATCCATGATTGTTCACCCATAAGGTTGACAACAGGCAATGCTTGTTTGTGATTGTGCATTTTGGTTGCTGCTGGAGCTTTTCCATTTTGGGTAATTTCACAGGTATTTTTAAGAGTAAGGAGATAACATTTCTGTCATTTCTAAGGATTGTGCCAGCTGCTTCATCTTTGTTTCCATTGTATAAATATTTATACAGAGTCCAAATGTAAATGAAGTAATGCAGTGGTTGCACAGATGTAGTTCACCTAGAGCAGTGGTTCTCAGGCAGTGTCAGCATTACCTGGGGTTTGGTTAGAAATGCGTATCTTCGGCCCAGATGGATTACTGAATCAGAGATTCTGGGCATGGGGTCCAGGAATCTCTGCTCACCAGTCCCGTAGGTGATTTTGATGGTGCCAAATGTGGAGAACTACTGGTTTTCTGTCTCTACATCCCTTTCGAATGGATTCTTTAATAACTAATTTTCACTCACAGACACTGACAGTTGGTTTATACTTTTTTTCCTAAGTCTTTTATGCAGCATTTTTAAAAAGCCTTTGATTTTGAAAGGATTCCTGTAGTGATCTAAACTTCTATTTTTCCCCCTCAAATTGTTAATAAGTAGGCCAATTCCATAGTTAAAATTCAGGAACATGTGAGATGTGGCTTAAAAATTCAAGAAATTGGGCTTTTGTCTAAATATCCATAACACAAAGCTTCTAGACTGAAGTATTTTTTAGTCTTACCAAAAAAAAAAAAAAAAAAGAGAGAGAATGAGAGAGAGAAACCAGTACTCTTGCTGTTTCATGCGGCCTTTTAACATATCGTTTCTGTAAAAAGCGTCTTCGTCAACCTATCATTGAATAGCATTTTCAAATGGTGTTGAAGCACTTTTTCCAGCTGTAACTCATTCATGTAAATATTTTCAATCTCCTACAGGAAGCAGCAGTCTTGGTGCTACCTATACTCATTGTAGGCCACCACACCCTACCCTTAACCTCCCAGCCTGAGCCTGTGAATTTGAACAAGTGTAATAATTTATGATGAAGTACATTTCTCACTGATCCATTTATTTTAAACTTTCTGGTTCTTAACATTCTTTAACCAATAAAATGGCCAGGAAAATGAGTGAAAAAATATCTTCAGGTTTTTGTTAATAATTAAATCTTATTTCCTTGAAATGTCGTTGACTGACTCAAAAGGTCTTAAATTCCTTAATGCTAACCTGATGTTCATATAATTTTACTAAAAACAAGCTAGGCTTTAGGATCACCCTTTTCTGCTCCAGTCAGAAGTAAATAAGAATAGATTCTTAGCATTCGAGAACTGGAGGTGACCTTCCAATCCATGACATCCAGGGTACATGGTGAAGGGGTGAGTGGTGTGCTGAGACCCACCTCCGTGAGTTGGCCCTGCAGTCAGACCCCTGTCTTCTAAACTGCCTTGCCCCTCTCATAAAAGCTAAAGTGCAGTTGAGCGTTCTGTCTTAGCTATTTCTGGCAAGCCTCTTACACATCTTGTTCCTGCAGTGTTTATTTTGCTAATACTCTAATAGTGGTCATTTCCTTCAGTTAATTGATAGGAATTTGAAAGGTTCCAGAATACTAAAATAGTGTTTCCGGCAACTTGGTTTTAGGAAACCGCACTTCCAGTTTCTGTTCCAAAGGACTTAATTTTGTGAGCCACTCAGTAGTTCCCATGAGTTCTTTGTTGTGTAAAAGTTATTCTGACTGCAAAAAACCTGCCATTATTCCAAACTACTGTATTTTAGGTAAGGATCATCTTTTCTTAGTTGCCTGTTAAAGACAGAAGTATAGTACTTGAGTAATGTGTGTAAGGGGTGTATGTGTGTGTCTGTGTTGGAGCAAGGGTTAAGAAAAGCTCTGTAAAAAGTCACTTAACTTTCTTTGAAAATGTGTTGACTTTAGCATGCACAGAATTGTTTTTCCAAATGCCAATTCTGAGGAGTAATTGTTCTATAATACTTTAGAATACTCATAAAATAACATATCATATAAAATAATTATATCTGTTTTGAAAACTATTGAAGAAGGCTGGATATAAAACTTTTTAAAACTAGAAACACAGGGCACAGAAGTTGATACTTTAAAAATACATATATAAAGAAAACTAATGCCAGGAAAATACTTTTACAGGTCTCTTTTTTGTCCGGCCTGAGAAAATTTGTATTCATTTGTTAGAGTGGGGACAAGAGATTGGGAGACTTTAAAAATTGTTCTGTATACCTTATTTGAAAACTGAGGTGGGAAAAAAAAGTAACTGTTAAATGGCAAAAGTACAGGAAGAGTGGTTTTTAAAACTACAAGGAAATCTTGTATATTTTGTCATTGTCTAACAAGTCCTCAGGTTCTGAACAGAATTTTTCCAAAATATATTTCACTAAGCTAAACGTAAAGAAAAGTAAATTTGGGCCGGGTGCGGTGGCTCACGCCTATAGTCCCAGCACTTTGGGAGGCCGAGGCGGGTGGATCATGAGGTCAAGAGATCGAGACCATCCTGGTCAACATGGTGAAACCCCGTCCCTACTAAAAATACAGAAAATTAGCTGGGCATGGTGGCGCGCGCCTGTAGTCCCAGCTACTCGGGAGGCTGAGGCAGGAGAATTGCTTGAACCCAGGAGGTGGAGATTGTGGTGAGCCGAGATTGCGCCATTGCGCCCCCAGCCTGGGTAACAAGAGCGAAATTCCGTCTCAAAAAAAAAAAAAGAAAAGTAAATTTGGAGAAAAAAGTAAACTGAGGGAACTAAAAGTACCTTTGGAAACAATGATTATTGAAAATGTTTAAAAGGAAGCTGAGCGACTTGTTTCTGACAGGCATCCACATTCTGGAGAAAAGAGGAATCAGTCTGTACAGATTACGTATCCCTTATCCGAAGTACTTGGGACTAGAAATGTTTCAGGTTTTAGATTTTTTTCAGATTTTGGAATATTTGCAGTGTGCACTCACTGGTTGAACATGGGTAAAACAAAAAACTGAAATCCTAAATGCTTCCATGACCATTTCCTTTTAGAATCACATAGGTGCTCATAAAGTCAGATTTCAGCTCAGGTATACTCAACCTGTGTATCCCAGCACTTTTGGGAGTCCCAGCAAATGCTGGCAAAGATACAGAGAAACTAGCTGATTCACACAGTGATGATGGGGATGTAAAATGGAATATAGACACTCTAGAAAAGAGTTTGGCAGTTCCTTTCAAAACTGAAAAATGAACTTACCATATTGCCCAGCAATTGCACTCTTGGGCATTTATGCCAGAGAAATGACTTATTTTCATGTAGGAATTCATACACAAATGTCCATGATAGCTTTATTCCTAATAGCCAAAAGTTAGAAACAACCATTCAGTGGAAATGGTTAAATAAACTGTGGTACATCCATACCATGAAATTCTACTCAGTAATTAAAAGGAGCAAATTGTTATGTGCTGTAACTTGGGGAAACCCCTAGGCAATTATGCTGAGTGAAAAAATCCAGTCTCAGAAGGATATATAGTGCATGATTCCATTTATATAACATGTGAAATAACGTAGTTATAGATTTGGAGTCCAGCTGAGTATTTGGGGAGGGAGGGCATGGTTATAAAAGGGAACCTGAGGGAGTCTTGTGGTGGTACTATGTTGATGTGGTGCTTACACAATGCTATGCATGTGGTAAGACTGCCTGGAGCTGTATGCACTGGCACACACACAGTGCATGTGTACTAGTGAAATGTAAATAAGTCCACTGTAAATGTGTACAGTGGACTGTACCCATGTCAACTGTTGGGTTTTGATATTATACCAAAATTCTATAAGTTGTTAGCATTCAGGGGCATTCAGGATGTACATTTCTAGATAACATCCTATGACCCTATAATTATTCCAAAGTAAAAAGCTTTAAAAATTGGGTATTGCAATTTCATATAGTCAACCTCATAGTGGGGAAAATACCTGATGGGTATATACCAAAATGCTAGTTGTCATCTATTTATGGGGATTACAAAGGGACTTTCACCCTATTATTTGAGGAATAATTTTTTTATGGCTAAAGTTTTCCTCAGTATACATAGTGCATCAAAAACACCCTATTAAATAAATGAAAATAGGTTGGGCACAGTGTCTCATGCCTGTAATCCCAGCACTTTGGGAGTCTGAGGCGGGCCGATTACCTGAGGTCAGGAGTTTGAGACCAGCCTGGCCAACATGGTGAAACCCCGTCTCCACTAAAATTACAAAAATGAGAGCCAGGTGTGGTGGGGCACATCTGTAATCCCAGCTACTCAGGAGGCTGAGGCACAAGAATTGTTTAAACCCAGGAGGTGAAGATTATAGTGAGCAAAGATTAAGCCATTACACTCCAGCCTGGGCAACAGAGTGAGACTCTGTCTCAAAAAAAAAAAAAAGGCAAATAATTAGAAGCATGAAAATACTCCGTCAGGCATGGTGGCTCACGCCTGTGATCCCAGCACTTTGGGAGGCCGAGGGGGGTGGATCATGAGGTCTAGAGATTGAGACCATCCAGGCCAACATGGTGAAAACCCATCTCTACTAAAAATATAAAAATTAGGTGGCTGTGGTGGGGCACGCCTGTAGTCCCAGCTACAGAACCTGGGAGGCAGAGATTGCAGCGACCCGAGATCACACCACTGCACTCTGGTCTGGTGACAGAGCGAGACTCCATCTCAAAAAAAAAAAAATGATTTATAGGTCCCAGTTTTCAAAATCTGTCACATTGACACTTTAATGTGGTCTTCTAATGGTTACGTAACCTGACAGACTGTTTGCAATTGTCTTCATCAAAAAACAGCTTGGAAAGATGTTTGTTTGATTTGTGTTCGGAAGATTGTTTAGAGATTTACAGAGATTTCATGGCCGGGCGCGGTGGCTCAAGCCTGTAATCCCAGCACTTTGGGAGGCCGAGGCGGGTGGATCACAAGGTCAAGAGATCGAGACCATCCTGGTCAACATGGTGAAACCCCGTCTCTACTAAAAATACAAAAACTTAGCTGGGCATGGTGACGCGTGCCTGTAATCCCAGCTACTCGGGAGGCTGAGGCAGCAGAATTGCCTGAACCCAGGAGGCGGAGGTTGCGGTGAGCCGAGATCGCGCCATTGCACTCCAGCCTGGGTAACAAGAGCGAAACTCCGTCTCAAAAAAAAAAAAAAAAAGAGATTTACAGAGATTTCACAGTTCTGTCTTGATCATGTCACATGCGATATCATAAAACTCATATTCTCTAACTCAATATAAAAACCCCTGAATTGTAAATATTTAAGTTAGTTTTTTGTTTTGTTTTTCGTTTTGTTTTGAGACAGAGTCTTGCTCTGTCTCCTAGGCTGGAGTACAATGGCATGGTCTCGGCTCACTGCAACCTCCACCTCCCAGATTCAAATGATTCTCCTGCCTCAGCCTTCCCAGTAGCTGGGATTACAGGCGCCTGCCACTGTGCCCAGCTACGTTTTGTATTTTTAGTAGAGATGGGGGTTTCACCATGTTGGCCAGGCTGGTCTCGAACTCTTGACCTTGTGATCCACCCGCCTCAGCTTCCCAAAGTGCTGGGATTACAGATGTGAGCCACCACACCTGGCCCAATGCTCTTTAATATAATATAGAGATTATTAAAATTTTTCTCAGTTCATATTTAGTAAGTGTTAACACTATTTCTCTTAACATTTCGAACTCTTAACAGAGATTTATCCTAGTTTTCTACACATGACTTATTTCCTCCTTCCCAGAGGTTTGGGGGCCTTCTTCAGTCTTTAAAACCTCACTATTTTATTACCTATCTTTTAAAAGGCTTGGTTGTAGAATATGTTGAATTTGTTTCTGAAATGAACTTGATGAGTTTTGTAATTTCATATATCTTGTGCCACCCTTACCCCATTAAAACGTATAATTGAGAATTGATTATATCATCTTCACTGGTAATTAAATTTTTTGTTTTGAGTAATTATCTATTTGAAATTGATAGCAGTAGCTAAAGTGGAAGCTGCAGTCAGATAAAACTTGAGCAGTGTTCTGGAGTTGAAATAAAAAGACAGAGACCTGGGTTGATAATAGAAAATTAAGTGATTACTCCTGACTTGCCACAGAAAAACTATTGCATCTTGTTTTGAATTTTTTCTTTTTAATCTGACGTCCATTTGTTTAAATTCTTTACATCTTTGTATTTGTCTGGCTTTCCCTAGTATAATAAATGGTATCTTAATATGAGCAAGGGATCATTTTTCCTTGTAGAAAATGTTCTGTAATTTAGATTTTTCAGTCCTCATTCTAAAATTCAGATGTTAAACCTCTATATTTGAATTTTTTCCTTCCATCATTTCACCACTCCCAAATTTGGTGGTTTTCTTGATGCAGGCTCAGTTGATGATTTCAGTACACACAGCATAATTGGGGCATCCTCATTCAGTCACATAGCTGAGTGCAAATATCTTAGCTGCTTGGCAGCAAAGTTATTTTGAAATGCCTGCTATGTGCTTTATCACAGTCCTCCTGAATACGTGGCTGGTATACTCGGTTCTCAATGCAGCTGGCTTAGTGCTCAGCCCCCCAAGATACAAAAGGGCTCTAAAATGAAGCAGGGAGCTGATGAGGACAGCTGGAGAGGTTTCAGAAACTAGTGAGGAACAAGTTTTATTTAATTTTAATTATTTTTATTTTTTTTGAGATAGAGTTTCCCTCTTAGCACCCAAGCTAGAGTGCAATGGCACGATCTCGGCTCACTGAAACCTTTGCCTCTTGGGGTCAAGCCATTTTTCCAGTCTCAGCCTCCAGAGTAGCTGGAATTACAGGCGTGAGCCACTACTCCTGGCTAATTTTTGTATTTTTAGTAGAGACAGAGTTTGACCACGTTCGCCGGGCTGGTCTCAAACTTCTGACCTCAAGTGATCCGCCCACCTTGACCTCCCAAAGTTCTGGGATTACAGGCATGAGCCACCATGTAGAGGCAACAGTTGAAATGGGCAAAGCCAGAAGCTAGTCTATGAAATATTCTTCTGAATGTTACAACTCTTTTTTTTTGAGACAGAGTCTTGCTCAGTCACCCAGGCTGGAGTGCAGTGGCGCAACCTCTGCCTCCCGGGTTCCAGCAATTCTCCTGCCTCAGCCTCCCAAGGAGCTGGAATTACAGGTGCTGACCACCAGGCCCAGCTAATTTTTTGTATTTTAGTAGAGACAGGGTTTCACCAAGTTGGCCAGGATGGTCTCGATCTTCTGACCTTGTGATCCGCCTGCCTTGGCCTCCCAAAATGCTGGGATTATAGGTGTGAGGCACCATGCCCTTTTCTTCTATTTTTTTAAAAGTCATTTTGAGTTTCCTAATTTAACTCCTCTTCCCCTGTGAAGGTTGAGACATGATTGGATTTCATTCTGATATAGAAAAAACTGAGATAAAAAAAAACTAAAGGACCAATAATTCAGCAACATGAGAGAATCAAACTTCTAAAGCAGAAGTAGTCTTGAGAAAAATGAAATTTTTTTATGTTATATATCTGTTGAAAACATAATTAAGTTAAAACAAGATATTCTTTAATTAAAACCCCTTTGATGATTTTTGCATTGATCTTTGGTTTCAAGCTGCCTATTTTGGAATTATTTTTTAAAAGAAGATTAACTGAACTTTGAAGTACTTGAAGCATACTTAATATATTTTAGGGTTGATTTATTCTAATACACTTGGCAGTCACGAAGTATTTGAACAGATAGGTTGACAACTGAAGTGAAAAAAGTGAAAAGACATCTTCTCCAAGTTTTTGTCTTATGAGTACACTCTAAATTCCTTGCAGATTTATTAAGAGTACTGAAAGGTAACTAATTCTTAAGTATCTGAGTAGAACCCAGAGCAGGTGATTTCAGCGCATAGTGAATCCTGGTTCTTGGTAATATTTCCTATCACTCCCTCTTCAAGAGGCTGTTGTTTAAACAGTGTTGGTATTAATATTAGCTTCCACTGTTGGCCAACACTGTATGCTGGTGATTCCTATTTGCTACCTCATTTAATCCTGCCAACAACCTTATGAAATAGGTGTTTTTACTGCACTTGTATGGAGGGGGAAGTTGCAACTCAGGTGAAATCAGTTAGGTGGAAACAGAGTCTAAGACTAGGATTTTGCTGTAGGTCCTCTGGGAGGCGATTCCAAGAAGCAGGAGGGAAGGACAGTGAGGAGGGGAAGCTGCTAAAGCCAGTGAGGATGTGCCATCCTACCAGGATCTCTGAGAAGCATTTAGAACACCTTGTAGAATTGTCCACCCAAAGGATGTTAGATTAGGGGCCCGAAATGCTGACCTCTGTCACCTATTGGTTGAGAACTGCCTTAATTCCACGGAACTTCTGGGCTGTGCTGGCTTAGTGGTTCCCTGAGATTCAGAGAATACTCTGACCAGGAAAACATAGCCACACAGCCCTGGCCTTTAGGTGGGACCCTCCGTACATCCCAATGAGCACAGACAAAACTGGCTCCTCTGGCTGCACTGAATGTAGAGGTAGCCTAGAAGGCTGTGCTGAGAGGTGCTAGGAGTGTAGGACCCAAGATGGGCCCTACCCAAAACCTGTGAGCACAGAAGCTTTTCCCACTGCGGTAGACCATTTCCACATAAACAGGTCTGAGATGAGGGTGGCAGGAAATGGAGAGAGGGCACCAAGTAATGGCAACAGTGTGAGCCCAATGCACAAAGGAAATATTATACATGGGAATACATGCTAATTGGGAACATTTACTTTTCCTGTGTTGTTCTGGTTAGCATTAGTTTGTGTTTCTTGCATGTATGTAGATCAGACTATAAGAAGAAAGGCCACAGTATTCTAAGTATTAGACACTATACCTAATTGAGATGATAAATTCCATCACTGGTTTTAAGGTCTGCCATGCATACTACCTTATTGGACTGGGGAGTTGTGAGTGCGGTGCTGGGAATACGGGGGTGAGTAGGACCTTATTCACCATTGTCCATTGTAAGAGCTGCTGTGTTTGTTAACAGCCTTGATAACACCCCAAGATGTTGACACTCCCCTGAGATGAACCAGAGGGAACATTGCCTTGGGGGATATGGTTTGTTACAGTGTATTCCAGAACAAAAGGTAGCTGAAACTTTCTACAGATGTCTAGATTTTCTGGAATAATAGCATCCTTTCATCTTGCCAAACTCAGCAGAGCAGGGGGCCTGCCACAGCCACAGGGTACGGGCTAGGAAATGTTTCCATAAGGGAAGGCACTCAGGTTGTCCTTTTCAATTTTACAGTCAACCAGATTCATTCAGTGACCTGAAATCATACAGACAGCCTGTTTGGAGTATTCCCACATTGCTGTGTAATAGGTAACCACAAATGTAACAGTTTAAAACAAAACAAATCAGCTTCCAGTATGTAGGGCAGAAGTCCCGGCAAGGCATTACTGGGTTCTCTGCCCAGTATCCCATGAGGCTGAGATCAGGGGTAGCAGAGCTGTGTTCTTTTCTGGAGGTACTGGAGAAGAATCTGCATAAGGCTCTTCAGGTCATTGCCAGAGTTTGGGCTCCTAGTGATTGTGGGATGCAGGCCCTGTTTCTTTCACCTGCTGTCAGCCAGGGGCTGTTCTCAGCCCCTGGATGCCACCTATATTCCTTCCCTCATGGCCCCCTCCATCTTCCAAGCCAGCAGCAGATAGTGGCCCTGTGTCAAATCCCTGTCATACTTCACTTCTTTCTTCAGGAAGGCCCAGTGCCCTTCACAAAGCTAGGTAGGCCAGGCTCACCCAGACATTCCCCCTTTGAGGGGGATATCACCTAGGTAAAATCCATCCCAGCCCCAGGCCTAGGGAATGTGGAGCAAGCACACCTGGGAGCAGGTCTCAGGAACACCTTAGGTTTCTGCCTGCACCCCTATGAAGTACAGAGGACTTAAGATCTAAAAGTAGTTTAGAAATAACCCTTCACCCATGTACCAGGTCAATAATGGTAAATGTCTGACCCTGATTTCATTTTTTGTATTCTCCATGCATGCTGTATTAGTTCATTTCACATGGCTATAAAGAAATACCTGAGAGGGTATTTGCCTTAGCATGTGGGGATTACAATTCAAGATCAGATTTGGGTGGGGACACAGAGCCAAACCATATTATTCTGCCCCAAGCCCCTCCCAAATCTCATGTCTTTTCACATTTCAAAACCAATCATGCCTTCCCACAGTGCCCCAGAGTCTTAACTTCTACCTTGAAAGGTCACTGGGCACTTACGTTATAAAATTATTTTACATCCTTTCATATCAGTATTGGGTTAATATTTCTATCCCAAATTTTCAGATGAGAAGGTTAACTGAGTAGGTTGGATGGTCAAAAACACTAAAAAAACAAGACTAAGCACTTTCTAATACACCATGATGGCTACATACCTACTTTTTTCCCCCCCAACTTTTTAATGTGGTAAAATACATGTAAAATTTGTAAGTGTACAGCTTACAAATAATTTGTAAGTGTACAGCTGAGTGATATTAAATATATTCATGTTGTACATTTACCACCACCATCCATCTCCCTTTCATCTTGTAATACTGAAAATCTATACCCATTAACTCCTAAGGCCCCATGCCCTCTCCCCAGCCCTGAGAACCCCACTCTTCCTGTCTCCATGAATCTGACTGCTCTGGGTACCACATGTGAATGGAACTAAACAGTATTTGCCTTTTTGTGACTGGCTTATTTCACTTAGCATATATGTTCAAGGTCCATGTTATAGTGTGTGTCAGAATTTCCTTCCTTTTTAAAGGTGAATAATATTCCACGGTTACATACTTACTCTTAACAAACATTTCTTGAGAGCTGAGTGCCAGGCACTGAGCTGAGTTGAAATGAGTCATATATGGTCACAGTCTTGCAGGGGACTCCAAGTCCTTAGCAATTGCATTGCAATTTATAAGTCAGCTGCAAAAGTTTAAACACGGGGATGTGGAAACAGCTGAATGGAGCAGCAGACCCCATTGGAGTTAGAAGGACTACCTGAGAAGCTGATCTTGGAAGGCGAACAGCTGTTTGTGACGACAAATGGGTGATGCAGGTGGGAAGGTCATTCCAGCAAAGAGAACAGCACATGTAAAGGGCCTGGCCGCCCACATATGGGGAAGAAGTGCAGCAGATTGGGGGGCAAGGAGGCCAGCTGTTCACGCAGTCGGGGCACCAGCCCAAGTCTGTCAACACGATGTGACACCATCCACTTAGAGGGTGGCTGTGAGCCGCTGTTTATACCAATTTCCTCTTAGTCCCTTTTCAAACCCTAACCCAGGTCATTCTGTTTCCTCAGCTGAACTAGATGCAGAGCATGCCCAGAAGGTCCTGGAAATGGAGCACACCCAGCAAATGAAGCTGAAGGAGCGGCAGAAGTTTTTTGAGGAAGCCTTCCAGCAGGACATGGAGCAGTACCTGTCCACGGGCTACCTGCAGATCACAGAGCGGCGAGGCAAGTGGGGACCGGGGCTACTGGGACGAGGACTTGCTGGCTGTGCAGGGTGGTATTAGGCCCCTCTCCCCAGAGCAGGGTGTGGGCCAGAGTC
This sequence comes from Leontopithecus rosalia, assembly GCA_028533165.1. Classification (NCBI taxonomy): domain Eukaryota; kingdom Metazoa; phylum Chordata; class Mammalia; order Primates; family Cebidae; genus Leontopithecus; species Leontopithecus rosalia. The sequence goes on from CM052651.1 coordinate 11,819,953, forward strand.
CTCAGAAGTCCCGTTCTGTTATTAGATTCCAGCAACCAAAATTTGTGCATCGGGCCACCTCTGTCTTGCACTTATTTTGCCTCTCCTATCAGTCTAGGCTTTAAAGATATATATTTTTTTATTATCTCTAAAGATTATAAACACAGCCGGGTGCGGTGGCTCATGCCTGTAATTCCTTTGGGAGGCCAAGGCAGGCAGATCACCTGAGGTCAGGTGTTTGAGACCATTCTGGCCAATATGGTGAAACCCTGTCTCCACTAAAATAGAAAAATTGGCTGGGCGTGGTGGCAGGCATCTGTAATCCCAGCTACTCCGGAGGCTGCAGCACAGAAAGAATTGCTTGAACCTGGGCGGCAGAGGTGCAGTGAGCTGAGATCATGCCACTGCACTCCAGCCTGGGCAGCAGAGTGAGACTCTCCCTCAAAAAAAAAAAAATCACAAACACAAATTGTGCTTTTAGAAAACCTCAAATTTACCAAAATGGACAAAAGAAAAATTGTCCTTAATTCTCCAGTACAGAATAATCCCTAGTACTGCTTTCAGTGTATTCTTTCTAGTTTCTCAGAGTCTGCTTTTTTAATTTCTATCAGACTGGACCCTACGTATATACAGCTTTGCCTCTAACTTTTCTTCATGTTGTATAGGGCTCTTTCCCCCAGTTAAAAATACTTTGAGAGTTTGTGTGTCAAAGGCTTCATCTTTTCATCATGATGTATCCTAATATACTCCACCAGTTTTCCTAACTGCATATTCAAAATATTTCCCTCAGTAAATAGTGCTGTAGGAATGAGCTGATTAGAAGTCCATGGCCAGGCGTGGTAGCTCACGCCTGTGATTCCAGCACTCCAAGAGGCTGAGGTGGGTGGATCACAAGGTCAGAAGTTGGAGACCAGCCTGGCCAATATGGTAAAACCCCATCTCTACTAAAAAAGAAATATAAAAATTAGCTGGGCATGGTGACGTATGCCTGTAGTCCCAGCTACTCGGGAGGCTGAGACAGGGGCCTATGAGGTGGAGGTTGCAGTGAGCTGAGATCATGCCACTGCATTCCAGCTTGGGTGACAGAATGAGACTCCATCTCAAAAAAAATAAAAGAAAAAAAAAAGAATTCCAAACACTGGACCCTTTCCTTTGGAGAACTCAATGACTCAGAGGTGCAGTAGTGCCAGGAGTTTACAATTTCCCTCCAGCCTACGCCGCACAGGCAGGACCAGCCTGAGTGCAGACCCCAGTGCAGCATGGCTGCCTCACCAGTCACCCTAGCCAGCTTGGAGACCATCCAAACCTTCCCTCATCTTCCTGAACATTTCATTACCTCCTGGACACCTCCCTCACCCCCAAATCCCAGCCTTCATTCATCCTTTCCCCAGACTTGCAATGACCCTGGCCTGCCCCCAACCACAAACCCCCAGGAGTGTTTCTTCCTTGTCACCCAGTTCTGTGTCCCCTCCCAGGAGAGGTTAAAGAAATTGAAGAATGAGGAAGAAAAATAATGTTGAGAAAAACGCAGTACCTGAAGACCTCAGAGTGTACTGGAGGATGCAGTCCATCCGTTGTGTGGATGATGCTTGTTTACTTTCCAGTGCACAGTATAGATTTGAAGCTTGACAGCGTTGTCTCTGGGGTCAGCCTTCTCTATTCTTGTACCCCGCCCCCACTCCCCCACCACGAACCTGCGTCCATCCTCCATGCATTTCCTCCGAGCGTACAGGCAGGATTCTGGTACTTCCGTGTTTGCTCCAAGTTGAGTGGCCTTCCATGGCTCCTTTGGGAGGAAGAAGAGAGCTCCAGGGATTTTTATCCTGTTATGGGTAGAAGCAGAGAAGGGCACTGTCTTACCCCAGGCTGCCAAAACAAAACAATATGGACTGGGTGACTTTAACAGCAGACATTTATTTTCCCTCAGTTCTGGAGGACTGAGATCCAAGATCAGGGTGCCAGTGTGATCAGTTTCTGGTGAGGGTTCTCTTCCTGGCTTACAGACAGCAGCCCCTTCTCCCTATGTGTGTGTGCACGTGGCCAGCAGTAGGGTGGAGCTCTCTGCTCTCTTTTGGTATTAGGGCTAATCTCAACCACAGGGGCCATGTCCACATGACCTCATCTAACTTAAATTACCTCCCAAAGTCCCTAAGTCCAAATATCCTCATAGTGGGGGTTAAGGGCTTCAACATACAAATTTTGGAGGGACACATTCAGTCCATACAGATACACCCTGGCCGACCCACAGATTTGAACATAGTGACACACTGCACCAATGTCTCATGTCATAGAAGAGGTGCAGTGATGATGGGACAGACTTAGAAACTCTGATTTAAACAGTTGAATTCTGTCTTCCTTCAGTTTAGCACTTGTTGATGAGCACAGTGAAAGTACCTCCCAAGAAGCTCCCATGATAGGGAGAGCCATGGCGCACACCCAAGAGGAAGATGTGGTAGTAGGAGCGTGGCAGGCTCGGAAGGAGCTGCTCTGTGGACAGGCGTGTCCTGCAGTTCTCCGCAGCTAGCAAGGCACCGGGCTGCCAAACAGAATGCATCTAGCAGATTCCTGCTGTACAGAGAGCAAGGAAATACTAAGGGCTTAAATTTTTGTGGTTTTGAGTATCTCAAAGATTAAGTTCCAGGAAAATGTTGGGCTCATTTTTTAAGGTAAAAAATGGAGTCAGGGACATGTTGCCAATATATGGTTTTGAAAGCTTTGAAGAAGAAAATTGGAGGCCCTGGTCTTTTTAGCTTTCTCTTTAGCTAGAGCCGAGACACAGCCACAAATGGGAATCAGGCATCTCATTGCACGGCTGTGCAGAGCTGGCTCAGACTTCCCAGCCTTTCTTAGGGAGGAATCTTCGTCTCCAAGGATTAGTATTAATTTAGGAGAATCAATCAAAATTTTAAAACCTCTACAGTGAACATGGTGTTTCGGCCTATTCCATTAAATCAGAAATAGCAGTTGGAATTTCACTTTCAGAAACATCATTTGCTAATTAAGATGAGGTCATGGAAAGTGTTAACCAGAGAATCATCAGAGTAAGCGGGGAAGGCACGTCTCTGCCCACTTGGATGGTGCTGAGGCTGGATGGCCCCCCAAGCACAGAGCCTCTCAGGCTTGAGGACTGAAGGTGGTGCTAGGAGGGCTGGGCAGCAGAGGGGGCCTGGGCCCCACCACATTCCCCGAAGAGCTCTCTCTGCCGTTAGGACATAATTAGGTTTGATCTTCTGCCTGACGTGACTGCCATTTCCTTAGAAAAGCATTTTTATTGCTTTCATTTTATTGCTGAGTGTGACGGTATCCTGCCGATGCAGTTACTTATTCATAGATCACCTCAGAGATGTCCTGGTCTGTGCCTGGGGTTTCTGGCTCTGTACTCCCATGGATTTCAGGCTCCTGTCTCTCTGAACCGGTAATTCAGCAAAGTGGAATCCTATGGAGCCAGGGGTGCCCCTGCTTGCAGAGGAATTGACTCAGCTCTGGGGTGCTCCAGAGTGGACCCAGTACTCTGGGAAGAGAATGAGGTTTGTGGCTAGTGACAAAATTACGATAAAGTTAGAATTAGCAGGCAAAAGTGCACCTAAGTGCCTATGATTTTGAGAATCACCCATACTGATACACTCAGCTCTAATTTGATTTCCATTGAACAAATATAATTTATTCATTGTTGTATTGGGTATTTGTTTCCAGTTTTCATATTTAATAAAAACAATGCTGGCATGGACTTATTTTTTTTCCCACTCCGTCACCCAGGCTGGAGTGCAGTGATGCGATCTCGGCTCAGTGCAACCTCCTGCCTCCCGGGTTCAAGTGATTCTTCTACCTCAGCCTCCTGAGTAGGTAGCTGGGACTACAGGCACCCACCATGCCTGGCTAATTTTTGTATTCTTTCTTTTAGTAGAGATGGGGTTTCACTGATGGGTTTGGCCAGGCTGGCTCAAACTTCTGACCTCGTAATCAGCCTGCCTCCCAAAGTGTTGGGATTACAGGCATGAGCCAGCACACCCAGCCAGACTCTCTCTATTTTTTTCGAGACAGGGTCTCACTCGATTGCCCAGGCAGGCTGGAGAGTAGTGTGATCATAGCTCACTGCAGGCTGGCACTCCTAAGCTCAAGTAGTCCTCCCACCTCAGACTGGCGAGTAGCTGGGATTACAGGTGTGCACCAACATGCCTGGCTAATGTTTTAGAGAGACAGGGTCTCACGGTGTGGCCCAGGCTGGTCTCAAACTCGTGAGCTCAAGTTATCTTCCCACCTGGGCCTCCCAAAGTGCTGGGATTACAGGCGCAGGCCACCGCACCCAGCCTTGGACATTTTTATGACACATGCATAAGAGTTGCTTTAAGACCAGCTATTCTCACACTTGAGCAGCTTCAGTCTTCTGGAAGACTGTTCAGACATGGATTCCTGGGCCCACTGCAGGGATTCTGACTGCGCAGGTCTGGGTGGGGCCTGAGGATTTGCATCATAAACAAGTTCCCAGGTGGGCGCGGTGGCTCAAGCCTGTAATCCCAGCACTTTGGGAGGCCGAGGCGGGTGGATCACGAGGTCAACAGATCGAGACCATCCTGGTCAACATGGTGAAACCCCGTCTCTACTAAAAATACAAAAAAAAAGTTAGCTGGGCATGGTGGCGTGTGCCTGTGGTCCCAGCTACTCAGGAGGCTGAGGGAAGAGAATTGCCTGAACGCAGGAGGCGGAGGTTGCGGTGAGCCGAGATTGCGCCACTGCACTCCAGCCTGGGTAACAAGAGCGAAACTCCGTCTCAAAAAAAACAAAACAAAACAAAACAAAAAAGCAAGAAACAAGTTCCCAGGTGATGCTGAGGGGGACCACACTTTGAGAACCATTTCTTTAGGGTATATAAGTAAGAGGAATTGCTGGTCATAATGGCATGGCTTTCATTTCATTAGATTCTGTGAAATTTCTTGTCAAAACATTTGCACCAGTGTAGTCTCCCCAGCCATGTATGCATGTTCTGATTACATCTTTGTCAGCACTTGGTAGTGTCAGATTTATTAAATTTTTGCTAATCTGTTGGAATGAAACGACAGCTTTGGCAGTTTCTCTATACTCGGAAGTCTTCAAGGCTCTTTTTGGCTCCATTTTTTACTGTCAAACCCCGAGCCAAAACCATACTGTTGTATACTTATCCATCAAGTGCTGCTGCTCAGCTGGGGACACTTTTACCCAGAGGGGACATTTGGCAATATCTGGAGACCATTTTGCTTGTCGTGTCTAGGGTGAGGGTGTGCTGCTGGCATCTAGTGGGCAGAAGCCAGGGATGCAGTTAAACATCCCACCTCCCAGGACAACCCCCCAACCAAGAACAATCTGGTGCAGTATCAGGAGTGCTGGGGCTGAGAAAATGTTTTCCAGTGAGTCTGCTGGAGCCATTCCCAAACTGTCCTGCACATCTTCATAGTTATCATCACTGTTCTGGGACCTTGTCCTTTGGAATAAATGTCACAGTTTGAAGTTTTTTGAAGACTCTGTCTACAGTTTGACCGGAATTGCAGTAAGTTGCTACACGGAGACACACTGGGCCTTTTAGTGGTACCAGTTTTCTGCAAGCACGCGCCCCTCGTATTCCTGACTGTTCGGTAGAACTTGCCTCCGACGCTGTCTCAGATCAGTGACTGACTGCTCTGTTTGAACAGCTACCAATTCTTTATTCTGATGATTGAGATTTACTATTTCTTGTTAATTTTGGCAAGTTTTTCCTGGAATTATCTTTAGTTGTCAAATTTGTTAGCAAAGCGTTGCCCATAGTGCCCTCTTCCCTCATAGCTTTGTTCTGGTTAGGGTCACTTCACGATTGTTGTTAATATGCCCTTTATTCCTTTTGTCTCAGTTTATGATGAGTCTTACCTAGAAGTAACCATTTTAAAGTATTTTTCCCCTAAAGAACTAGCTTTTTTGTTCTTTGCACTGTTTCATTGACTTCTCTTCAGTTTTGCTTTCTTTGGGCATTTGTTTTTTTCCTAATCCAACTTGAATATTCAGGCTTGATTTTCAGCGTTCCTCTCTAGTAAGGCATTCAAAGCTATGGATTTCTTGCAGGGGTACCCTTTTAGCTGAATTCTGCAAATTTTGATATTAGTAATTTCTGGGTAAATTTTATCATTAGCATTCATACTTGATTTGTGAACTATTTATAAGTGTTTCTTAAAAAAATAGGTGTGTGGAAGTTTTCCTAGCAGTTACCAGTTTCTAACTAAATTTCACTGTGATTGGAGAATGGTATCTCCATTTACTAACTTTGGGACTGTCAGTCATCAAATAGATGTAGTAATATGCCTCTAAGACTATGGATGTTATGTATTCAGTCATTCTGCCATTTTTTACTTAAAAATATAACCAAAAATAGAAATTTGGGATCCTCTTCCTGGTGAATTCAAGCATTTGTGTCATTAAGTACCAGTCTTTATCCCAATATTACTTTTGTTTCCCATTAAATCTATTTTGATATTAATAGAGCTATAATCTGCTTTGTTTGCTCATTATCTTTCCATTTGTTAAGACAAATGTTAATGTTTCTGTGTCTCCATATCTGTCTCCCATAAACAGAAGGTAGCCGCATTTTTTCATTGTAGTTCAGTTGTACCACCTCACAACTGGCAAGTTTGGCTCAGTGACATTTACTGCAATCACTGACATACCCATTACCATCTTATTTGGTGGTATAGAATTTTCCTGAAAACTTTTCCTATGCTTCTTAGTCCAGCCTTTTCTCTCCTAAGTTATACTTCTGCCCTTTTCACGATGGCACAGAGAGAAACTTTCAAAACAAGTCTAAGGAAAAGCCAAAATCTGAAAGACAGACCTTGGCAAAAGACCTCCATGGGTCACAAGGGAAACCCTCAGAAGACTGCTCCCAAAAAGAACAAGCCTGACCAGTCAGCCATGAAGATCAAGGCCAGTGAACTGATGTCCTTGTGTGGCTGAGGTCAACCCCTGGCCAAGTCTGAGGCGGAGCAGGCTGGCTCAGGTAGCTGGGATGCTGCTGCCAAGCATGGGACCATCTAAACCATAACGCTTCTCCCCCAACTACAATTAGGAATTACTCTTACCTCTCATTTGAGTGCTGAACCTTAATCATTTTGTGAGCCTGAAGATAATGAAACTCACCTTCCTCCAGAGGATGGTACATCTTCCACCAGATGAAGCTGCGATCTCACGTTGCTGCGCTCTGGGCACCCTCCTCTCCCGCCCTTGTGTCTTTGTTCAGGACTCCTGGTTATGACCGCTGCAGTCCAGGTTTGACACTCATGCACACACTCGCGGGTCTCTTTGCTTAGCATGCTTTCTTGCTCAGACCTTCCTTCTCTGTGCCTGTAGCAAGAGCAGGTTCGTGATGACGTGTTTCTTCTTGGTCTGTGCTTCTGTCTTCTCCTGGATCTTAAATGATATCTAATGTTACACCATTTTAGAGATGACGTTCCGCTCTCCTCTTTGAACTTATTCCACAGTCTTCTGGCTTTTATTACTGTTGTTCAGAAGTTCCTGTCATCCAAATTATTTCCTTCTCTTCCTTAACCTGCCCTCTCTCTCTGGCTGCCTTTTAGAGAGCCTTTGGTCTTTGATGTTCTTCAGCTTCAAAGCAATTGAGGTAGGTGAGGATTGCTTTGATCTTGCTTGGAATGTTTTGCTTTTTAAATCTGGGTCCTGAGGTCTTTCATTGATTTGGGGAAATAATCAGCTTCTTTGAATTGAGTTCTCTCACGTTGAAACGTGACCAGATGCACCAGATGCTGCGCTTCTCATCTCGCATACCTCTTAGGCTAGGCTCTCTAGATTTTGTTTTTCTATGCTGCATTGTGGCAGATTTACTCAGTCTGCCTTCTAGTTTGATTTTTCTATTGGGCTGTGACTGTGCCCCAGGTTTCAGATCTGTCTCTTCATCTGTCCTTACTTTTGACACCTTTTTTGACTACAGTTTTTCTGTGACTGCAGTGTGTGAACAGCCATCTCGAGTATTTCTGCTGCCCTTCGCTCAGTGACTAATTTCACATGTATTACAAATGCCAGATTGGGTTGGGACTGACTTTGTATTAAAGGTTAAGAGAGGGTCCTTCCAGAAACAATTTGCATTTGTTTCTGCCAGGCATCCCCACAGCTAGGGTCACTTCTGTGGCTTGTGGTTTCCTGGACCACAGAGGTAGTTTACCTGTGAGTAAGACCTGTGGGGGTCCGTTGTTCAGTGCCTGGGCTGAGGCTGACTAGGCGTGAGCTGTTTCTTGGGGTAGTCTGTTGGTGAGCTGGGTATTTTCTCTAGTCTGTGCTTTCACTGCAGGGAGCTCGTGCACCTTACAGATGTTTAACCCCTTCTGCCATTGGGCCTGAGCAATGTTCCAAGGCAGTGGAAAGTCTACTTGCAATTAAAGGACTGTGCCTGCCTGGAAGGTTCAGGGACCTGTAGGCAGGAAGCAGAGCCATGGCTGGCAGGGAGGTCGGTCGCTAATTGTTGCTGCAAGAATGTTGGCCTCTTTGAGACAGGCCAAGTGTTCTGCTCCAAACAGCCAGGAATCGCAGACTGGTCGGTCTGTAGCATTCCAAAGGGCTGGGGATGCACAGATTAACTGCTAAAGAAAGTGTAAAAGGTAATAATGCTTGCCCAGGGTGATTGAGGCGGCATTTAAAGTACCAGACGGCATGTGTCATCTACTGATATGTTGCTTCAAATTCCATTTTGAAGTAAGTTTAGAAAATGTAGTGCAGTTAGCCTAATGCCAATGGAAGTTCCCCTTTGAAAGACGAAGTGTCTTTTCTCATGCTGCTCCTCTATTCACAGAGCCCATAGGCAGCATGTCATCCATGGAAGTGAACGTGGACATGCTGGAGCAGATGGACCTCATGGACATTTCCGACCAGGAGGCCCTGGACGTCTTCCTGAACTCTGGTGGAGAAGATAACACTGTGCTGTCCCCCATCTTAGGTAGGAGTTGACAGACTTGCATAAACTGACCAGGGCTTGATGGATACATGAGAATCATTGGCCAGCCACTTATGCACAATCTCTAAGCTTACAGCCAGCTCCTGGCTCCCTGGATCCTGTGTGGCAGCTGCAACAGTGGTGGTTCCGTCATGAATTTTCCCAAAGATTTGACCTGCTCTACTCCAGTAACTTTGGGGAAGTGAGAGCTTCTTGTTTTCCCTCCTTTACCACCCAGAAGTCCATTTGAGGCTGTTGCTTATGGCTAAGGACCGGAGTTTGCAGGGAGGTGTGGACGCACCCAAAACTCTCCCTCTTTGTGCGGCAGGCATTTAGGGGCATGTCCGCTGTGGGCAAAGCCATGGTGTGTGTCTAGCTCTTGGCTTGTGTTTTAAAACTCAGTTCCTTTCATGCCCTCTCAAAGTTTTTTCACATGCATGTAGCAAATATTTACGCAGTGCCTTTTAAATTTCTGACTAGTTCTTCTGGCCAGGTCAAGGCAAAGCTCCCAGCAGCACCTTAGCCATCTCTAGAAGGTTTTACCATTACCACGGTCTCGTTTCCTCTAGACTTCCCACCCCCTTCTCCTGGCAATCTGTCAGAACTGTGTCATCCCAGGGAAGAGAAGGGGCTTGGGTGCATTTGGCGCCATCCTGAGAAGGCCAGAATACTGAAAACCAGAACGAGCCCTCACCTGGAGACAAGGAAACATTGAGAATTTGCATATAGAATTTGATTCTTTGAAGAACCTATTTAGTTCCTTAAAACTGGAGAACTGCTGAAAGGTCAGTAATTCTGACTTGCTCAGCAGTGGCGTCTCTGAATTACTGAAAAGGGTAAAAAGAAATCAGTCTAGATCAAGGTAACAGGACTGCTCCTAAAGACGAGTCTTCATCTTTGTCACAGTGGCTGACTCACAGACAGAAGGGTGGCCCTGCGGCCGCCTGGCATCACTCAGCGCAGCACCTTCCAGGGCAGTTCCCTAGTTCTGCGGGCCCCTGGTCCCTAACCCACCCACCCCTTTCCTGATGGGCACGTTCCACAACTGCTGGCAGCAATTCTAAATCGCAGATGTTTTTATGACAACTTGTTCTTCCCCGTGTTGTTTTCAGGGCCTGATTCCAGTGCCTGTCAGAATGAGATTATCCTCCAGGTTCCAAATCCCTCAGAATTACAAGCCAAGCCGCCTTCCTCTTCCTCCACCTGCATCGACACGGCCGCCCAGGACATCAGTGAGGGTGGGGAGTCCCCCGTCGTTCAGTCTGATGAGGAGGAAGTTCAGGTGGACACTGCCCTGGCCACATCACACACCGACAGAGAGGCTGCTCCAGATGGTAGTGACGAGAGCAACTCTTAAACTGGGACATGGAATCCAGTTTTGTCTGTATGCAGAATTCCACCTGGAAAGCCAGGATGTTTCTAGAGGGTATTGATTTTTACATAATTGCCAATAATGTGTTAGAAATTGAAAGAACAGCGAACAATAAAGGTGAGGACATGAAACAGTAAATAGAGCTAGTTTGTAGACAAAGGTTTCTAAATACAGGCGTCCTTAAGGCCACTGTAATGGGGCAGGTCACTGGGGGCTGCCCCAGGAGGTAGCATGGGGGCAGGGCCTGGGCCAGGCTGTGGAGACTCCACAGGGCTCACTTCTGCGTGAGGCAGGGAACAGCCGATTCACAGGGGTTTTCCTTTGATCAGTATAATAGCCAACCTGTCCAAACCCTACTTTCACACCCGGGGGCCCAAAAGAACAGAAGCCCAAAGCAATCCTCCATGCCTGCTTTCTCCTGAAAAGAAACTGGTCCCCTGGCGATATGTTCCCTTCATCACTCCTCCAGCCCAACAAGAGAGATGACAGATGCCCCATCGAGATGAGGGGGGCTGCCTGCAGCCGTAACATCCTCAATGCGCCCAGTGTCATCTCATCATGGAAGCACAGCAGGGGTGCCACACTCAATGGGAGACGAGGTAGAATGGCCGCAGGCTGGGCCACATGGAAACCATTAGGTTCTGCTGAAAGGGGACCCCACCAGCAGGTGGGAGCTGGAGGGGCAGGAATGCAGCATGAGGGATCCTCTGCACCCCTGCCCATGGATGAGAAAAGAGAGCTCATTCCATTCAGTCATCTTCCACAAGACAGACAAATGTCCAAAAAAACATTTTTATTATTAAACCTTGTAGTACAAACCTGAAAAGTAAACAAAAAACTCGCAATAAACCACATGAAGTCTCCCCCCAAGGGAGGGTGCAGAGCAGCGCTAATAAATTAAATGTCAAACTGTAAGCCATAGGCAGAAGTTTACTGTCAAAAAGAGGGAAAGTACACAGCAAGGCCATAGAAACCGGACAACCACATTGGAAAACACGACTCTGGTTCTGTAATTGTTAAATATTCCAAAACAGTTCAGTCTTCTGCAACAACAACCAACAAAGTGGATCAGAGGACGCTCCTGGCAGTCACCACTGGCAAGCTCAGTGCAACATGGGTAGCTACGGATTGATGGATCCAATTATGAAACAAAACAGCTTGTGAAAAGTTTCCCTTTTTTATTCCACACATACTGTACACACAACCGGAGAAGGGCAACAGCTACTCCATTATGTTGTTGTTGTTGTTCAGTGATGTAAGCAGCACTTATAAATGTTACAAGAAAAACCCTGTAAGCATCCAATCCAGCCGATGAAGAAACTGAAATGTAAGGCTTTTCTTCATCTTGTCTTCTCACCCCTCCCCACCCCCCACCGAGAAAAAGGCTCAAGTATTATTTAAAACCATTTACAGGCATATGTACAAAAGGGATGGGATTTTTTTTTTCTTTTTTTCCTTTTTGTTACAACATGAAGAGAAAAAATAGACAAGATGAGCGCAAATGCATTTTCACATTCAAAAAGAACTGCAGGCCTCCTAGTGGCTCTCTATGGGATCATAAATGAAACAAATTTAAAAAGCAAGATTAATGCTGACTTGTGAAGGTGTCAAACAAGAAACGGTGAGATGGCGATGGAATGTTAGAAGATTGCACGTCGATGACCAAGAAGCACTTACGGCTTCCATCACTTTTTTTTTTTTTTAAATATCTTAAGGATGCTATTGAAGGGTTTTTTGATAAAGTAGCCAACAGCACCAAAAAATAACAGAATGGATTTCCTAATGAAATCAGGCACAGGTCTCCCTCACGTGACCCCTCCAAGGCAGGCAGTCTCTTCTGTCTTCCTTGCTGGCGTTCCTTCCTTCCTTCCTTGAACAGATGCATAGTGATGTGCTGGTGGAGAGCCCACTCGTTCCCGGCTCCTCGTTCCGCCTGTGGTCAGGAAACAACGTCCACCTTCAGCTGCCACAACCGCCCAGAGAAACAAAACGGGGGTGCCCTGGCTTCCCAGCTCACAAGCTCATCTGGCCACGGCAGACAACGACAGCCAAAGCAAAGCCATTTCTTTTCAAGTTTTGTGTGTGTGTGTGTGTGTGTGGTGCGTGCACGCGTGCACGTGTCTCCTATCCCTTCTAAAAAATCTGCTCACATGACCGATGATGGTTTTTAAATTTGTTCTCCAAACTTCACCCTCTTCAAAAATGGGTTAAAAAGCCTTTTTTCCCCCAACAGTTACAAAAAAAAGAAAAAAGAAACAAAAAAGGCTTTTGTCAGCCAGGGGCAATACAAATTAATACAGCCCCTCAAGGGTTTTTAAAACAGTGACTATACGGCAGTTTCCAAAATCTGACTGCAGTATCTAGGTTTTCTAAGTACAAAAAAAAGTTCAACAGTTTAATGCTAAAACAAAATTAGTTCTCTAAAACCAGAAGAAAATCTTCTTTAGAGCTAGTGCAAAGACAGCTTGAATCCTACAGCAAGTACTCCAAACTAGAATATAATAATTACAAAAAAATATATATAAATTGACCACGGGCGTTGGCATCTTCATGATGAGCTCGAAGCACTTTTGGATGAACCGGAGGCTGACAGCCGGGAGGGGGGCACGTCCACCGTGGCTCTCTTTCGGGGGCCTCTTTTTGGTGTGGGTTTACTGAGACAGTTCTCAATGCTGCCGTTTTTACCAGACACTTTGCCGCAGATCTGATTGACCAGACTGATAATCTGTTCCTGTTTGGGGGTGAAAGGAAGACACAGAATTAATAACAAGAGCTCTGTCCCCGAGAGCCACGCAGGGGCAGGTCTAGGGCAGAGATCAGCGGCCAGGGGTCCCCTCCACCACACCAACTAACAGCTTTTAAAATGCCCCGAAGAGGCTCAAGAGGCAGCGCGTCTCCCTTTCTCAGCTCCGCCAGATGCCGCATTGCATGCACGGCCCTTTCATCCTCGCTACCCCCAGCCTGGTCCACTGTGGTTTCCCGGGTGGGCTAACCAGCTTATAAGGGCAAGGCTGGCAGGGGAATGCTCAGCAAAGAGACCCCCGGGGGTTTGTTGCGTCCTGGATGGTGACACAAATAACCAAGCTGCTGGACTCACTTTTGCTACCAGCCACTTAACCTGCTCATGCAAATAAATGCAAACACTTGTCACCTATACATATTTCTATTACTTCCTCTTCTGTTACCTGCAGCAAACAAAACGGCATCCCTGCAATTTACCCAAGAGAATTGGTTATCTGTGTAACTTTCACACAGTACATCCTATCATCATCCCACTTTTGAAAAGAACAAGGGCAGGAGTAGCAAACGTGCATCTCACGAGCATCTCTCTGGGCCAGGGGTGTCTGGGAACCACACTGAGCCCAGCAGGGGAGGAAGCCAGCCATGGAAAGAAACTTGTGAGGGCCTGATCTCCAGCCCTCTGGAAAGTCTGAGATGAGGGTGGAAAACAGTGACAGCTGGCTCCCATCACAAAGAAGTTAAAGGTGTCCTCAGAAGGGGTGGGCCACATATCTGTAATAACACAATAGCTGTGACCGTGACCGCTTGAGGGACTGATGATAAACACTGTTAACGGATAAGTGGATGAGCTGCCTTAAAACCCACTTAGAGGGCTACAGCTACCTGACCATGAGGAGGAGCCGGGGTGTGCAGTTACAAGAGGGCAGCATTCCCCACTGTGTGCAGCTCACTAGATGGCCAGCACCTGCCTCAGACCAGTGCCCTCACAGCAGGCTTGGCAGCGACCACCCAACACCCCACTCACTGGACCCTGCTCAGCTAGCCTGCAAGGGCCAGGGGCACAAATGGCTCCAAACGCCACAGGGAGCCTCACCGTCCATGAGAACCCAAGCCATGAGCTCAGGGATTTGCAATCTAGGTGCGCAACCCCACAAATGGGGGTGTTTAAAGCAGACTATCCCAAGTCATCAGGCATGGACCTGGGCGATTTGTGTGCTGGGTACACTAGGAAGGTAAGAACAAGATTTTGCAATGGTCTCTCCAAGTAATGAGCCGGGCACAGTGGCTCACACCTATAATCCCAGCACTTTGGGAAGCTGAGGTGTGTGGATCACAAGATCAGGAGTTTGAGACCAGCCTGACCAACATGGTGAAACCCCATCTCTACTAAAAATTCAAGAATTAGTGGGTGTGTAGTGGTGGGTGCCTGTAATGCCAGATACTTGGGAGGCTGAGGCAGGAGAATTGCTTGAACCTGGGAGATGGAGGTTGCAGTGAGCTGAGATTGTACCACTGAACTCCAGCCTGGGCAAAAAAGCAAGACTGTCTCAAAAAAAAAAAAAAAGCACAGCTCAATTCCACAGTGGACACAGGCACAGACTCACTCATTGAGCTATGCCAGCCGCTGCAAGTCCGCCGCTTCTAAATGCCTTTGCTCCTCCTAATTCATCAGAACCAACCATTGAGTCTCAGACAGCCCCTGCGTGCCATTCTGTTCCCAGGATTCTGGTCACGTCAGACATCTGGCTACAGAAACAGGCTGCCAGTGAAAAGCACAACCCTTTCCAGGCAGCCGGAGGAAGCCTCCCTGTGCCACTGCCTACACCCCCGCAAGGTGCCAGAGCCATGCTTCCACTCAGCCGTCACAAAGACTGTGCCTGGACATTTGCTGTTGAGGTGAAGGAAGGATGGCAAGGTGCTTATCGCCTTCCCCCAGCATGCATGCCCTTAAAAAAAAAAGCAGATGCAAAGAGCTTCTTCCAGCTCTCCAATCATTTAGCTAAAGGCTTATCAAGTGAGACCCACCACATGGCCCCACCCCCTGGGCCTCCAGACATACCAGGCCCTGCACAGTCATACCAGCAGCACCTGCCCCACTCAGTAGCCTCAAATGTGCCAAGACCTCAATGTGTGGTGACCTTCCTCATAACCAGCCTCATCAGAGTCCGTGGGAAGCACACGTGGGGAACTGGGCAGAGCAGGCAAGAGGCGCTGCTGCCACGACTTCTGCAGCTCAGGGGGGCCCCAGCTGCACAGTCTGTGCATCATTATGACCTCTCTCTCCAGAAGACAGTGGGGCCCGCAGGAAGAAACTGGGATTTCACATCCTGGGGCCCAACCTGCCCCATCGTCCGCAGACACTTCCAGCTGTCCCAGCCTGGAAGGGCTGCTGGTGGCAGGTGGAGATTCCACTGCCGACCGTTCCACCGTGCCTGGGACAGGTGACCACGAAAAAGGGTCTGACTCTAGTGGTGGGGTTCATGGGAAAGTCAGGGGGCTGCTGCAGGAAGAGCCTCAGCCCTGCTTAGGGCCCGTCTCTGAAAACCAAATGCACAGTGCTACGGGCTGTATGGGAACCCTGCTCCCCTCAGGATCCTACCATGGGGCCTGCATGGGTTTTCGGCCTGAAGAGCCCTGGTTCTCTACCAGACACAAGACTGCCATGCAGGCTGCCCCCGACTCCCACCCCCGAGAGCAGGGACTGACCTCATCATAGCGGTACATGAGCTTCAGCCCACGGCAGGACTTCTGCTTCTCCACGTGACGCAGAGCACACTCCAGACAGAACACGACATTTTCGTTCTCTTGTACCACCTGCGAGGAAGAGCAGCACACCAGGTCACGAGGAAGTTCCACAGCGCTCCAGGGTAAGGCTGGAGCACACCCGGCCAGGCAGCCCCCCCCAGTCACCGGCCTGGCCAGAGCAGCCCCAGCACCCACCACCCGGGCCGAGGGCTTAGAGGATTGGCAACGCTGGAAATGGACTAAAACCAAAACTGACCAACCACCCGGAACATGATCTTCAACTAGGAAGCTGAGCCACTGACCACCTCCCAGTCACACCTCCGGGTGGTCCTCAAGTCCCCTGGAGTTTCCTGGGAGAGGTCCGGTCAGCACCAGGCTGGTAAAGGCCCGTGAAGACAGTGATGTGTATTTCTAATCTCTTGAGGTCCGAGGGCTCCCGAGAGTCTGTGTTGGACACTACCCTAGTGCTGGGCATGGATGTGGAGCATGAAGGACTCAACGTGGGCAGCCATGCGGGGAACGTACCCTGGACTTTCCAGCAGCAAAACTGCTCTCATGGTGTCCATGAGTCCACAGAGCTCATATTCAGCAGAGCTAGGGGCAATCAACACCACCATGCAAAGCCCCCGAAACTCTCAACATCTCGGATTCCCAACCTCTGCGGCGCGAATGAGCTCACCCACCAGCCCCGGCCTCCCTGGGCAGGCTGCCCACAAAGCCCACAGCTGTCCGGCCAGCTGAAGGGAAACAGCTGCCGGGTTTCGGTGGGAGGGTCCCATACCTCATGCTGACTCCCAGTCCTATTCTAATCAGAGACTGAAAATAAGGAAAAACTCTAATACTCAAGGTGCAAGCGGGTCCTCGGCCTTGCTCAGAAAGCTTGAGGGGAAGGATCTAGGTTTTCCTCTGCAGTGTTTCTAAGCAAGGAACAGAGAACAAGTTCCTTGGGACTCATGACACCTGCTGACAGAAACAAGAGCCTGGAAAGACACTTGGGGCCCAGGACAGGAAACAGCAAATTGAAATGCACAAATGTATTGTAATCCGAGCAATACACATTATAAACCTAAGTAAAACCCCAATTTTCACCTATGGATCTCGAATTTTTTTTGTTTTTTAATTAAAGAGGTTGTCACTGCGTCACCCAGGCTGGCATGCAGCGGTGCAATCATGGCTCACTGCAGCCTTGGACTTCTGGTCTCAAGTGATCCTCCCGCCACCACACCCAGTTGATTTTTTGCCTTTTTTTGTAGAGACGGAGTCTCTCTGTGTCAGCCCAGCTGGTCTCGCACTCCTGGTCTCAAGTGATCTGCCAACCTCTGCCTCCCAAAGCACTGGGACTGACCTACCATGCCCGGCCTCACAACATATTCTTTTTAATATAAACGTTCAGGCTGACAGGAAACGCCAGGTGACATCTCTAAGTTTCTGAAAGACATGAACATGAGGCCACCTAGTGCCAGCTCACATGGACAGACCAGCTTCCCCCACAGGTGTGACTGCCATACAACCCCCATATGCATGGATAAGGGATAGAATGTTTCAGGAAGGGGACGGACAGCTGCACGTGGCCGCTCACGCCTGTAACCCCGAGACACTGGGAGACTGAAGTAGGCAGACCACATGAGCCCAGGAGTCCACACCGGCCTAGGTAACATAGCAAAACCCCATCTCTACCAAGAATAAAGAAAGCTGGGTGTGGTGACACAACTACTGTTCCAGCTCCTCAGGAGGCTGAGGTGGGAAGATGACCTAAGCCCAAGAGGTTGAGGCTACAGCGAGACGGGTTCACACGCTGCACTCCAGCCTGGGCAACAGAGCCACAGCGAGACGGGTTCACACGCTGCACTCCAGCCTGGGCAGCAGAGCCACAGCGAGACGGGTTCACACGCTGCACTCCAGCCTGGGCAACAGAGCGAGACTCTCCAAAAAAAAAAAAAAAGACACCAAGCTATGCAACTTTTATCAGTGATGTTTATAAAACATTGGAAGATTTGGGGAAATGCCTGGAATTGTTCTTTTAAGAACAGAATGACTCTGTAATACATTTTGAGAACTCTAAGGGAAAAATAGAAGGAAATCTACAGGATGCGATGCAGGTGGTCACAGACTGCATTTGTCCCCCATCAAATGCATAGGTTGAACCTCCAGGATCTCAGCTATCGCTAGAGTTGAGGATAAAGTTCTAACAAGGTAAATCAGCTCAACTGAGGCCATGAGGTGGGCCTAGCTGATACAATGTCTTTTGTGTCCTTAAATAAGGAGGACATGGTAGATGGACCGAGAGTTTTCAGTTTTTTTTTTTTGAGATGGAGTCTTGCTCTATCACCCAGGCTGGAGTGCAGTGGCGTGATCTCAGCTCACTGCAACCTCTGCCTCCTGTGTTCAATCAATTCTCTTGCTTCGGCCGGGCGCGGTGGCTCAAGCCTATAATCCCAGAACTTTGGGAGGCCGAGGCCGTGGATCACGAGGTCAAGAGATCGAGACCATCATGGTCAACATGGTGAAACCCCGTCTCTACTAAAAATACAAAAAATTAGCTGGGCATGGTGGCGCGTGCCTGTAATCCCAGCTATTCTGGAGGCTGAGGCAGGAGAATTTCCTGAACCCTGGAGGTGGAGGTTGCGGTGAGCCGAGATCACGCCATTGCCCTCCAGCCTGGGTAAAAAGAGCGAAACTCCATCTCAAAAAAAAAAAAAAAATTCTCTTGCCTCAGCCTCTCAAGTAGCTACATGAATGCGCCACCAAGCCTGGCTAATCTTTGTATTTTTAGTAGAGACAAAGTTTCACCATGTTGGCCAGGCTGGTTTCAAACTCCCGACCTGGTGATCCACCCTCCTCTGCCTCCCAAAGTGCTGAAATTGCAGGCATGAGCCACCATGCCCAACCTAGATCTTCGAATGTTACAAAGTCCATCTGACTCATCCAGGAGAGGCTGTGCGCTCTCCTCCACAGGGCATGCCGGGACTCCAGGTGAGGTGGCAGACAGTCACAGTGGGAGGCCAGGGAGACTGAACCCAGGTTTCAGTCCTGGCCCACCACGGACAGGCAGAGACATGGAAGCACTGGCCTCTCGGAAGTGTGCAGCTGAGGAGTACCTGTGGGATGCCAGCACCACGCAGCATATGGGGTGGGCACCTCCTAGTTGGCTTCTGCGCTGGAGAAGCAGAGGTGCTGGCGGAAAGGGAAAAGGCTGGGAGGATGGTCAGGCCCATCAGGCGTGCTGTGCATGGCAGGCTAAGGTGTGCAGCATATCAGCATGTAGCCATCTGCAGTGCCAGCTGGGCATCCCTACCCAGAGTGTGTCAGGGCAGCTGCCTGGTGAGAGGTCAGGTACAGACTGGAATAAACATGGCAAGAGCCATGGCGGTCCAGTCGCCACATAAGGGCTTTTCTGAGCCCACCTCTGGCCTGGAACAGGGGTGAGCAGGGGGAGGAGGCAGGGTGTGTGTTATGAAGCCTGAAGCTGTGGCAGGCAGGTGGGCACAGCTAAGAAGGCGAGAGGGGAACGCAGCCTGCTGTAGCCTTGAGTGGCTGTGCCAGAAAAGCATCTCTATCCCAGATGGGACGGAGGGAGCATGAGCTTTCACCAAGGACAGATTCCAAAGTCCTCGGTGGCTGCGGCAGATGACGTAGCTGACCAGAACCAGGAAGCTTAGAACAGAGCCAAAGGGCAGAGGCCATGGGCCCAGGCCGGCAGGGACAGGCCACAGGGCACGGGTGGGAGATGCCGCCCAGCACTGTGGGAAACCCTCTCCTCACCGCCAAAAAGAGGATGGAAATGAACAGAGAGCATGGGGGCTGGAGTGACAAAGCAGGATGGCGGGGAGGCCACCTGCTTCCCAGGGAGGAAGGAGGCACTGCAGGGCAGAGGGGAGGGCCACACGTGGGCAGAGCAGGGGACAGCCACTACAGGTGAGGCAGCCGCCTCTGGAGGCGGGAAGCCCTGCCGAGGTCCCATGGCAGAGATGCAGAGATGGGGGCACAGCAGGTGTCCTGGTGGAGGACACCCTCCCTATTCGAGGGCAACCCCAGCGGCTCACCATGGACAGGTAGCACAGGTGCTGGCAGATCTGACACCTCCTCTCCGACGTCTCCAACTGTAGCCACTTTCGAGGCTTTTTCTTCCCATCCGCCACCGTGCTGCTGCCGTCGTGGCTGCCGTAGCGCGCAGAGGAGTGGAGGCCAGCCTCGAACAGCTGCCTGCGCTGCCGCAGCTCTGTATCCCTGCCAGACACAGGGACAGCCCGCACCTTCAGCGACAGCCAGCAGAGGGGATAGGTACACCACACACCAGCCTCCCTCCATATACACCCTCCTGCCGGGGAGTGAGCCCTGCTGGGGGGCAGAGTCCAGCCTGCGTCCCAGCTGCCTTAGTCTAAAGGTCAGGGACAGCCCTGGCTGATGAGGCTGCTCTGCGGCTGGACATAGTAACGTGGGGACAAACACATCACAATGCCTGTGCAACCATGGCCACCTAGCAAGGGCCTCTCCCTGTATCCCAAGCCAAGGACCGAGTCAACAAACTATCCACTAGGATCATCACCGAAGGTTTGAAATTCACGTGCTAACAGCACAACCCCGAGCCTGGCTCCAGGAGTGGGTGAGGCAGCGAGAACTGCACAGCGGGGAGGAGAAGGGGGCCACACAGCAGGCGCTCTGCCCTGACCCACTTCACCCTTGGGGAGGGCTCCTGCAGTCACACAGGTGCATGTCAGGGGAGGGCTGTGGAGGCAGGATTGCTTGGCAGCCACACGCTGGGGTCAGCTGCTGCTGCCTGGAGGCTACACACACACACACACACACGGAAAACAATAGAGGTTGGCAAGAAAATGGAGGGTGGGGGCAGCTACCCATGCCCTCCCCTCCCTGGTGTGGAACCAGGCTCTGACACAGTGGGTCAGCAAGGACTGCCAGCGTCCACATACCAGGGCTCAGGAGTCAACCTGGAAGTCATACCCACAAAGGGTAGGAACCTCTTGGCGCTGGAGGTGCTGCCTCTGAACATCAAGGGGAAATTACTTTCAAAAAAACATTTTTTTAAAAAGCCTTTGCCCATCTGGAAAAGCATGTCATGGCCCAGCAGTTCCTAGAGTCTCTGCGGCTGCAGGCAGGGAGCACTGTCTGCCCACCCCAGGCCTCCACCCTGCCGAGCCCCCAAAAGGGCAGCCATGTCTAGCTCTCTGGTATGGGTCCTGGAGGTCTCCCAGAACCCCAAGTCTGTTACCTGAGTTCATCCAGAAGGGCTGAGATGGTGCTGAGAGTGGGGCCGTTTTCTTTTTTTGCTTCTGCTTGTGCAATCTGGTAGAGTAACTTCTCCATGGAGAATGGCTTAGCTATATGGCGACGCTTCATTTCCTGAAAGAGGAGTCATATCCCTTTAGGGTGGATTTTCATTACCAGGCAGCTGTCAAGGTTTTTATTTGTGCAGGGAGCAGAGAGGCTGTCTGAATTTCTAACTCTTTGCAGTTGGATTAAAAACTTCCAAATTTTGCCTCCCCGGGAGAAAAGCACCATGTACTAGGAAAAGTCACAGCACTTCCCCGCCAACCACGGGCAGCTGCCCCTACTTCACGATGGGTGGAGGCTCTGTCCATTTATTCTAAGCAATTGCCTTCAGCATCTTCAGTAGGGGGTCTGTCAGTAACGGTCTAATCAAAACTCTGATACAAACAAATCCCGAACAACTTTTCATTCCTAGAAATCCCTTCAACCACCTCTTAAGAATTTCAAAGACATATTCCAAAAGGAACCATCTACAAACAGACACACGTGTGCGCGGATGCTTCCGTGCGCCCGCCCCTGCACGGCACTCACACGGATGCAGGGGCAGCGGGGGAGCGAGGCTGGCTCTGCTTACCTTGGCGGTCTCAAAGCCCATACTTGTCCACTGGGTGGTAGCAAAGTGCACGGTTTCAGACACGCTGTAGCCACAGCACACTTTGGACACAAAGGATCCCGGGAAGCAGACGACAAACTGGCCGCTCTGCTGCACCGTCCTGTGCACCTTGATCCCCTCTTTGCACAGCACCTCCGGGGAGATCTGGGGAGACAGGGCCAGGCTGAGGCACACCCCTCCCTGTGCGCAGGGACACCTGCGGTTTGCAGGCAATGCATGAGCACCTTAAGAGGCCTGCTCTTAAGGAGACAGGATTGTTTTATGTGTAAAATAAAAACATGTCATTCCTAACACAAGGAGGAACTTCTAAATCACACTGGCTCAAGAGTGATACAGGTTCATGCGGAGCGAAGGACACGATGGTCACACACAGGCCCCACATCCCCACCTGGCAATGCCAGGGGCTAGAAACAGGACACATTTATACAACCAAGAGGCTGCTGGGCTCAGTTCCAGAGCCAAAGAGGCCACAGGCCCACAGGCTGGGTTCAGAAAGGAGCCCACCTGTCGTTCTGTCCTCTAAGATGGACAGGTGGGGCTGGGGTCAGCTGAGGCCAGAGAAGTTGTCAGAACACAGCTCAAGCCAACACCTCCTGGGAACTCACCAGCCCTGTGATTTCCTGAAAATAGGGTACACAAAGCCTTTGTGCTCACTCCTCTCAGGGACCCTGAGGTGGGAGTGGCAGGGACAAGAAAACCCAGGGCCCACATCAGTCCCCAACACAAACAAGCCAGATACAAAGGCCATGCCAAACCGTGGCGCCCTGTGCAATCCAACAGCAGCTCAGTCTGGCTTTTGTTTGAGTGGACCTTTCCACCTCGCCTTTCGGGGGTTTTGTTTTGCTGTGTCCTTGTTGCCTCTGAAAGGCAGTTTCACCGGAAAACACGTTCTAGTGCCCAGGAGGCCCTGCAGCTCCTGCTGGCGGCAGCAGCCGAGGGGACCCACCATGACGTTGCTTTCCAGCATCTGCAGCCCTGGGGTGCCATTGGCTTGCAGCAGGGTGTGGACCACGTCCTCCAGCTTGTTCTCCTCCTCAGCAGGAATGCAATACCTGGGTCAACAAGAGAAAAGTAGACTTGACAAGGGGCTCCTGCATGTGCTGGGCCACCCCCGTCTCCCTCAGGGATCCAAGCACACACGGCAGAGGCTCTGCTCCGCGCCGGCAGGGATGGCAGGCTGGCCTGGCAGGGTGCCTGGTCACCACTGGCTCCCACGCCCCACAGCAGCAGAGCCGCTTCCACCCTGCACACAGCCAAACCGCAGCACAGCCGCGACGCGAGACGCTCATCTTTTATGTAGATGTGACCCACGCGGTGAGCCGAAAAGCCTTCAAACCAGAAACAGATGTTCACAAACCCCTATAAATCAGAACCAGACACACTGCAGCCTCCATGAGCCTCTTCTGAGGCTCCAGCCCTGTGCCCTCCTTTGGTAACAGAGGCCATCACCGGAGCGGGACCTGATGCTGTCCTCACAAAGAAAACGTGGCTCTCTCGGCCCTCTAGCCAGCAGCAGTAAACCCAGCCCTTTACAAATGCACTGAGCTGGGGAAGCAGCCAGGCTCCTGCACAGGCGCTACCTCAAGGCCAACTCCCCGGCAGATGCTGGGTCAGGTGGAGAAGTGAGGGCCGGAAAACACTCAGCGGCCCCCAGCCCATTTGGCATCAGGCACATACAGCAAGACATGCAGGAGAATCGAGGCCACACAGGCCTGCGTCAGAGGGTGGCCTGGGAAAGTAGTGGCCCACAGACCCTCCAGGGTACAACCGTGAGGCTGGCAAGGGGCCTTGAGTGTGAGAAAAGGTGGGGGTGCAGGCAGTGAGTAACCTGCACGGCCTCGTCACGGCAATCCCAGGGAGGGGAGGAGGTTTTGCCCAGGTCCTCTGTGTCCCAAGAAGCCCACCAGTGCCAAACTTCCACTCACAGCACGTGAAGCCCCTGGTACCAGGTGGACACTGTGAATGAGGGGGACACGAGGGGAGGCCCCTGCAGTGCTGGGTACAGGGCTGGCCGCCTGCCCTTGGGCGTCTCGGGCTGGGAAGGAGGACATCCGTGTGGAGAGGAGTCCGACAGGTCTTCAGGATGCGAAGCCAGTGAAGCCATCAACCACCATTAAACACAAAGACATGGGCCAGCAGCTCCGGGCACCACCACCAGCCCCGCCTCCCAGCTCCGGTGCCCGCCTCTGCACAGGCCTGGCTGGCGGCCCGCAACCCTGCAACCCATAGGTGTCTGTGACGCACATTTCGCTCTAAGGCCAAATCCTGGTTTCAGTTGCTCAGTGAAGGCAAAGGCCACATTCAAGTATTTTTTTTAATGCTCATGTTATTCTCAATGCGAACATATTCTGTTACTGATTCGTAATTTAAATACAGGGTTTCGAACCAAAATCACACATTGGAAGAGAAACCAAACACCATCATGTTCCCTGATCCCATCCATGCCTTTGCTTTCTCTCCCATCAATGAGATTCCAGGGGTGAGTCCAAAGAGCCCACACAGGATATCACATTTCGCTATCTGCGACTCAACATTGAGGCGGTAAGAAAAGCCACAGGGGCCACTTCACACCCACTGCTTCCTCAGAGGAAGAAACTTGGGCCTCAACGTCACCAACCTGGGGGTGACCGCAGGAACCCCAGGCCATGCCACAGCAGGCGGAATTCCTTCACAAGGAATGGCCACGCTCCTCTTCTGGGGGCAAGAGCACTTCTCGGAATTGTCCTGGCTGTCCCCTTCCCGGCTGGTGGCCTGTCCTGGCTCAGCCCCAAGGCTGCAGTCAGTCCCTGTTCCTAGAGAAGCAGGCAGGGATCCCCGGGCCCAACACTGAAGACCAGCTGCAGGAGACACTGTGATCACTGTCCACGGCACACAGACCCACATGGGAAGGGAGCGCTCCCTCACGGCAAGGGTACCACTCACCAGAAAAGCCAAAGAGAGGAGGCTGCAGCCAACGCTGACTCCAAGGAACGGGAACATGAGTCCCAAGACTTTGTTTATTTTAATAAAGAAGGCTTAATCACCGTATTAGGGCGATCAGCACAGCCAGCACGGATGAACGGCATGCCAGTGGACTATCAGACCACACGGCACCTGACTGTACTGATTTCCCATCTGCCACCGTAAGCAAAGACGCCAGAGAGCCCAGCCTGGAGCAGGAATGGATACAGTGAGAGTCAGGATTACAGACGGGACCCGCAACACCTCTCCAGGCAACACCCTCCGCGGACCACGCAGCATGCATGTCTCCACAGGCAGGAAACACGGGCGCCGGGTCCACTCTACTCCCCACGTAGCCTCCGACAGGTAGGAAACGCTGGCGCTTACAGAGAGACTGCAAACGACCAATTCCAAAACAGTTAACAGAGAGGGACGACATGGTCACTACTCCAGGTTAACTGTGTGGCACCCTTCCCACTGCTCCTATCCCCAGCGTGAAAATAACTCTTAGAAAGCAACAAGAAAAAGTGACTAACCCATAAGGAAAAAAAAACAGATCTAAGCCAGTAATTCAGAAAAGGGAACCGAAATGGCCACGAAGCATTATGAAGAGAATTGGTCATCATCAGAGAGCGCTACAGTACCCTCTAGCACCCCAACTCTTCCAACAGAGGCAGGGGATCCCAGGCCAAGGCTATGGCAGGGAACACAGGATGGGCCTGAAACAGAAGCAAGTTCTCAAGCACTTGGAACCACCGGACAGGAGGTTACCCGCAGGGAGGTGACCCACAGGCCCCACTCAATGTGGTGACATGAGTTTCTGCTGTCCCCACTCCCGCCCAGGCCATGTACTCACCAAATGCAGTCAGCACCAGTGTGTAAGTAGTCAATGTACGGAAGGTGGTTTTGGTCTCGAGACCAGCATGAGGTAGAAAAGACCATGCCAATGTTCAGCCAGGGGATAGTCACTCCTAAAGCAAAACGCGAAAGGGCATTTTTAATAGCAGTAAGTAAAAATCTCTTCCTTCTGCTAAAGCAAGGAGGAAAGGAAATTGTCCTCAAAACCAGACAAAAGGCAGTGAGCAGAAGGTGCCTGCTCTTTCCCGCTTGCGATACAGAAGTGCAAGGATATGAACCTCATTTCAATACCACAGCAGCAGCAGACTGGCCTCATGAGGGAGGCCGCCCTATGGGCTGGTGGCCCCCGAGCCTCCAGGGTGAAGACCTCAGGGCAGAAAGCAAGAAAGCCCCTTTGTTTGGCGAGGCTTCTGAACAGGGTGAGTCAGGCACACTGCTCCTCGGCTCAGCTCAGAAATGAGTCAGATTCCAGGACCTGGACGGGCTCCCAGCTACCTTCCCCAAGGCCACGGCCTTCACAGTCTCAGTGACCACAACCTCCACAACCCCTTGGCTTTCCCTAAAGCTGGCGAAGCATCCATCCCTTACGAGCCCACTGACCATCTGGAGAATTGATGATTTCTGCCTGCAGGAGCCTTAAGGAATTGTGACTTCTGCTTTGAAGCAGCAACTTCGAGGTTCAAAGCTGGCCACTAAGCTTATCCCAGCTCCAGACTCTGCAACATTATTCACCTTTCCACCTAGTCTACTGACTTCACCAGCCATTATGTTACCCCTCTTCTAAAAATCAATTTTCTGGCTGGGTGCAGCGGCTCCCACCTGTAATCCGAGCACTTTGGGAGGCTGAGGCGGGTGGATCACGAGGTCAGGAGATCGAGGCCATCCTGACCAACATGGTGAAACCCTGTCTCTACTAAAAGTACAAAAATCAGCTGGGCATGGTGGCATGTGCCTACAGTCCCAGCAACTTGGGAGACGGAGGCAGGAGAATTGCTTGAACCCAGGAGGCAGAGGTTGGAGCATGCAGTGAGCTGAGATTGCGCCACTGCATTCTAGCCTGGTGACAGAGGGAGACGCTGTCTCAAGAAAAAAAATCTATTTTTCAACGTATGTGGCTGTACACTTAAGGACCCCACCCATCCCGGGAAGTGCCTAGGAGGGATTTCCCAGCTCTAGTTCTCAGCAAGTAGGACTCGTGGTCACAGCTACCTCAGGCAGACAGGTGGCCACAGCCAGGCTTACCAGGCACAGCACCGAGGTGACGCAGGATGGACCCTGTGTTATTGGGGAGGACGGTGAGGTTCCATCCGTGCCTGCAGAGGGGAAGATGAGGGACGTTACAAACTGGCGGGGGAAGGATGCTGTGACATCCCCAGGAACACGGACGAGGGAGTCCCACGTTACCTTGAAAAGGGCTCTGATTTTCCCACTGGGAATCCGCTGCCGTGAGTGTTGGTGTCCACCTTGCCACAGTGCACAGCCACGTGGCAGTCCTTCTCTTCCACCAGCCGCCAGTACTCTTGCTGCAGGGCACAGGAAAGGGCTGGTCAGCTCCTCTAAGGTCCCACAGCCAGAGCATGGTTCAACCCAACAAAACTGGACAAGAATGCCTGGTGCACACGCCCCTCAGAACCAAAGCTGTCTTTCCAGAGTGTCTCCAGCAGGACGCAAATGCAGAAAGCAGTGACAGGACAGAACCCTTATCCACCCATCCCATGGCCTATTACTCAACTTGCAAAAGGATGTAAGTTCGGACAAGTGCCACAACACGGATGAACCTGGAGAACGTTATGCTAAGCGCAGTAACTGCCAATGGTCAAAAGCTTCTGACATGACTTTTCAAGTGTCCATCTAAACAAAGAAGCGGGCGAAGACTGGGGCAGAACATGCTTTGACGGCAGGCAAGCAGCAGAGCCCAGGCCCCTTTGAGGCAAGCCTCCCTGTACAGAGTCATCTTCCGCTGTATTATCAGTGATCATTCCAGAAGCACAACGTCCTCTTTCCTTATCTCACAAGCCTCCTAAAGCAGGAACCACATTTAGGGGAGAAGCCTAACCCAGAAGCACTGGGCACCACATGGTCTTGTTAAGCTCAAGAAGTGCTACTAGCAACGCCAAGACCGGTTCCACAACACTGTGACTTCAACAAAGAGGGGGCCAGCCTGGTAGAGTCAGATCTCCACAGAACCAGAATAAATTTCACATTAAGCGACTGGATTCCCTCAACAGACTCCGAGTGCCCAACCCTGCCGCGCATTTGCTGAAACTGCGGGCAACCAGCTTCTGCTGGGTGCATAAACACGTGGGGAGGGGAGGACGGGACTCCCCCCAGCTGGTAGCCAACTCTACGTGCTGTCTCCTGGCTTTCTGGGAAGACACAGAGCACAAGAAGCTAGGAAGGCCTGAAGTTTAAATTCTAGCGAATCTCCCTTTTGTGTTTAAATATTTACAGAACCGCTAGAGCAAAATCCAGACTTTCAAAGGGAATTAATTCCCGAATAAGCAGCTGTAAAATGAGCTCAGCTTCCTTGCACATCACTATAGTAATAAACTTCTGCACTTCCGGGGAGATGTCCACAGGACAGGTGCTGTTTGGCAACACCGGCCCCTTCCCAGCTCCAATGCTCAGCCCAGAAAGCCAGGTTTCCTCCGCCTGACATCTCTACCACAAACGCCACACGTGCTCTGGAAGCAGCTGCAACAGCCACATGTGTCCTGGACCAGGGTTTAGCTGCCATTGTGGCTGGTGGGGGGTGAGGCAGTGGTGCCTGCAGCATGGCTCACAGCCATGGGGTCAGGTGTCAGGCCACTGCGTGGCATTCAGCGGCTGCACCCGGGATACACAGCACAGGCAGCCCCTGCACGTAACCAGAGAGATGAGAACGGTGCTAAAGCTAAATCTCTAAGTCTCCACACTAGGAAAGCAGGGTTGACCCCCAGGGCTGGGCATCCGAAGCAACAACAGCTGCTATGGGTTGGGGGGGGGCATGAAATGCTACCCAGGGAGGGTAACCAGCCATCCTGTTTTGAGCAGGTTTGAAGGTCACACTTTCAAACCCTGGGCAAAACAGGATGACTGAATCCCCAGTGGTCAGCATGTCTATATGCGGCAAACAGACCCTGGATTTTATTTGGAAGTGGTGGCATTAAATAAATAAATAAAAGCTGCAAAAGCCTGTCACACACCAAAAGATGAGGCTGTGGTCAGCAAACACCTCCCGTACCCCGGCCAGCAGCTGCCCCAAACCAGCGATCCGGGTTTGGTTTCTTTCCCGTTCCACGACCAAGCGCTGCCGAGAGCCCACCGACGCCAGCAGCTGGAAGTTCGCACGGACTCAGCTGGGCACTGGCCGAGGCGAGATAAACAAACAGATCCGGTCTCTGTCCTGCAGCGCCGCACACAAAAACTCCCCCTAATTGGTCTGGGCACAGAAGTGCTCACTGTCTTTCCAACCTCATACTAACTCAAAGGAGAGAGCTGGCAGAAGCACAAAAAGGGCAATCTGCCAATCCCATCAAATACAACACAGAAGAGAAGAAAAAGCACAACTGTGGTTTCCAGGGATTCCAAACATTCTCTTACACAACAGACACAGAGGGTGGGGTGGGAAGCAGCTGGGGGAGCAAGCAGGAGGAGAAGGTGAGGGCAGCAGGGGACGTGCCCAGAACCGGCCCCTCGCACTCAGCAGCTCCCCACCTTCAGTGGAGTGTTTTTGGCTTTTGAACAAGTTGAGATCAACCGAAGTTAAAACTTTTGGCTGTCCTGGTGCACGCTCAACACAGAAGATGAACTCAGCCCTGCGGCGTCCGAGTCCCTTCAGTTCCCCGGGCTGCAGGGGTCAGGGCAGGACAGGATGGCCTCAGGCTGGCCAAGGGGAGCCCACCTCACCAAAGGCAGCTTGAGGGGCCACTTCTCTCACCTCAATTTCGGCTGGTGCAGGCTCCTTGCTGAAGCACATGCTCATGATATTCCTCGCTGTTCGATAAAAAGTTGTTAGAGAAACAGACCTTCCCTGAAACGAAACAAAACAAGAGTAAAGTTTCGGAGCGCAGCCCTGCTGAAACGGAGTTCCCGTGCCTGTCATGAGCCTCAGCGCCTTGGCTTCCCTGCCGCTGTGGGCCACCGTGTATACCGAGTTCCTGAGAGGCAGAGAAGGCAAAAATCCATCCTCTAAGATCCCAAAGTGCCAGCAGAAGAGGGAAGACTCCACCAAGGATCACGCACATGAGGGCCAAATTGCTCTACCAGATCAGAGGCTGCCGCCCCAGAGGTCCCGAGCAGAGCGGAAGTGTGGAAGACACCTCCAAGGCCCTGCTAAAAAAAACAGCTTGCACTGGAGGCAGACTTCCTCAGC
The DNA here is from genome assembly GCA_028533165.1 of Leontopithecus rosalia. Classification (NCBI taxonomy): domain Eukaryota; kingdom Metazoa; phylum Chordata; class Mammalia; order Primates; family Cebidae; genus Leontopithecus; species Leontopithecus rosalia. The sequence goes on from CM052651.1 coordinate 11,849,780, forward strand.
TGAGCCCACGGCAGGGGCAGGACAAAGGCTACAGACCAGTGAAGAAACTGTCAGGGGGTATGACCTGATGGAACTCGTGACCAGGGATCCCACAGGAGAGAAGCTGGGGAGACAAACTGAGTGACGTCTACACCCGGAGAGTCCTTGCCAGGGCAGCAGCCTTCATTGCAACCTGGTCACCTTCTTTCCACAGAACCAACTGCTGTCCCCCCGGCACCTCTTCTTCGATGTCCCTCTGTCACTCTGTTCCCAATGACATCCAATCTGATTTCCTTGCTATGATAAAATAGCTGACTGTGTCAGTCTGGGAATCGGGAGTCAGCACCTTCTTTCACCTCCCACACCAAATGTGGCTCATTTTTCAGAGGGAAGCCATCCGAGACCCTTGCTGTGATTTCTTTCTTGACTGGGCACATTGATGACTTGAGGCCAGAAATATCTCCTGAGCACCTACTGTGTACTAGGCCAAACCCTAGGAGCTGGACACAGAGAAGTGCATGAAACACGAAACCTCTGGCCTCGTGCAGCTTCCGTTCAGTCTGGGGAACACACAGGCCTCAAACACAAAGACAACACGGGATGGGAGGAGGTCCCAGGTGTCATGGAGAACGGGAAAGGGTGGTCAGGGAAGGCTTCCCTACACAGCACTGGCCACTGCAGTGTTCCTGTACAAGTGACAGGGCCAGAAGAGGGAGCAGCAGACTCTTCCAGCGGTCAGGTCCACAGTCAACAGTCAGCATGGCAATGCTGCCTTGGGCCCTTCTCTCCAGCTCCAAAGGAACTAGATGGGGTTCTAACTACAGGAACATACTTCATGCAATTCCAAGCCACTGCCGACGCTGTGTTTCTTGTAACATAAACAAAGGTAACTAGAAGGAGGGACTGAATTTTGCACCAGTGCAGAGTGCAATGAGCAGAAGTGAGGATGATGCCAGCACACAAAAGTCAGCAGCCAGGACACCAGGGCCGCAGACAGCTGCACGCTCAGGGTCCCCACCCCGTGGGCACACGGCTGCCTCGGGACTACACCACGGCCACCAGGCAGAGCTCCACTATGTTTCCGTGATGAAATCTAGACACATCCCTGACAGGGTATGTTCTTAAAAGCCCAAACCTCTTATTCGGAGCAAACACTCATACAATTGGCCTTCTTCAGTAAAAAGTGAAAACGTTGACAGTATCTCATCTCACCAGTTGGCTATCCAGAGTCACAGGATTCAGTGAGTGGCTTTACTTGACAAAGGCTTCTCATTAAAACATTCAGGAAACACCAAATAAAGTTCCCCAGAGCTTACAGTATCTGGGTCACACTTTCTCTTTTCTTAAGAACACCGACCAGTCAAATACAAAGCAGCTGGGTCTTGGCAGGCAGCATCCTGCAACCCCCACATGCCCCCACCAGGCGGCCTTGGAAACAGGAAAGGAGACTCAGATAAAAGGCCAAACCCTCTCAGGGTCTCAGGACAGAAAGACTCGGGAATCTCTTTCCAGAGAAGCGTCAAGTGTATGAGATGCAGCCTGAGGCGGTCTGCGGGGCCTGGACGTAAAGTGCAGCGGTGATGCAGGTGGCGGCGTCAGCTATCCCTCCGTGTTTCCAAGGCGTGTGATAGTCTCAGAAGCCCACACTGCCTCAACTACAAGGGTAGGCCAGAGCCTGCAGTCAGGCAGCCGTGGGCACCTGAGGGTGTGGTGGGGTTCTGGGATGACCAACAGCCAATGCCCACACACTCTGGCCAGGCTCACCAGGGCTGGAAGCAGAGAACACTTCCCTCCCAGTGAATCCAGAACTGGGACCACAGAGGGAAAGTCTGTGCCGGGCAATTCAGCAGAGACCTCAACTTGCAGGTCATAGCTGGGCTTGTCCAGCTGGGCCCTGGGAGCCCCGCAACCCACTGGCATGCCGGAGAAGGGAGGAAGCCCCCAGTCTGGCCTCACAGCCAGGCTGGCTGGGAGGGGTGCCAGGAGGAGAGCCAGTGACTCTGCTTCCCTTGCTTCCGGGAGGTAAGTTTCCTCAGGATGACTGTGCTGCAGTGAGAACTGGCAGAGAGGGGGAAACACACGTATTTCAGTTAGCTGGTTTCTCCCCTACTCTTCCCTTCGCAGAGTGTGAATGGCAAGATCTATTTGAATGGCTTTATCAGGGATGACCGTCCACAGAGAGAATCTGGCACTGCTGGGCTGGCAGTAAGCTGAGCAGATGGAAACGAGGAGGCAGAGAAAACAAGCGTGCAGAGTCCACTGAGGGTCCAGCCAGTGAGGTCAGCTGTGTCTGGGCAGCTGTCATGAACCAGGATGACACAGGTGCAAAAAGCAGCCAGCACAGAACTGGGGACGCAGGGTTAGCGAAGTATGCATCCCAGGTACTTATCCCTGGCAGATGAGGACATGTGCATGTGCATGCAACACGCACACACAAGCCAGTTAATGAAAAGGAACCCTGAGGCCCTGGGCACGCAGGAATGGACTCGTGGTGTCTTCGTGGAGTGGACTTCCCCTTCCTTACTGGGTCTCTCACTGCCCGACCTTGCATCAACGTTCCATCAATGCACCCAGAAGGCCCTCACCAGGTTCCTGGATATCAGACTTCCCAGGCTCCACAACCATGAGCCCATACATTTCTGTTCATTACGAACTGCCCAGTCTGTGCTATTTCGGCAGCACGAAGTGGACTAAGACAGCGCCCTTGGCCGGGAGAGGTGACTCACACCTGTAATCCCAGCACTTTGGGAGGCCGAGGCAGGCGGATCATGAGATCAAGAGATCGAGATTAACCTGGCCAACATGGTGAAACCCCATCTCTACTAAAAACACACACACAAAAAATTAGCCAGGTGTGGTGGCATGCACCTGTGGTCCCAGCTACTCGGGAGGCTGAGGCAGAATTCTTTGAACCCAGGAGGCAGAGGTTGCAGTGAGCCAAGATTGCACCAGTGCACTCCAGCCTGAGCCACGGAGCAAGACTGTCTTAAAAACAAAAACAACAACAAAAAAACCCACGCCCTCATCCAGCACAGTGGCCCGCCCCCTCCCTCATCACCCCAGGGAATCAGAGGGTGCACCGTCCAGCACACAGCACGCCCTATTTCCTCATTCCACCTGCACTCCTGCCGCCAGCGCTGGCTGCTCTACACAGGCCCCTACCTTATATATGCACTTGTGGAAGTCATTGAGGATGCCTTTGTCCTCCTCCTCCTCCTTGACCACTTCTTTTTCCTGAGCGAAGAGTCGCCGCCGGCCGGTCTTCAACTGGGCCTGACCCACCTCTTTGAGCTTGCTGCGGAAGCCATTCCTGGGGGCCACGCCATGGATGAGCCCATTCTTGGGCTCGAAGCGGGGCAGGGGGTGGAACTTGTGGTGGTCGTTCTCTGTGTGGCCTTCCAGCGGCCCCTTGCGCTTCTCCAGGATCTCTTTCTCCATCAGCACCTCCTTCTCCAGCCGCCGGTGCTCCTCGGGGGACAGGGAGTCGTAGGAGAGCAGGTACTGGCAGTAGGCCTCCTGCAGCTTGGCCAGCCGGTCCTGGGCAGTTCTGGGGATGCGCAGCATGTCTGCTAGTTTGTTCCATTTTTTGAGGTCAGTCACTTGCTGCATGCCGCCCATCTCATTAATTAGCCGGAAAAAGCAGGCCAGGTCGAGCTCGCAGCCCCCTAGGACGGTGAAGGGGAAAAAACGGGATAGTTAGTGAAAGGGACACAAACAAGATGTTCCTCATTCAACCTGTAATTCCTGAACTCCTCCTCCTGAGCCAGGACACTGGCAGCCTCCGGGGAGACAATGGGAATGGTAGGCTTCCGGTCTACAGAGACAGGCGTCACACAGTGATGGGTCACGGCCACGTGCGATGAAGATTGAGTGGAACAAGGGGCCACCATCTTAGGTGGCAAGTGTCTCAGGAGGCAGCATTAAAGCTGGGGCTTGGCTGGAAGAGGAATAGAGCCGGCCAGACGGACATAAGGGAAGAAACATCCCAACGCACTAGTGCATGCGTTCTCACATGGAGGCAGGGGTCATGAGAAGATCCCAGGTGAGGAGCAGGCAGGGGTCCCAGCTACATCCACTTCCCAGCATAACCTGGAATACCGCTGCTGTTGGAAATTACAGACACACCTTTCCTACCAATTCCCAAGTTCCCTTCTGAAAGCCCCAACACCCACCCACTCATTCACACAAAGGAAGTCTACCTTCAACCTGACTGGATCTCGGGAGCAAAGAGCAACGAGTGCGTGAGGGCACAGGGCAGTATGTCTGTCCCTTAGCCTCGTCCCTTGCCCATGAGGCTACTCCTCAGTGAGAAAGCTGGTGCTCAGGGCCCCTCCTGATCAGGTCACAGAGCAGCGCAAATGCATATTAAACCTCAATAGGTTTTAATGCACATCTAGTGGGTTCTCCAGATGGGAAATGAAAAAGCAACCTCTCTCGGGCCAATAAGGGAGAGGGGAGCGGGGATCTTCCAAAATAATCATCCATAAAATGCTAGACAAAGTAAAAATTAACAAAGCTTTAAATCTTTGGAGTGTGGAGATATATTGTTTTTAAATAATAAAAGGGGGCCGGGCGCGGTGGCTCAAGCCTGTAATCCCAGCACTTTGAGAGGCCGAGGCGGGTGGATCACGAGGTCGAGAGATCGAGACCATCCTGGTCAACATGGTGAAACCCCGTCTCTACTAAAAATGCAAAAAAAATAGCTGGGCATGGTGGCGCGTGCCTGTAATCCCAGCTACTCAGGAGGCTGAGATAGGAGAATTGCCTGAACCCAGGAGGCGGAGGTTGCGGTGAGCCGAGATCACGCCATTGCACTCCAGCCTGGGTAACAAGAGTGAAACTCCGTCTCAAAAATAATAATGATGATAATAATAAAAGGGAAAGCGGGCACAGATCCCATCCAGGCAGGGTTCCTGCAGACACCAAGCACAGCAGGGCCCACCAGGTGAAGTGTCTGAACTGCCTCAGCAGACACAGCACGAGAGCGAGTTCCTGGCACATCAGCAAGACCAGGGATGCGGGCACAGAAACCTGAATTCCACTCCCACTAAATGGCAGGACACTGGGCTGATCTGGCTGTGGAGAAGAGAGGTGTGGGGTAACATCAGTGAGGAAGCTGTTATCAGCCTCCACAGGAGGGACCCAATGAGGCCTGAGACTCCACAACTCACTCCAGGTCTCAGGCTCCCAGAGTCACGGGTGGTCTCTGACTGACAACTGTGAATTCTTCCTCTGAGGGCAGGTGGGCACTGTGCCCCTTATGGAGGTAGACACCAAAATGAGTGCCCCAACTAAAACAAGTACTCCACTGTCCCAGTGACTCAGAACACAGGTCAAAGAGAAGAGGGATCTATACTTTCATATTTCACCCTCAGTAGATTATAATGCAAGAGCACCCGAAAATCAGACGGCGCTTGCAAGAGTTCTTAATGGAATCCTCACCCACTGCGATCACTCCCACTCAGAGCCTGGAGGCTGCTATGTGCCCAAGTCCTTTGCCCTCCCAATTCCTCCCATGGCACAGCCACTACCAGGCCTGCAGTGCATGTGAACCTGCACAGATACAGAAGGCACACCCACTGGGGGGGATTTTCACGACGACTTCAAAGTTATTAAGTTTCTACCACTGTCAAGTGGCTGAGCTCAGACCCCCCCACCAACCCTGAGGCCTTCCTGGCTCACAGGCAGGTCAGTACCCCTGGGAAAAAATGTCAGACGCCTCAGCCTTCTCAGTGACGGCAACAAGCACCAGCGCGGTGTGGCCTCTGTTCCAGGGTAAAGAAGTCAAAGGTAAAGAAAAACCTACTCTAAACAAAAGGGGCTGTCATTACACACCAACTGCGCCCTCAAGGCTCCATCATCCACCGAGCAGAGCAGAGAAACTCTTGTCTGCAGCTTTCACCACAGGCAAGAGGACTTGGTGCACTTCCATCACTGACTCAGGGTCACCCTGTGTCCCTGCAGTCACGGGGCGGGGTTAAAGGTGTGGGTGGGTGCGCGTATGTGCAGAGCCTGTTCCCCGCACTGCTTCCTATCACGTGCCATTCCCAACAGCAGAGAACAAACCAAGAATTCTTGCAAATTAGGGTGACTGTCACTCAGGCATTAGTCCTGGCGGGTGCTGAGGGGACCACGAAACCTCCATTTGCATGGAAGCCTGTCTCGCTGCCACCCCCGACACTTACATAATGGCTACATGTCTCCATGCCATAGAAAATTCAGGATATCCAACATGGAGGTGTGGCCTGTTTCCTCCCATGGGTCTAGACTAACTGGGCTGCAGCCTTACCTGGATGCACCTGACTCCACAGAATCCACTCCACCTTAACAGGGCAAGTTCATCCTCGCCCTGTGTTCCCAGTGCCAGGACTGAGAAGAGTGACAGGAAAGAAGGGTGATGGGGGAACTCGAGAGGATGCTCTGCCTGCAGCCCACCCTGAGGAGCCACGGTCTGCACGGCAGCCGGGATGTGCGCTAAGGATCCCCTGTGGTGAGTTTCCAGCAGCCTCGGCCAGAGCGCACAGGGTCTCAGGAGAAATGTTAATAGATCCCTTGACCTGCGGCCTTGACAAAATCACCAGAGAAACTGAAGCTCAAGGAAACACGAAGAGGAAGAAGAGAACAGGCAACGCTGAGAAGGATGAAAACTGGCCCACGGGCTCCTAGAGGGCCGTGGGCTGCAGGGCGAACCCTCCAAATTCATACGTTGAAGCCCTGACTCCCAGCACCTCAGGACGTGAAGGAACTTAGAGACAGGGTCCTTCAAGGAGCCATTATGTTAGAATGAGGTCCGTAGAATGGGCCCTAATCCAATGCCCTTCTGAGAAGAGGAGATGAAGACACAGACAGAGGTGGGGCCAAGTGAGGACACAGGAAGAAAAGCCATCGGCAGCCGGGCGGGTAGGCCTTGGGAGAAACCAAGCCTGTGGCCTGAGACTTTGGGCTTCCGGCCTCGGGAACTGTGAGGAATGCCTGTTGTAAGCGCCACAGTCGGTGGGGCGGTCTTTGTCGTGGCAGTCTAGGAGAATCCAGAGGGGCTGCGCTCCCCACAGGCCCCCTGGCCCCTGCTCTGACTCCAGCATTTGCAGGCAGCAGGTGACAGCCCAGGGAAAGCAACGGGCCCAGACCGCGAGTGGGAGCTAACCCAGGATCCAGGCTCAGTACCATTCCTGTCCGGCCACCGACGCCCGGGACCTGGGAAGAGGGCTGCAGGCAGAACGAGCTGAGAAGCCCGCTACTCCCAAGACAGGGGAACCGAACTGAGCTTCAGCATGGGAAGGGAATGTGAAGACTGATGAAACCGCAGGGATCTGGGGGCAGGCAGGGACCCCCCCCACCCCCCGCCGCCCATGCAGACCTACCTATGAGCGGGAGCTCGTCCATGGTGATGCCCTGAGATTTGAGGTGCTTCTTGATGCAGGCCAGCCGCTGCACATTGGGGCCCCAGCGCCGGCCCAGCTTGTGGATGTGCTGAATCTGCGTGACGAACCGCATCTCGTCGTTGAGCTTGCACTCGGGCCGCCAGTCCGGAGGGGGGATCACCCTGCACATCCCGAACTTCTCCACCTGAGCGCGGACCGACTCGATGTAGATGAGCGGGTCATGGAACTCCTTGGCGGAGGGCCTGAGGACGGGGATCTCGTCCATGGCCGCCCACCCGGCCTTGCCGCCGCCCTTCTCGGCCTTGCCCGAGTCGTGCGGCTTGGGCACGGACTCCGGTTGCGAGGTAGAACGATTTTCACAGGAGGCGCCGTCCGCCTTGCCGTGTGCTTGTCTGCCCGGCGTGCTCTTCCCGGCCGTGGCCCGCTTCGGCCGGTTTCTCTCCAGGCTGCGCTCGGGCACTTCCTTCTTCACGTGTCCGTTCAGCAGACCTTTCTCGGCCGGGGCCTTCTTGCTGGGGCCTTCGGCGGGCCCAGCCGCCCCCTTCATCTTCTTGGGGGGCGACTGCGGCTTCTCCGCCTGCTGTGCCTCTTCCAGTCTCCTCTTGGAGTTCCGCAGCCCCTCCCGCAGCTGCCGCCCCCCCACCTCCTTAGTGCATGACTTTGGGTTCAACCTGCCGCTGACCTTGAGGCCATTGACGGCGGGCCCGGTGGACTTGGACGCCCCCCCGAGGGATAGCACCTGTTTGCGGGTTTTTGCATTGCTACTTTCAGTTTTCCCTGAGATTGTGTGGTTGACAGCGGAACTGGGCTTGTGGTGATTGGGTTTGGTGTCCTTGACCAGTTCTCTCTTGGCTTTGGTGTATGTGACAGCCCCCTTGGTCACCGTGGCAGTGTACTTCACAGTTTTGGATGGTGAAGGTCTGACCTCGCGCATCTTTTTGGCACTGGTTGCACCTGCACCCAGAGATGACATTCGAGTGACTCCATTTACCTTAGAGACCTGTGGAGCAGCAGAAGCAGAGGTGGAAAAAAACACAATCAGTACCTGCCACGAACACAACCGGCCCACCCATGAGAAAAGGCCTGGGACTTGGGAACAAGCAGAGCCAGCAGCCTGTTCATAAGAGGTGTGGAAATACCAGCAAAGGGAAGCACAATACATGTCCCAGAACTAAGCAGTGATGTCCACTTCAGAATCAGCTATACACCTATCCTTCTTCACAACACTATACAGCCTGCCCAGGAGGTTCTTGCAGGGTTCCCGGGTGTATCTATACACCTGACCTTCTTCACAACACTATCCAGCCTGCCCAGGCGGTTCTTGCAGGGTTCCCGGGTGTATCTATACAGCTGACCTTCTTCACAACACTATACAGCCTGCCCAGGTGGTTCTTGCAGGGGTTCCCGGGTGTATCTATACACCTGACCTTCTTCACAACACTATACAGCCTGCCCAGGCGGTTCTTGCAGGGGTTCCCGGGTGTATCTATACACCTGACCTTCTTCACAACACTATACAGCCTGCCCAGGCGGTTCTTGCAGGGATTCCCAGGTGTATTTTCATGCTCCCGCAGTTCTTCCAGGAGATTTGGTGTTTCACGATGAAGACGTCCCCACGTGCCACACAATCACCTGTCCTGAGCTTGTAAGAGGTGGTGACAGTAATACCCTACTTGGTTGGGGGAAGTGGAAATAGGCACACTCGCATATCCCTGCTCCAAGAAAAGTCATGTCTGCTATTTTTGTGCTCCACAGAGCAGTACGACCTGCCCACAGGATTTAAAAATCTATGTGGCTAAAAAAAGAAAGAAAACAAAAATACTAAGGAAGGAAAAGAACAGCAGTGCTCATGTGGTTTGGCTCCAAGTGGCAGGCCAGGCCCGGAGGTGTGGCTGCAAACTGTCAGCAGCTGCTGTCTGCCTTCCTGTGGAGAAGAGCCCAGGACAGGGCCAGGCGAGATGGAAGAGGGATGCCCAGAGCTCACCGGTGAAGCGAAACACGCGAGCCCCGGACAAACTTTCCCACTGGGTTCTATGTGACCTGGGCAAACAGAGGCAGTCCTACAACTTAGACGGCGTGGTAATTCCAGGATACATCAATGTCAGAGAAAACAGGGAACAACAGGGCATACGCCAGAAATACACAAGATTCCAAACGAGAATAAGGAAGGGACCCAATGGGGACAATGCCAGGCTTGGTGGTTTCAGGAAGTCTTCATGTCACACCGTGGCTGCTGCCCCATCACTTAACCTCTTGGGCATTACTTTTGATCTATGACATGAGTTTCAAGTCAGGGACTTCAGGGTTTTATAACCATCACCATCCATCTCCAAAGGAAGAAACTTAAAAGATTACTGAGAAACACAGAATAGAAACACTAGCTCCCAGGCCAGGCGCAGTGGTTCATGCCTGTAATCCCAGCACTTTGGGAGGCTAAGGTGGATGGATCACGAGGGTCAGGAGTTCAAGACCAGCCTGTCCAAGATGATGAAACCCTGTCTCTACTAAAAATACAGAATTAGCTGGGCATGGTGGCAGATACCTGTAATCCCAGCCACTCGGGAGGCTGAGTCAGGGAACTGCTTGAATCTGGGAGGCGGAGGTTGCACAGAGGCAAGATCATGCTGCTGCACTCTGGCCCAGACAACACAGGAAGACTCAGTCTCAAAAACAAAACTAGCTCCCTTTTCTCTCCAACAGCCCCCGAGAGGAAGGTGCCAGGAAGGGGAGTCAGGATAGCTGTCCACATGCGGTCATGGACAAGAGGGCACTGAAACACCGACGCCACAATGCTGTGCGGCTGTCCTCACATGAGGATGAAGGTCCCCAGATGGCGGGTGATGAGTCTTAGTGACCTTTCTACTAAATCTAGGCCTGGCCCAAGAATAAGCAGTTACCGTAAGTGGGGTGGGGCATGGAATGAAATTTCCCCAAAGCACCCAAACCAGTGGCTCTCAGCATCCCCTAGAGGGCTAATGTAAACACATCACTGGGCCCTACTCCCAAAGTGTCTAATTCAGAGGGTCGCCGATAGGGCTGAGAATGTGTGTTCTGGACCAGGTCCCAGGCAATGCTGTGGGCTGACCTGGGAAGTGCACTTGGAACCACTGAATAAAGTATCAGTGGAAGTTCATAAAAATCGAAAAAGAAGCCACTGTATTTCTCTATATGCCACCAATTAAATGCAGTCCAACCAAAGCCACAAATTTTCGGTAGGACATCTCCTCTTAGGAGCCACCTCGGGAGGCCTCACTCCTGGAGCCAGGATCAAAGGCCCCATGAAGAGGCAGAAGGAAAGACCCAGGAATCACACTGGTTCCTAAACCACGAGTCACCCTATAAAGAAGTGGGACTGAGGCCAGGCGTGGTGGGTCATGCCTGTAATCCCAGCACTTTGGGAGACCGAGGCGGGCAGATCACCTGAGGTCAGGAGATCAAGACCAACCTGACAAACATGGAGAATCCCCATCTCTACTAAAAATACAAAATTAGCCAGGCATAGTGGTATGTGCCTGTAGTCCCAGCTACTCGGGAGGCTGAGGCAGGAGAATCGCTTGAACCTGGGAGGCAGAGGTTGAAGTGAGCCGAGATCGCGCCACAGCACTGCAGCAGGGCAACAGAGTGAAACTGTCTCTAAGAGGAGGTATAGCGAGGAATGCAAATCTCTTGTTTCAATTGTTCTTTCAAATGCTTCCACTAAAAACAAAACAAAATATTTAGAAAAACAAAAATCAACAGTAAACTCCAGCTGGGGCTGATCTTTATTTCCATCATCCAAGACAGGGAGGTCCATGGACCTCAGGTATCCAAGACCTTGGGGAAGAGGTAACACCCCTACAGGTGGCTGAATCTCCTTTTAACCTGCAGGGGTGCAGTCTCTTTCGACCTACTCCCAGCACAGGAGTCTCCTTAAGGAGGCTGACTACACAATATGGCTTCATCTGTTCCTACAGATGGGGAAGCACCTGGCAAAATGGCAAGCTCCAGATGGTGCCAGACATAGCCCACTCCTGTGAAGTTCAGGCGTCCGCCACCACGACTTGCTAAGGTTCAGTTCCATGATTTCCAAACCTGGCACCCCTAAAGCCCCTGGGGGAGCTTCAAAATAATGTACATCCCTTCCCTCTAGATTCTGTACTAATTGGTGAGGATCAAGAAAGGGACTCTGTTTAAAAGCTCCGGATGGCTCAGTGTCCCCACAAATCCGTGGACCCCGCCCTTTCCTAGCACCACTGTCCACATGCCAGAGCGCAGCGCTACGTGTCTCATATTCTATCTCAAGTAAGAGTGCGAGCCTTTGGGTCCATCCACTCTGGATTCTCGGGGCACCTGAGTTCATAGCTAGCAATGCTACAGGGAGGTAAAGTTTCTACACAGCTGAATTCTATGTATCACTATGGTCAATGGCAAAAGGAACAACTTGTTTAAATGTTTCTGACCACCTAAATACTGGATTATTGCCAAGGTATACATTCAGAAAACCTGCTTTGTGAGAAAATAACAGTTATCTTCAACAGTATCCACCCAGGTATCATCCACGCACGCCCATGGAACAAGCTCAAAGACGAGATGAACCTCACGCACAACACAGAACAAATTACAAAGACTGAAAATGGCAAGTGGACTGGCTGGCTTCCCCCTCAACACGTTCTATGCCCAGCAGGAAAGGCCACAGGGGAACTGACAAGCCAACACAGGAAGCAATCTGCCCCTTAAGCTGCTTCATGTGCCCTAAAGGGGAGAAATAAAACAGAACAAACCACCCAGCCAGCAGCACCACAGTGGGGAAACCCAAGACCGATCAATCCAACAAAAAGAAACCCCTGTTCTTGGCCTGGACTTGTCTGTAAGCAGCCAATGCTTCATCAGTACGAAAGAATGGAGGATGGCATTGTCTTACCCCAACCACCTCTATATCAATTAAAACCACACAGCCCAGTTATGTTGCCAGCGCACTACAGGGAAGGTGACCGCTGCACGTCCTGAGGGATTCCACAGAAGGGCACATACCAGAAGCCATCCGAGCTCACTGAAGAATGAGTGCCAAGGCGCACTACGGCAGGACCTGCCAGTGAATGATAATACATTTCAGCTGAGAAGCTTTACTCATAAATAAGCTTCTTCAGAGCTGAAGTTGCTCCTTCTCTCAGCTCTGCTGTGGATTTCTGGCGTCTCAGCCCATTCCCCCCAGCTGCCAACCCGCTTCTGCAGAAAATGAGATATCTGCAGCATGTGCTCCTTGGCTCATAGCCATCCGTCACCTGTATCTCAGGTGATTCCAGGTGCACGCCATGAGGTTTTAGAGCAACCCCTCCTAGTCATAACAGAATGAGTTCAATTTAACAGGCAAGGTTGAGAGCATTTTCCAGTTACATTCAACTTGATGAATAGTTGCAACAATACCTCATTCTTCTTGCAGAAGGCATGTAAGATGAGACACATGAAAGCCCAGGACATCAAACGTTCCTACCTTTGTTCTTAATAACAGAAATTCCATAAAAACTGTGACCAGTCCACACTGTGTGCTTACTTTAATATAAAATCCCTCCCCCTCCACCCTTACGGATTTTTCCCCACCTCCTTACCGTCACACACAATATTTGAATCAACTTACTATAATGACAGATGACAAGGAGAAATGCACTTCCAAGGCAGAGCAGAAGATAAGAAATGACTCTGATGTTTTTGGTTAACTAAGCAAAAGTGTTTTAGTCGCTCAAGATGATGATGCTGTCCTCAGTTCAACCTCAGATTCAGTGGTGAGCTCTTCTTCCCCACGAGAGGGAGCCATTGAGCCGAGGCCTCTGCCAGGCTTTTAAAACAGAGCCAGAGCCCAGAGAGAGAACCAGTTGGTGGCTGGGGGTAGTCCATTTGCACTTTAAAACTTGAATCGAACACAAAGAGCCTAAACAGAAGCGAAAGGCCTGGACAGACAGTGAGTTATGGAAGGGGAGGAGCAGCCTGCTCAAACACGGACCGCAGCCGCAGATGGGCAGGAGCCTTCCAGCCAAGGTCAAGGCCAAGGCGAATGTGCTCTGGAAGAGATAACTGGGTCCTGCCGGAGAATCTGGATGTGTGCATAACCTCTCCTCCCACTGAAGGCAGAGTTACAGGGTCACAAACACCACACCACCAGCAAGTGCAATTCAAATGACACGATGTCATCAGAAAAGAACCTTAAACTTTTTTTAAGGCTGATACGATTTTCTATGTTTCCTTCTCGATGGTCGTATTTCATTTTCCAGAACTTTAAATGAATATTCTCACTTTCTTGGCCCTCTAAGAATCTTACAAAGGCAGGACTTCTCTGCAACCCTTACACATTTTCATATAAAAACCTCTTCAGTGACGGTAGCCTAGCTCAGTGGAAGCCCCTGCAGAGCCAGCAGGATTAGCCAGCTGATCATTTTCTTCTCAAACTCAGCCTCAGCGCAAGAAATGAGGATCACACGTGACCACATCTGGCAGAGCCTAACCGTCCATATCCTGGCTTACAAACCACACAAATTTCTACACAAGTAGAAAACCCGCTCTGACTCTCTTGAAACACTACTGCTTCAAAACCCTTCCTAGGGATAAAGCCTGTTTGCTTGACCATCCTAAACTCGTTGCTTTCTGAGAAGTACTATTTCAGGAAAGCAACACAAAATCATTTGCTCCTTGGTGAGACCCTTACCATACAACCAAATTACTGCACAGACACAATCCCAGCCCCCTGACAATTTCAGTGTTACACAGGCTTGTGCATTCCAGACAGAGACAGCTCATTTGGTATCATCCAGAGTAAAGGGCTGGCCAGACCCTCATACCAAGAACAGGGAGGGCATAGGTGAAGTGTGCGGTGGTATGTTCTAAGTCTCCAGGGACTCCATAAATCGCACGCACTATCACATGGCATTACCCGGTGCGCAGGAGGGGAAGTGGTTTTACACTTGGCAGACAGGCACATGTCCCCACATAGTTCATCAGAGCAAGCAGAGAAAAGGCACTTCTCAGCAGCACCCCCAAAAAGTTATATCCCTCCACACTTCATACAATTGCATTTAGGCTTTTAAGTTAACAAAAACAAAACAAAACAAAACAAAAAAACCCACAGATCATAGTTGAAATGAAAGATCAGAGGATCCTCTGGGCCCATATCCTTCCGGCAGCCAAAAAGATGAAAGGTCACAGTCTAATCATTTGCATCAAGCAGTCAAAAGGGAATCTACAATTTGTTTTTATTGACCTTATTTTCAGAGTACTTAACTAACAGGACCTGGGGGTTGGAAAATTTTCCTTCTTTTTCTCACAATGTCCCTGTGCAAGGACTTGGCAAGACTGGCTCAAAAGGAGTAATAGGGCCTGGGAAGGTTAAATAGCACATCTCAAGTTTCACTGAAGAGCAGGGTCAGAGCCAAACTAGAATCCTTACCCATGGGTCATTCCATCTGGGCTGGTTAGACTGGAGCAGGGAGGGAGGAGGAGAAGGAAGAGGGAGAAAACAAGGGCGGGTGACAGGAGAGGATCTTCGTCCATGAGCATATGGGGCTACCTGCAAGGACTCTACCCTGAGCCCTGGAAGCAGCTGAGCTCCCGCACTGACTCAGACAACAGAGGCCTGCTGTGTGAGGGGCCTCTTTCCTGCACCTCAGATCCTACACAGGGAACAGGTCACATGAACATGCCATGGAGCACAGGGGCAGGCAGGGCCATCCCAGGCGAAAGCGGTACTTTCTACTCCTCCTCAGTTCTTTGCTGTGCCCAACTGTGCTAATCCCTCTCATCGCCTTACAAAGGGAAACCCTGAACTGAATGAAGGGCAAGGGCTGAGAGTATGCTCTGACCAGCTGAGATGACAGGTGTATCCCACACGTCCCAATTTGTGACTGTGCAAGAAGCTGTGCACACACATGTCTGCCGTGCATGAGAACATCCAGTCACGTGTGCATTACTCAGGTCCTCCACCACCCTGCACTCCTACCTCACCATCCCGAGGATGGGGTCTTGGGGCAGAAAGGCAAGATTTGGAAGCTCACCTGGATATGGCCTCCAGTCCTGATATGGCCCATTAGAATGTTACCACAACTTAAAAACCTCAAAAAAGCAAAGTGGGATGAACATAAGAGAAACAGAAATAAATAACTGTATTCTAGGATCCTGGGAAAACAGATGGGATGCAGTCACATGGTGTAATCGCTGTCTTTCTCTCTGGGTCACTTCTAATTCTTTTCTCTTTTGTGAATGAAAACCTTATGTTGGAGAGTTCAACAGCACTGCAAACAGGGTGGGAGTGAAGAATCAGAGACCCAGGGCCAACAGCCCAGCGCCTCCCTGGGCTTTGTGCTGACAACTGGGGGTTCAGTGGTTGAGAGAGGCCAGCTGAGCACATTGTGTAGGCCCAATTCCACACTGTGGCTGTTGTCTCTGGAGGTGTTTTGGCAACAGTGGCCAGCATTTAATCCATGCGAGGTATGTGCGGCCTATGGAAACATCAAAGTGGTGATTCTTGCCCCCACCAACAGCATACTGTTTGACAGGTAAAGGTTCATGTGTGCATGCACAAATACCTGTGTGCCTGCGTGTGAAGAGTCACACGTTCACATTCAGAGAGAAATAATCTCCAACATCATCAAGAATGAGAAAGACCACCTCCAGCACGAGACGAAGTTGAGTGTGTTCACAGCACAAGGACCATGTGTTAGTCATTCTGCAACACTGCCAGCCAGGACATCTCTTCTGTCCCCTCCACAACTTCCTCTGAATCTACCTTTGAAAATCATAGCCTCCGGTCTCTTCCAGGGAAGATTTTAACATTCTCTGTTCAACTCGGTGAGGAAAGCGCATCAATGATCCCATGACTCAGAGGATGTTAAAATGGAGTGGGGAACAGGAGGATGAGGAATCAGTGAAATGCCACCTGTACGGGGACAGACGCTCAGCTGTGTGCCCACAGGAACCTGCCTTTATCCTGACGACTCATTCCCAGGGATGGGAAATGCAGACAGCAATAGTGGCCAAGCCCTGAGGCATTCCTCAAAGCTGCCCCACCAGGACCTGTGTTATCTGTGGCCCTGGGGATGGGGTGGAGCGGGGGGCAGTTTGGGGCAGACAGGACCAGGAGGTGGTCAGGGTGGCATCCATCCCCACTCTATGGATGCTATAGCACAGGACCCAAATGCCTTCCATGGAAGAGGTGCCACCCAGCCACACCCCATTCCACATAGACTGCTCGGCACTGCACATGCCATGCACACATTCTGCTTTAAAGGATGGGTGGTGACATGTTAACTCGTCACATCAAAAAGAACAGAAAATTAGACCAGGATCGTCTACTAACAAAATTACGCCATTTGCAGGCCAGTTTCAAAACCTAACCTGAGAAAACACGGTCCCTGCTACTCTACCACCTGTTTGGAGCCCAGGGTGGGTGGGTGGGAGAAGGCTTAAATAAGGAAATGAGTTCCCTTTCTCATGAACACAGGTGGTGAATGCAGTGGCCCCCAGGGCTCAATGCAAATCCAACTGACCTGCCTCAGCTCAAGCGAAGGTGTTCTGACTCTGTCTCCCTTCTCAGCACCACCTCCTGCTTCCTGAGCCTGCTGAAGATGAATTTTCAGCTTGCTGAAGTGAAGTGGGAAACTGGGGCCTGGCGCACATGCAGGCACCCCTGGCGGACTTTACCTGCTTCCGTAAGTCCTGAGCCGACCGATGCAGAGAGGGGTGGTGGTGGTTGGCAGCGGGCCCCTTGGCCGAGGAACCCATGGAGGGGGTCGGTACGGGGTGGTTCGCCGAAGCCGGCTCCCGGCGGCTGTCAGCCCGGTGGTCGCTGTGCTTCTCCTTCGCGGGAGTGGCTTCTTTGCTTTTGTGTTTTTGAACAGGTTCCTTCTCCCTTGTCGACCTGCTGGAACCATTGAAAACTAGAAAAGGAAGGAGAAAACAAGAATAAAATCACTAGTTGACCGCTACCGTGTAACCTACTGATATGGTTTGGCTGTGTCCCCACGGAAATCTCACATCAAACAATAATCCCCATGTGTTAGGGAGGGACCTGGTGGGAGGTGACTGGATCACAGAGGCAGTATTCCCCATGCTGTTCTCCTGATACCGAGTGTGCCCGCATGACGTCCGACGATTTGTTGTTGTTGTTCTTTTTGTTTTTTGAGACAGAGTCTTGCTCTGTCACCAGGCAACGGGCTGGAGTGCAGTGGTGCAATCTCGGCTCATTGCAATTTCTGCCTTCTGGGTTCAAGCAATTCTCCTGTCTCAGCCTCCTGAGTAGCTGGGATTAAAGGCGCACACCACCACACCCAGCTAATTTTTCTTTTTCTTTTTTTTTTCCGTAGAGACAGGGTTTCACCATGTTGGCCACGATGACCTTGATCTCTTGACCTCGTGATCCACCCACCTCAGCCTCCCAAAGTGCTGGGATTACAGGCATGAGCCACCGCGCCCGGCTGATCTGATGGTTTAGAAGGGTTTGGCAGTTCCCACCTCCCGCTCTCTCTCTCCTGCTGCCATGTAAGATGAGCTTTGCTTCCCCTTCGCCTTCTACCATGATTAAGTTTCCTGAGACCTCCCCAGCCATGCGGACCTGTGAGTCCATTTAACCTGTTTTCTGTTTTAATTACCCAGTCTCAGGTAGTATCTTCATAGGAGCGTGAGAATGAACTATTCACACCTCAACTCCCTGAAGTCAAAAAACCATCGACCATCAAATGTCAGACGTTCTCAAAATAAAATTTAAAAAAAAAAAAACAAAAAACAACTAGCACTGAATGCAGATGACAGGAAAAAGCCTGAAGAGCAAGACACAAAACTAAATTGAAACCCTAACCATTAAAAATTACGTGCTTTGGCTAAAACAATGGAAAATACATTCTTTAAAAAACTCCCTATAAAACTCCAGTACCCCTCAAAATAGCAACATCAGACCTTAAGAAATAGAACTTAAACTTAGGAAAATAACACAGTCTCATTCCAAGAAAATGACCACCTGGAATCTAAGTAAAGACAGAGGGGATCCAGAATAATAAAGTGTACTCTGAGATTTAAGAGAGATGCATTTGGAGGCCAGAGAGCTAGTGACGTGCATGGGGTGGGGATACAGCTGCTTTGTCTGACCTGGTAGTGACAAGACAGATGAAGAAGGGGTGATGGGGCTTGGAGCCAGACCCATTTCTATTCCCAAATTCAAAAACAGCAATAATAGCTAATATTTCTCTCTTTTTCTTTTGAGATGGAGTCTTGCTCTGCTGTCCAGGCTGCAGTGCAGTGGCATGATCTCAGGTCACTGCAATCTCTGTCTCCCAGGGTCAAGCAATTCTCCTGCCTCAGCCTCCCGAGAAGCTGGAAATACAGGCACGTGTCACCACGGCCAGCTAATTTTTTATATTTTTTGTAGAGACAGGGGTTTCACCATGTTAGCCAGGATGGTCTCGATCTCCTGACCTCATGATCCACTCACCTTGGCTTTCCACCATGCTGGGATTATAGGCATGAGCCACCATGCCAGGCCCACTAATAGCTAGTATTTCTTAAGTGCTTACTATAAGCCAGGGGAACTATACAAAGCCCTGAAGTACACTCAGCCTCTGAATCCTCGGAACAACCATACAGGACAGGACACTTACTGATGGAGGAGGTAAGCGCCTGGCACAGGCCATGCCACCAGTCCCTTGTATATGAGGTCAGCCAAGGCCCAAGCCCACCACACCCCTCCACAAACCCCAGGTGGCTACAAGTGAGAATTTCCAGTGAGCATGGTGCTTCCTACCCACTGGGTAGAAATTTCAAAAGAGAACAGGGATGCTCGGGGTTTCTGTGGGAAACCCGGTAACACCAATGTGAAGGGTTTCTACTTCTGCTGTACAGGCCCTCACGTCTATGTAGTCCACAAAGGCCCTCCTGTCCCCACAAACAGTCCAAACAGGGCCTATTTCTTCAGGGTAGGAGGAAGGGCACACTGTTCCTAGGTTGCTTTAGGCAGAGCAGCAAGGGGAAGCAACAGTGATCTTTTAGCAGTCAACCTGCCGGAGGGAGTATTCAAAAGGTTACTGGGTCCACTCATCCATCTGGCAATTGAGCAACTGCAGGCCATGCCCACCCCAACCAGCACTTGCAGAACACTTCAAGTAGAATTCCACTACCCGCACTGCAGCAGATCAAAGAGAAAATTCTTCCTCCTTTGAGTTGGAAATCTCTTCCTATTGGCTTGCAAATCTTTCTTCCTCTCCACAGCAAAGACTCCCTTTCCCCAACATTCAATCTTACATTGTATTTTAAGAGTCCTTTAAATTACATTGATGCCTAACAAATTGCAAAGACTGTCCCTTTTGTCATTTACCTAAGTCATTTGCTATGGTGCCAAATCTGCTAACACATTTCTTTCAGTTTCCTGCTTTCACACTTGGCGTATCGTATCTGTATTTTTTCAGATAAGCAACTTTTGAGAGTATACACTGCATTACTAGTGACTGTACTCACGAGGCTGTCCAATTTATCTGCCACTTCTCTCTCCCCTTGAACCAGTGTTGCACCCTTTCACCAACATCTTTCCATTCCAACACCCATGCTTTCAAACAGTAAAATCATCTTCTAAGTTTCCTTTCTAATTAACCTGCGTGGATTTAATTATTCAGTCCAATTGTCCTGGTGTAAGACAGAGATGTACATTTTCCCTATCTGGACTGGATATGCAAGCCTTTATCTCGAAGTTCTTTCCAGCACCAGTGATGAACAGATTTTAAATACTGAAGGAAAGACTAGGCCATGTCAAAATACAGGACACGATCCGATGCTGCACAAGGTTCTACTGGATACTCTCCGTTGCAGAGAAAATGGAGAGCTTCATATGGCTGGCATTTACTCTAAGTAAATACCCATTGTCAGAAACCATCAATCATGCCCAAGATGACAGTATGTGTGCTAGCTTTCAAGACAAATTAAAAGCAACATCCGTAAGAAGTCATACTTCAATGTGATTAAAACTCAAACCACGGGAACATGAATCTAGGCAATTCCTGACCGTTCACCAATATTCTAAAGCAGTGAACACAGCTTCCTTATTAAAATATAGCAGAGGAAGTAGTGGCTTTTTTTGTAAATCTCCAATACTCCTCCATACTTATCCGTGCTTTTTGCTGCCACTAAGACATGTCTGCTACGAAGAAGCGCCAGTTCTATAATTACTTCTCCTCATTCAGGTAACAAAATATTATTCTATGGGTTTGCCGCCCTTCAAAAAATATCTGCAGCTCATGCCCGGCTCCATTGTTTAGAGCTCAGCAATTTGTCTAATCCTCGGTTTCCCATCTATAGACTGGGGATAGATGTTCCTGTAGGTAGAACACGTCTACCACAATGTCTGGGGTTCAGGAGGTACACAGGATTTGGGAGACATGATCACTGCATGTTTAAAAGGGCCATCTCGGCCAGGCACAGTGCCTCACACCTATACTCTCAGCACTTTGGGAGGCCAAGGCAGCAGGATCACGAGGTCCAGAGTTCGAGACCAACCTGGCCAACATGGCAAAACCCTGTCTCTACTTTAAAAAAATGCAAAAATTAGGCAGTTGTGGTGGCCGCTGCCTGTAATCCCAGCTACTCGGGAGGCTGAAGCAGGAAAATTACTTGAACCCGGGAGGTGGAGGTGGCGGTGAGGTGGGACTGTGCCACTGCACTCCAGCCTGGGCAACAAGGGCGAGACTCAGTCTCAAATTAACAACAACAACAACAAAAAAAGGCCATCTCAGGTTACTGCACACTCAGACTGTGGGCACATCTCTTTTTGCCTCATATCCCTCCCAGCAGAGTGTGTAAACAAGGGTTTCAATGCAGACAAACACTGGTCTCAGCAAGACCCAACACAACCTCCTACTGCTCTGGGTCATTAACTTGCCCACACTGACCAAGCCTGTTACGTCTCCTACTCATGCCAGACTGTGAATGGGAATCTGTGGACCAAGGCCAGAGGAGCCAGGTGCCTCCTAATGCTTGCCAATATCACTTTCACGGGAAAAAGAGGAGTAGCTCATGACCTGCCTGAGCAAAAGAAAATACAACACTGAAAATACATCCCAATTTTCCACTAGCGACATGTGGTCACATCAGTGGACTTCAAAGGAGATTTACAGACCCTTTGAGGACCTAGAAACCCTTGCAGGAGAAACCTGCTAGGCTCAAAACCATTTCATAGTAATACAAAGACACAATTTGCCTTCACAATGTGTAGACATCTGCACTGATGGTACAAAAAATGGTACGTTAACTATAAGGGCAATGCAAATCAAAACCACAATGAGATATACCACTTTACATCGACTGGGATGATTATCATATCATAAAGGGCCGGGCGCGGTGGCTCACGCCTGTAATCCCAGCACTTTGGGAGGCCGAGGCGGGTGGATCACGAGGTCAAGAGTTCGAGACCATCCTGGTCAACATGGTGAAACCCTGTCTCTACTAAAAATACAAAAAATTAGCTGGGCATGATGGTGTGTGCCTGTAATCCCAGCTACTCAGGAGGCTGAGGCAGGAGAATTGCCTGATCCCAGGAGGCGGAGGTCGCTGTGAGCCGAGATCGCACCGTTGCACTCCAGCCTGGGTAACAAGAGCGAAACTCCGTCTCAAAAAAAAAAAAAGTCATCATAAAGATGGATAATGATGAGTGACTGCAAAGATATAGAGAAACTGGAACCCTCACACACTACTAGCAGAAATGTACAATGGTTTCTCCTTTCGAGATAGTTCCTCAAAAGGAGAAACAGAGACGGTTCTTATATGACCCAACAATTCCATTTCTAGGAATGGACACGAGGGAAATAAAAAATAAGTCCACATAAAAACTTGCACACAAAGATTCATGATAGAATTGAAGTATTAGCTGTAAAAAGGAAATCAAGTATTGACACATGCTATAGCACATTTAATAGGTATATTCTGCGATGTATGAATCGTATCTCAACAAAATGTTTTTAAAATATAGGTGAAATCACTGGTATCTTAGCATAAATAAAGGCAATGGCACTAAATTACTGTACGCTAATCTAGTGTGCATTTCATCTCTGCTACCAGGGATTAGTAGCAATTTTTTAAAAAGAGCCAGTTTCACTTAAGAATGACCTTGATAAAGTCATACCACCAGGGATTATCACTGAATCATGACCCCTGAGCACACATACTTTGTGTGACAAAATGCTATTACCAGAAAGCACTTCTCCTATATACAGAAGTATGATGATGATCTCTAGGAAAAAGCACTCGTGTGATTGTGTAAGTTTTAGGCCTGCCCCTTTCTTTCATAGGATGTTATTTTTATTTGAAGAAGGACCTACACACTATAATTCTTCGGGCTCAGTTATTTGTAGTTTTCGCTTAGTTACTAGATTTTTTTCAAAAATGAACAAAGCACCGGGTGTGGGAGCTCACGCCTGTAATCCCAACACTTTGGGAGGCCAAGGCAGGTGAATCACAAGGTTAAGAGATTGAGACCATCCTGGCCAACATGGTGAAACCCCATCACTACTAAAAATACAAAAATTAGCTGGGCGTGGTGGCATGCACATTCCCAGCTACTCAGGAGGCAGAGGCAAGAGAATCACTTGAACTCAGGAGAGGGAGGTTGCGGTGAGCCAAGATCACATCACCACACTCCATCATCTGTCAACAACTACTATATATATATATAAAATGAAGCATCAACTTTAGCCGAGCACGGCAGCTCACGCCTGTAATCCCAGCACTTTGGGAGGCCAAGGCAGGAAGATCACGAGGTCAAAAATCAAGACCATCCTGGCCAACATGGTGAAACGCCGACTCTATTAAAAATAAACAAATTAGCTGTACGTGGTGGCACAGCGCCTGTAATCCCAGCTACTGTGGAGGTTGAGGCAGGAGAATAGCTTGAATCCAGGAGGAGGAGGTTGCAGTGAGCCAACATCACACCACTGCACTCCAGGCTGGTGACAGAGCAAGACTCAGTTTCAAAAAAATAAAATAAAGCAAGCCTGTCTGATCAAGGAAAATAACAGTCGTTGCTGCCAATGACAGAATTCAGGCTTTCAGGCAAAAATTACAGTATCAGAAAACCAGGATCTGCCATCATGAGTTTGACAGAAATTCATTGATAATGTACAAGAAAAGGGTGCTAACAAGAACTCAGTGAACCATTATTTTCAAATGACCGACACAGGATACTACAAAACAGTGCATGGGTTAAAGGTAAATTCAAAGAAAAAGACACACCAATGGATATTAATGTAACAGAGTATGAAAAGTTTGATGATACAGCTACAGTTTCTGAGAGCAACTGACCTGTAAGAAACTAACACTTGTAGAGCCTGCTGTCAGACCAAATACCAAAATCATCTACAAAGGCTCCTCCCCATTTCCCACATACATACATCATTTATCTGAAGCTGATTTTCTTCATATACATCAACCAAACTATGTGTTACAAGACACAAGAGATGAATACAGAAGCAAACGTAATAAGGCAATATTCTACTGAACATGAAATTTACAAAAAGGTCAAATAATGTAACTCTTAACAATAACTTTGATTTTGGACTATGATTATTTTTCATTAAAAAATGCTATATATGTTTAACATGTAACTGGTTTGCATCATTTTTTAAATGAATAAATATTTAGGGCCGGGCGCGGTGGCTCAAGCCTGTAATCCCAGCACTTTGGGAGGCTGAGGCGGGTGGATCACGAGGTCATGAGATCGAGACCAACCTGGTCAAAATGGTGAAACCCCGTCTCTACTAAAGATACAAAAAATTAGCTGGGCATGGTGTCGTGTGCCTGTAATCCCAGCTACTCCGGAGGCTGAGGCAGGAGAATTGCCTGAACTCAGGAGGCGGAGGTTGCGGTGAGCCGAGATCGCGCCATTGCACTCCAGCCTGGGTAACAAGAGCGAAACTCCGTCTCCAAAAAAAAATAAATAAAAAATAAATGAATAAATATTTCAAAGTATCTTCACTTTTAATTCTAATATGGTCGATATGAGAATTAAAGTTGATATTAATAAACATAATCCACATTAATAAAAGCCTTTGGGGGTCCCTTAATAACTTCTGAAAGTAGAAAAGGGGTCAGGAATACAAATGCCCAAAACACCTGAAACGCCCAAAGCCAGGTCATCTGTTCCATTACTCCTTAAATGATGATTTCAAGAAGCTTCACATTTTGCATGAAACTGAGAGAAGTTACACAGTTCTTGGCGGGGCAAGGCCATTTGCTAAGCTGGGACCTCACAGACACTTGTTAAGAGTGCAACCATCGTTAGTCAGCAGTATGTTTCCAATCTGAAAAAACCAGATCCTTCATGGCAGTATCTATACCTGAAACCAGATGCACAACTCTTTGGATGTATTGTGATGTCACGACACCAGCTGCTCAGGAAAATACTATGGAAAGCGAAGCAGTGAGTACTAGGATTCTAGGAAAGGAGAACGGGGGGGGGGGGGGGGGGGCCGGGGAGAAGAGCAGTGACATTAACATAATGAACCAAACTGGCTGCCCTGAGGACTTCAGCAACCCACTCTACTAAAGAACATGCTGATAAGATATCTGGAAATGGAAGAGTTTTCAAACATACCGAAATTAAAAACTGAATCAAACTAACTTTGATTTGCAAACAAAGAGATGGTTTTCAAGCGAACCCACTTGTTATAATCATCATGCTACTTTTAGAGCAGCGATATACCCAAATGGCAAACACATCCAGAAAGTCAAATCATGTGTTAAACGGGAAGAAAGGAGGCAGGGGGAGGACCGGGCAACACCAACAGAGCCAAAGACAAGGTATATTTTGTACTCAACAGCTCATTAATTTTAAGTGTCGTGGGAACCTGCCAGTTTTACTCCTCCAAGTAATTATCTTTTGTCTTAATTTGTAAGATTCAAGAAAGGGAGAGAAGAGAAAAGGAAAAAAATAGTCACTCTCACAGGGAAAGACTCAATCCTGTGAACACAGGAGAGAAAGACAGAAAGGGCAATGTATAGAAGTCCTCCACACACTGTCCCCAATTAAAAGAAATAATTGGACTAGTTTCTTTAAGGAGAAAAGAAAAGCATTCATCACTGTGAACCATATTAGGAAACTGTATTGTACTCAGATACAAATAGCTTTACATTAACGAACACAGACAAATATATTGATTTGTATACACATACTCTGAAAGTTAAACGGACTATAGAAAAGTGTTTTCACACCACAGCAGGCAAAATCTTTAAATCCAAAGGCTAGTATTTTGATTTAGGGTCACTTCATCCCTGAGAAGGTAAGATTTGCTCCCAATGAGGGATGAAAAAGATATGGGCAAAAGAAGTTACTTTAGAAACACATTTAACAGCAATCCTGCAACAGTGTGAAAGGTGGAGAGCTACACTTTCCTAGGGGAATTCACATTTATACCTCCAGGGAGCTTGCCCTAAACAATGTTCCCCAAAAGCTTTGTTTACATATTTAGATCCTGACATAGCTTCCTGGATGAGACCCTCAAGGAAGGCAGCCCTATGAAAAGCTGATCAGAAGGTTTTTAATGGCATCACTACATGCACTACTCCCGATTTTGATTTCTAGTTCTCCTGCTCACCAACCCCATTTGGACCTCAATTCCCTGAACTACAGACCAGCTGGCTGCTTCCTCTTATCTGCCCTCCAGGACTTGCTGAAGAATTTTAAATAAAGTATATAAAGTGCTTTGCATTCTTCAGAGAAAGGAGTTATGCAAATGTAAGAAGGATGATCTTTTTGAAAGTTCTTGCTGCAATGGCAAAGATCCACATGTGAAAAAAGTAATTTGTAGAGAAAGCTGAGGACACCAGCCTTCTCCTTTTGCCTGCCTCCAAGAGCTTCCCAGAACCACATGCCCCCATCGTGCTAATTACCCATGCTAATAAAGTCACCTCATCCAAACACAAGGAGGGAATGCTGAAGTGTTTTATTAGGTGGGTATGAAACAGGAGTCCTGACTTGGCATCCAAGGAAAAGTTACGAGATACCCTGGGATTACACAGTGTATGACCTAAAATAACACAGTTCAGAAGGCCTACCCTCCTTGAAAGAGAAATCTAGACACGGACCATTACAGGAAGTCAGCAGAAACATCTGCTAGCAAGGAAACAGAGGAAAAGAATGAACAGAAGACCCTGAAGATGGGATCCAACTAACCCCCAAATTAAAAGGCCTTCCGCATGTCCACACCCCAAAACAAATCAAAGGGGCAAAAAAAAAGGAATCACTGTAAATAAAGAAGAAATGTGTTAAGCAAGAGAAAGAGATCCACTGCCACTTTCTGATCTCAAGCCAGATATTTAAATGTACGCTTCATGTCATTACAAGGCATCCTCACTTGGGCAAGACACAGACTCCGTCAATTGGCTGGCATTAAATCCCTGTTACTGTACAAAAGCCACACTTGCTCCCTGGAGCCAGTTCAACTTTGCGTCACTATTGTCTGAAAACAATGGAATGTCTGCCAACCCGTGCCAACAGTTCAAATGGATTTCAATGTAGCATGTGTGAGTGCTGTAACCTGGTTTGCCCTGGGCCAAAACAGCTCCTCTAACTCAGCTACAGCATCCACGTGCAAAACTAGGGAAAGCTGCAAGAACACAGCTTAGGTGAGCAAAAGCCCCATTATCGCCTTGCAGCCAGCCAGCAGCTCAGGCACAGGGAACAAATGTCAACCTGGGATGCAGGAGACGAAGTGTCATCTGCCTCTGCACGCCAAAGCTCCAATATCATAAGCAAATTCTACTGGATTACAGGTTTGCAAAACCCTTCTGGAAATTTCAAACATTGAAATCTCTTTCCCTTTGATCACAATTATAGTAGAAATATGGAAATAGAATGTTTAAAGCCAACTGCATCCCCTTCCTTGACTACAAAACAATTTAAATTCTGTAGAATTTTTCCCAATCACCACTTGGTTGCGACTGACGTAACGATCCTACAAGTGTTACATGCAATGATAAAATAACTAAGACTTGGATACATCGGCCCTTTACACAAATCTCTTACATATATTCCTGCTCACATACAACACTGAAGATTAAAAGGCCATAAGACCTTTAGGAGAATATAAAGGTCAGGAAAACAGAAAGACCATAAATCAGGATGAATGGTTTTGTCACTGAAAAATGGTTTATTGGCCCTCTTGCCCCCAAAAGCACTGGGGAAAGGACTGCAGACCTGATGATTACTGGCCCCGCAGCCTGTGTGGGCATCAGTCACTCTAAGGTGTTTGCATTCACGGCAAGGGAGGAACGTGCGGACTAAGGGCCTTATGGGGCAGTGGGTCTGCAAGGGTCTCGTGCTTCATCACAGGCAAGAATCAAGATGAGAGCACAGAACTGCAGGTTACACTCAGAAAAGGATGGCGATAACTCCTAAAGAACAAATGAATCAAGTGTTTCTGCAGTTTTGGGTTTCATAAAACCCTAAATAATAAAAATAATGATTTATAAAAGGCCAATCACATCTGACGTCAGTAATAAGAATTCTGGATCACCGGCCAGGCGTGGTGGCTCACACCTGTAATCCCAGCACTTTGGGAGGCAGAGGTGGGTGGATCACAAGTTCAGGCGATTGAGACCACCCCGGCCAATATGGTGAAACCCCGTCTCTACTAAAAACACAACAAAATTAGCTGGGCATGGTGGTTCATGCCTGTGATACGGAAGTTGCAGTGAGCCTAGATCGCTCCACTGTACTCCAAGCTGGTAAAACAATGAGACTCTAATTAATTAATTAATTAATTAATAGACAGATAGGTGTGGGGGTGCAAGCCTGTAATCCCAGCTACTCTGGAGGCTGAGGCAGGGGAATCGCTTGAACCCGAGAGGTGGAGATCACAGTGAGCCAAGATGGTGCTACTGCACTCCAGAGCAAGACCCTCAGCTCAAAAAAAAAAAAAAGAATTCTGGCTAACCTTTGGATTTGAGGAAGCAATCTATAACGATCCACTACACACTGAGAGACAGACACCCTTGAAGGTGCAGCACAGGCATCGATATCATTGATTATACAAGTTATAGGCAAGTTGGTCATTTTCAAAGTAAAAATATTAAAACAAAAAAACGAAATATGACTGGCCCTCTCTGTGGGTTCTGCATCCATACCTGTGAGTAGTGAACCCCACCTCACATATCCTCCCATAACCCCTAGCAGCATTTTGATTCAGGTATTAATAATTGTACAAAGAAGGAAAACAAAAGCTTGAAGAGGTTAAATAACCAGCCTAATGACACCGGGCTAAGAAGAGGTTTCAGGGCCGGGCGCGGTGGCTCAAGCCTGTAATCCCAGCACTTTGGGAGGCCGAGGCGGGTGGATCACGAGGTCAAGAGATCAAGATCATCCTGGTCAGCCTGGTGAAACCCCGTCTCTACTAAAAATACAAAAAATTAGCTGGGCATGGTGGCACGTGCCTGTAATCCCAGCTACTCGGGAGGCTGAGGCAGGAGAATTGCCTGAACCCAGGAGGTGGAGGTTGCAGTGAGCCAAGATCGCGCCATTGCACTCCAGCCTGGGTAACAAGAGCGAAACTCCGTCTCAAAAAAAAAAAAAAACAAAGAAGAGGTATCAGAGCCAGAAGCTTCTCTTCCACCACCAGGTACACCATCTTCTAGCTGCCTGTCACAGAAAGTTACAAAGGTGGGGCTACAACATCCCCACAACACTAAACTGACGGGGCCGGGGCCAGCTGTCTGAAGTGTGTGCCCATATCCCCTAAGGCCCTACGTGGTCAGCGGAACAAATACTTCAGCAAAGCAAGAGGAAACGGAAAGGATGCTGATCCTGACACAGGAATTACCAAGACCTTCTATCCCGTGGAAACAGCTCGCAACACAGTTCTGCTTCGGGTGATAATGTCACAACACTCAAGGGAATTAATCGTCGACTCTGATAGCCCTCATCGTGTCCCAGACATCTGAGATACACAAACTTTATCAGGTTTTATTAGCAATTATAAGCTTGTTACGGGGCCAGATCTCTTCAATCACGTTATGTTAATAATAATATGCAACACAGCAGTCTCTAACATTAACTGTTCTAACGTCTATCAACTCATTTAGTTCTTACCAAAACCTGTGATCTCTTCTTAAGCGATAAGAAAACTAAAACACAGGCCGGGCACGATGGCTCAAGCCTGTAATCCCAGCACTTTGGGAGGCCGAGGCGGATGGATCACGAGGTCATGAGATCGAGACCATCCTGGTCAACATGGTGAAACCCCGTCTCTACTAACGATATACAAAATTAGCTGGGCATGGTGGCGCATGCCTGTAATCCCAGCTACTCAGGAGGCTGAGGCAGGAGAATTGCCTGAACCCAGGAGGCAGAGGTGGCGGTGAGCCGAGATCGCGCCAATGCACTCCAGCCTGGGCAAGAAGAGGGAAATTCCATCTCAAAAAAAAAAAAAAAAAAAGAAAAGAAAACTAAAACACAGAAAAATAGCCCAAGTGTGCTGGAATCACGAATGCTCTCAACCATTCTATCAAGTGGCCTCTAAGGAACACTGCCCCAAATGTGTAAAGGAGGTGGTTAGAAACATACATTGCGTAACCGCTCTCCACATGCATTCCTGCCCTTAAAAAAAAAAACAAACAAGCTCCCATCCCATATTCCAACCTTTTAGAACAGTCACTTGCCTCAACAGGAAAAAAAAAAAAAAGAGATGCCAGAGGTTAAAAAGAGGTAAAGAGGATATCACATGAGAACTACAATTGGGGTAGGGGAGGGGGGAAGAAAAAGCATTTGTCTGTTGGAAAGTGTCCCCACTGAACACGGCAGGGCTATGGCGAGCTCCTGACCCTGCTGCACGCACCCCTCCACCACCCCAAAGAGAGGGTTCAATGCCCCTCGAAGGCAACCACAGAGCAGAAATGTGATAAACTCGTCCAAATGATTGCTTTTTGGCCCTTACACAACATACCCGCGGTGTGAATCTAAAAGCAATTAAATCATTCCAGCTGGGAGTCCAATGACATGTTGTTTTAAAAGTCTTCTGAGAAATACACCTCTTCAGAAAAAGATGTGCACAAAAAGAAACAGCCACTCTTCTTCCCTCCATTTTTAAGTTATAAAAAAGCATTTAAAAAATATATACGCAGCTGATTTAGCAACGAGCCTTCACCAAGTTCTCCTCCACAAAGGACTCAGAAAAGCCATGCCAAATTCATTGCAAACGCATTTATTAATTCCTCTAGCCTACCTCACTTACCCCCTGGAAAAAATAACCAATTATGAGCACTTAAAAAAAATCTAGGCATTTCAAATATCAACCTGTAATATAAATACCACAAAGCAGTGTTTTGATTGTGTTATTTCGTTCCCAAATAGTCATTACCTAAGGGCTCTATATTTAGAATCATCTGAGATTCTGTATATGTAAGAGTATTTCGGCAACTCTGATGCACTATTGAAATAGAAGTTGCTGGGAGCGTTGTTACTGTAACCCTTGAGTGCTAACCCAAGGTTAAAAGCTCATGTAATGCTGTCCAAATCATTTCAGAGTATGTATTTTAATAAACAAGTCCATTTCCATTAGGATGTTCAGGGAATTATAAATGAGCACATTAGAGTCCTGTGTAATGTTTGCAAGACAAAACATCTGCCTGGGGACAGCAGGCTCTTGCAGGAAACTACTGGCCTCAGGACTTCTGCTCCAAGGAAGAAGTCTGACAGGCCCATGCGAAAGCTGATGGCAGGACACTGTGGACGGTGTGTGTGTCCCCTCGTGCCACCTCTGCCACGAGGCCAGACGTCCTGGCTCCCTGCCCAGAGCCACTCTCCTGCTCTGATGGTGGAGAAACAAGAAGAAACAAGACACCCCTGGCAGTCTGGGTTCTAGATTCTTCAGCTAGCAGCTGAAATAAAGCTGCGCTCCTTGAAATGTGGCCTAATAAAAATTTTGGCCAAAGCCACCCTGGTAGTAAAGCATCAGTTTTCCACACTTTGATTTCTGTGTGTTTATTTCGCCACATTTCAGCGGGGGTGATTCCTCTGGGGAGGATACAGATGTTGCTAGATTTCCTGACACGCCTCAAAAGCTTGAGCATATAAAAGAGGGGGAAACAAATCCCTAAGAGAAATACCCTGTAATGGAGAAGTCACCAAAAAAATCCAGCTTGCTGTCCCCTTTCTCTTGTGAAAGATTCAGTGATTCCATCCAACCATCTGCCTGAATACACAATGGTGATGCCCTCATCGAGGTTCTTCCTGCTAGAAAAACTATTTTAATGCCTGTGCCTTCATCACTGAAGTCAGAAAACAAAAAGGACATGAAGATCATCTGCCTCTACATTTTAATGTTTTCTAAAAATGAAGGAGTAAAACTGAGGTGTGAGGAGAGAAGGTTGCGCTCTCACCTTAACACGCTGTATCTAAACTGTTCTTTCCACTGCAGCCAGAGAACTTATTTTCTTTTTTGAGACGGAGTTTCGCTCTTGTTACCCAGGCTGGATTGCAATGGTGCAGTCTTGGCTCACCGCAACCTCCGCCTCCTGGGTTCAGGCAATTCTCCTGACTCAACCTCCTGAGTAGCTGGGATTACAGGCGTGCGCCATCATGCCCAGCTAATTTTTTGTGTTTTTAGTAGAGATGGGGTTTCACCATGTTGACCAGGATGGTCTCGATCTCATGACCTCGTGATCCACCCGCCTCGGCCTCCCAAAGTGCTGGGATTACAGGTTTGAGCCACCGCGCCCGGCGAGAACTTATTTTCATCTAAAGCATGGCTCGTGCTCTGCTTCTGTTCACCAACAGCACTCAAATATCAGCCAATGGGTAAGACCGGAGCATCACAGCTTCCTAAGGTCACAGATGCAGCATGGCATGGCTTGGGTACCTCGTCTGTTGGCACAACGTGGGGCCAGTAGGTTTCTATTAAGAACAAGTAGTAGGAGATAGTGCAAGAGAAAATGCTGGTTCTGGGGCTAAGCCAGGATGTGGGACTCCCCTGGCAGTTACACAGTACCTGATGTGGCTTGAGGTGTGGTGCTCTCCGGGACTCTTTCTTCTGTCTGTGGATCAGAGTAGGCCTGCTTCAGGTTCAGAAAATTGTTAACCTCTTTTCTGACAGCACCTGCAGAGCTCCAAGCTTGCTTAGATTTGCAAGGCACTGGTGCCTAATTGCCTTTTTAATGCAAGAAACCCTCTGCAGGAAGATCTGTTTCATTTTACGTTATGTCATATTTAAATAAATAACTCCCTTTGGTGACTGACGGATATCCATAATGAAATCCCATTATAAACAACTTCTAGGAATTCTGCTCTAAATTTACAAATAAATTTTAAAACTCAGCGAAATTTTGCAGGAAAGAACTACAATGGGAACAGTTGCCAACATTTGATCTGTATTTATTACACATAAAAACAAAGTTCTAAGAGATCCCAGCAGTCTGACCACTTGGAGGATTCTGTGTAAGTCACTGTTGTCGACTGGGATCACTACTGACTTTCATCAATTCAACCTTTGATTGGATGATGCAACAGGACACAATTTTCCTATGGCTTATAAGAGAATTAAGAAGATAAAGTATAGATAGGAATGTGAGTGGGTTTGGAGACAAGGTGGGATGTAAATGTTTTAATCTGGACAAGGCACTATCATCTCAGGGAAAGAAGAACAGATTACAGGGACAAATTTTTAGTTGGGAACCTTCCCCCAGCTGAACAGTGATCTTGGAAACGTCATTTCCCTTGAACACACGACAAGGCCGGCATCCACCGTAGAGTTCTGAATGGCTTTGCTGCTGTCCATGATACAGCCAAATTGTTTCCTTATGTTGGGATAAAACAGAATCAATGAATGGGCAAATGAATGCTAATCTCCTCTACCATGCTGATTTCACAGGAGTGGAAATTAAGAATCAGAGGAACTAAATGAATGCCTTGCCCAAGAACACACAGCTAACAAGCAGCTAAAAAGAGGCATGCAACAAAGTTCCTGATGACTGTTCGATGGTGGCAAAGACACTCCTAGGAAATGAACAGATAAAATGACAACAAATACACACACCGAGCAATATGGCATTATAGTGTAATTTTAATGATCTAGAGGAAGCAGCAATATTGGGCATGACAATATTCCACAGCTGAAAAAGGTGTAATCTTGAAAGAATGCTACACTTTGGTTTTGATCAATTTTGGATGATGAGATGATAAATAATTTCCTTATCTACTGCTGAAAATAGTAGCTTCAGAAATGCTCTCACGTTGAATTAGCACCTCCGGCCTGAGGGATTACTCCGAACATCACAAGTGATTCCTTTAATAAACTGACGTCCTTTGTCTCCTTGTCACCTACATTGATATAAAAGCGAATGTAGCTGGGAGTGGTGGCTCAAGCCTGTAATCCCAGCACTTTGGGAGGCCGAGGCAGGTGGATCACGAGGTCAAGAGATCGAGACCAGCCTGGTCAACATGGTGAAACCCCGTCTCTACTAAAAATACAAAAAATTAGCTGGGCATGGTGGCGTGTGCCTGTAATCCCAGCTAATTAGCTGGGCATTGTGGCGCGTGCCTGTAATCCCAGCTACTCGGGAGGCTGAGGCAGGAGAATTGCCTGAACCCTGGAGGTGGAGGTTGCGGTGAGCCGAGATCACACCATTGCACTCCAGCCTGGGTAAAAAGAGCGAAACTCCGTCTTTAAAAAAAAAAAAAAAAGGAATGTAAAATAGACTGGGGAAGGCAGCACAGCTAGCTAGGTACTGAGAGCTCAGTTGTTTTCCTACAATACGGCCTGAACATGAGGCTGACATTAGTGTCTTCAAAGCTGACTTCGGGTTCATGAAACCACTATGTTCCCCTGAGTCACGTGAAATTGGAGCAACATTCCAAGTGCCTGGTACATTACTAAGCTGGCTTGATTCCATTCCCTCCACTGGCATCACAAGGAAGCACTGCCATCCTGCAGACCGTTATTCATCGGCTTCCAAGGCCATTCAAGCCATGTGGCGACAGCGGGAAGGCTTCCGCAGGGTCATATGTCCCAGTGGCCTGTGGGGCTGGCTTCTTAACACAGATCCGAGAGCAGAAACTCAAGCATCACAGGCCTCACTTATCGGAAAGCAAAACGTTGAAGTTCTTCCAAGAGAAAAATAAATTCTTGCAGTGATGGACAGCCCCAACACTGCAAGAGTCATTTCAAAACCTTAACACCTGGCTGGAATTGGCTGGTCTGGGCAAGGACAAAATTGCAAGCATCTCTGGAGTAACTAGCATCCTCCCTTTCATAAAGGAAGGGAGGCAAGGAGAGAAAAAACTAAGCTGGTGACCTGCACAGTCAATGACTGCCTCACAACTAAAGACCCAGGTCACACTGTCTATTTATATGACATTACAGAAGACTTGATACTCAGAGGTCTACAAAGGGACCATGAATACACAAAACCCACAAACATACAGAAAAACTACAAAATGTCTTTCTTAATGGAGCCCCAATGATCACTGCAGTATCTGAACTGCCTCCAGCCAATAGCCCAAAAGGCCCAGATGAAGGACCTTGCTACAGAGGTGTGAGAGATGGATGCACAACACAAAAGGTATGAGGCACACACCAGAAGACAAGGGACAGGGAGAGCGAGTCACCCGAGTGGCATCAAGTGACAGGAAACGACAGATGAACAAGACATTAAAACCTGTGTCATCAGGAGAAACACAGATAGAACTGAATGTCTCATGACATTTTTGACAGATGTGCTGCAAGACATCAGATCCCATTCGCTCCTTGTGCATACCTCCTATGGCCGTGTTCAACTGTGCTATCTTCCAGAGAACTCAGGTCAGCACAGGAGCTTACATGTTTCTCATTTAAATAGAAGTTAAATTTATTTGATTTAGGAAAGAAGAGGTAAGTCCATAAATGGTTAATATTATTCACCACTGTTAAAGCAGCAAAGATGTTTCAACACTTACCCCAATGAAATAAGTTTGGGCCACCTCCAAATCCACCACAAATACAGCAATTTCAGGAACACATAAACACGAAATCTTTCCTAACACTTACAGGTACTCACATTTACTGAAAAGTCACAGATTTTGTAGGAAAAATTCTAGTGGAGTTGGTTTCGTGCTTGCATCTCTGACTTGCTTGGTTTTTTTGAATACCCCATAGGAAATGGAATTTGTCTGACCAGGTATGTTTAAGATCTAAAAAATGCCCAGGAATAGCAACCAAAAGAAAAACCTCAGACTAAATAAGATTAAAACTTCTCTCTAACACTGCTGAAGAGCCATGAACTAACCTGCAGAGGGACACACCCAGGGAAGGGAGAGCCTGCTCCAGGAATGGGCAGGCCTAATAGACTGAACAGGGATGCCGCTGGGGACTTTGGTCAACAGAACGGGACAGCAGGAACGGCTGAAGTCTGGACAGACCTAATCTCACAGGTCTCTTGGGCCTACAACCATCCCACCGCCCCCATCAAACTTCCCCTAAAGTTGAGGTGCAGGTAAACAGACTGCACAGCCGCATGGCTTCCCCCAAGATGGCAGTTCAGGGACTCTGCTGGGGTTGAAATCAACCCACTCACAACTCAAATACAACTTCATCAAAATGGTAGAGGCTTGGAGATTGAGGTCACAGCTAATCACAGATGTTCTCAATTTAACTAAAGCTATAAGCCAGTTGCTCAGGGATGTGAAAAGGGCCTTTCGGTTTGGTTATCTACAAGCCTCAAAAAAGAAAGCACAGAAAAGTTTGTAAGTTTCAGTCAAATTAGTGCCCTGACTAAGGCCAGCTGGTTGGGTATGCTTCCTGCATCTCCTCTATCTGATGCTGTGACTCTATTGTAAAAGAAACAGAAGAGCCAGGGAGGAAGAGGGAAAGGAGGGAGGACATGGGCACAATTCAGAAAACAGAGGAGGAGGCCGGTGTGTCGGTGCTTACTTGAGACCCCTCATTCCAACTAGTCCTTCCACTCCCCCAACCCAGAGCCAGGACTCACACTATCCTACCAGCCTCTCACTGACAGACCATCGAAATTCATTAAAATAAAAAAAATCCCAACAATGTTTCTAGAAATACCTGAATTAACAAGTAAATCCCCAAAGTGAGTATTTTAAACCTTTTCAACAGCCATAGTATTTTCAGGCAAATATTAACTGTTTAACATAGTGAAAGATTTGGAATAGATTTTAAGGACAGAAAAATAAACAAACAAATAAATAAATCATGACAAAATAGAATCCCCTAAATATTTTCAAAACTCAAAGGTTTATCTGTGTATAAATGCAACTATATATATATCTACAGATACTTACACTTTCCTTGACTCCTTCCTAGTGGCAATGACACTGGTCAATGTAGAATCGTCATGCCTTCCTTTAGGTGAGTATTCAGCCTAGCCCCTCTCCCTCATCCCACCCCTTCCTTCATATACTCCATGTAATGTGCTGCCCGATAGTCACTGCCCCTGCAAATAGCTAAGATCCATGCAGATGCTGATTCTTAACGTTAAAAACTGAATCCCAGGCTGGGCGCGGTGGCTCATGAGGTCAACAGATCGAGACCATCCTGGTCAACATGGTAAAACCCCGTCTCTACTAAAAATACAAAAAAAAAAAATTAGCTGGGCACGGTGGCACGTGCCTGTAATCCCAGCTACTTAGGAGGCTGAGGCGGGAGAATTGCCTGAACCCAGGAGGCAGAGGTTGCGGTGAGCCGAGATCGCGCCATTGCACTCCAGCCTGGGTAACAAGAGCGAAACTCCAACTCAAAAAGAAACAAACAAACAAACAAAAAAACCAACAACAAAAAAAAACACCAACCTGAATCCAGCCTTCAGAGTGGCTCACACTTGTAATCCCAGCACTCTGTCTGGGAGCCCAAGGCGGGCGGATCACACAAGGTCAAGAGTTCTAGACCAGCCTGGCCAACATGATGAATCCCCAACTCTACTAATTTTTGTATTTTTATACAAAAATTAGCTGGTCATGGTGGTGCATGCTTGTAGTCCCAGCTACTTGGGAAGCTGAGGCAGGAGGATGGCTTGAACCTGGGAGGCAGAGGTTACACTCAGCCGAGACTGTGCCACTGAATTCCAGCCTTGGCAACAGAGTAAGAATCTGCCTCAAAACAAACCAACCAACCAACAAACAAACAAAATGAATTCATGAAAAAAATCAGCAAATAAATCCAATGTCTCCATATCAAGCTCAAACACGCTGGAAAACAAAGGAGTTGGGGACCCCAGGGCAACCGCAGTAGTAGACATGGGATGAACTCAACAGATCAAGACGTCAGGTAAATTCACCTGCCCAATCATGGTTAAAGGGTGAAAAACAACTTATGAAAAGGACCCAATCTGACACTATACCGATGAAACAGATACCAAACAGCCATGCAGAAAATAACAGATGAGAGTAATTTCATGTTTTGTTCTTATTTCTTTACTCTTGAATCTGTATGCAACCAAAAAGAAAACTAGAAAATTAAATTCCTTCTCAAGAAGAAAAAGTTCTCCAGCAGTTCTTTTCTATCCATATTATATTTTAAAAACTTTATTCAGGTAGCTTCAACCAGCAGCTACAAAATAATATATTCCCGGTGTATTCTCATAAATTCTGTTGTCATTCACCAACAGCACAAACTCAAAAGATTATAATGCTATTGCCACTCCCCAAATCGACCCCTTCCTAATTCCTATTCAATTACCTTCACCCACGCATCCACAGGTCCCTGGGAAAACACAGCCCACTGCATCTTCTCAAATCCAAGTTCACATCAGCTGTTGCCTCGATGGAATACTCTGGATACAATCTTTTTTTCCTTTACTGCAAACTAAACTCTGCTGCAAGAGGTATCATTCAGAACTTGACCCATCTGCTCTTACTATGACATCTAAAATCATCAACAGGCCAGGTGTGTTGATGATTTTACAGGCTCACGCCTCTAATCGCAACACTTTGGAGGCCGAGGCAGGTGGATCACGAGGTCAAGAGATCGAGACCATCCTGGTCAACAGTGTGAAACCCCAAACTAAAAACACAAAAATATTAGCTGGACATGGTGGCGCGAGCCTGTAATCCCAGCTACTCAGGAGGCTGAGGCAGGAGAACTGCCTGAACCCAGGAGGCGGAGGTTGCGGTGAGCTGAGATTGCGCCATTGCACTCCAGCCTGGGTAACAAGAGCAAAACTCCATTTCAAAATAAAAAAATTTAAAAAAAAATCATCAACAGTTCCCTATTCTGTTACTAGAATTCTATCTCCTGCCCAGGTCTTTCCAGGTCACCGCAGAACAGACCTCCACATGGGCGGGATAATAGGCAACCACCGTCCGAAAAACAGGCATGATTCCTTATCTCTTGTTCTTCCCTAGAAATTTCATCTGTACACATCTCTCTTCCAACCATCCAGATGCCCTGATAGCCACAACTGCAGGTAACAGTCGTCTCCCGAAAGGTTAACATTTAGTTACATTTTGTATTTGTCCCATTTCCCCAGTTAATCTGTAAGTCATTAAAAAGAGATGGAACCCTCCACGATGAATGTGTGTCACCGAAACACAACCAAAGCAAGAGGCAAGCCAGATAAACAACTGTTAAGTGGAGAGAGCAGAAATGCCCAACAATAATGAAAGCGAGACGGAGATTTCAATCATGTCTAAACCGTGCTTGTCCTGGGCCTCTATTTCCCACTGAATCCAGAAAGGCAAATGATAGCTCAGAGCACAGGCTCTGAGGAGAAAAATGAGCAGCTCTCCTTTGCCTCAATCACTTCCAGACAGCACTGATTTTCTGCTTCTCTATCTTACAGGGTGTTAGTGGGTCCTAAGTAATGTATGTCTAGTGGAGCAGCTGGTAGGAAGGTAACAGAAAACAGCCACACATCCTGAATCCCATTCTGTTTGCTTCTCTCTTTCTTTCCTCTTTTCTTATGCTCATTTCCCCACTCAGTGCAATTCCAATTAGTTCAGGGCTACCTCTGGTCGGGCTCCGAAATCACTTCTTCTACCTATTCTACATTCTCCAATGTGTACTGCACAACCAATGTTTAGCAATACTTGTTACCTTTGGTCAGGAATTGCCTACAGTTACAGCCTAACTGAATTTCTTCAAGTTATTTCCCTTTAAGAAATCCTCATCATCGATGCCCACTTTATGTTTTCAGGGCACAATTCCATCTAGGTCATTTATCTATTAAAAACCCACTAGGCAATAGCCAGGCGTGGTGGCTCACACCTGTAGTCCCAGCACTTTGGGAGGCCGAGGTGGGTGGATCACCTGATGTTGGGAGTTCAAGACCAGCCTGAGCAACATGGTGAAACCCCATCTTTACTGAAAATACAAAAAAATTAGCCGGGTGTGGTGGCACATGCCTGTAATCCCAGCTACTCAGGAGGCTGAGGTAGGAGAATCGCTTGAACATGGGAGGCAGAGAGTTGCAGGCAGAGATGTTGCAGTGAGTCAACCTCACGCTGCTGCACTCTATCATGGGCAGCAAGAACGAACTCAGTCTCAAAACAAACAAACACCACCATCACTGGGTGCTTTCTTTAACCAAATTAGATACTCACACTTTTGTTCCTGCCCTTTATCCTCCCCCTCTACACTATACACTCGAGTAGAAGATCAGTCTACTTCAAAATGTATGTGCAATTCCATAGGAAGAATGACAGTTTTCCTCCTATACCATATCCACGTGCCAAAATGACATAATTAAAGGGGGGCACAGATGTTGTTTCACCAAATCTTCTTGACCATCCCCATGTAGATGTGTTCTTTTAGTGTTCTGATGCCTACTACTAGCTATTACAATTTACCGTCACCTCCCCAACATAAGAATCTACACTCGCCGAGAATACCCTGCACTACAAAATGCTGCACTGCACTTATCATCCCTTTGCCCGTGAAGAGTCTGGCCCTGGAAAAGTACCCAGAATAAGGTTTCCCTTCATCTTGTCTCTCCTTAACAGAGGCTCTCTTCCAGCTCTCACCCAAAGTGTTAGATTCTTTGTTACCCAAGCTCAACGGGGGACCTACCATGCCCGTTGTGAACATGTTTGTGGGTTTTTCCTTTCCTGGGGGTTGACTGGCATGAAGATGAAGCATTGTTGGTGGCTGTTTTGACATCTTCGGTCTCATCATCTTCCTCCTCGACATCCTCCTCATCCTGAGAGCTTCCAAAATACACCATGCTGTTGGGCAGCGCAGGAGAACCTGGTGGATGAAGAAAGACAACTCAAACACAGGCCTGCGCCCTCACCCTTTCCAGAAGGACCACCACAACGAAGACTGAACCTAAATCCTCACAACCGAGGAGAAAAACGAAGCAACAGATCTCTACTGCCGTTTTAAATTTATTTTTCAAATACGCCCAAGATCATCTGTGCCTTTTAAAGGCATCTTAAGCAAACTCCCCCAGCAGGAAGATGATGTGAAACAGAACACATCAGGATTTTTTAAATCTCATTAATATCTTTTGAGAAAAAAAAAATACCTCCAAGGATTGAACAAAAACATAAGTAAAATAAAAACACCTCCCCACTGCTAAGGAAGAGAAACCACTCTCAATTACCAGACAAGACAATCAGAGAAGAAAAGACAACCAGAGAAGCTAGAAGTAAAAACAGAATATAACATTTCATTATATGAAATCACTGTGTTGTATTCATGAGGGGTGAATGGTGGCTATGAATTCCCACAAATACCAATGGTTTTCCAAGCCACTTTGATGTCATGATTAGGTTAACTGGATGCAAAATTACCCAAATAAGCTGCATCAAATGAAGCATTAAATTCAAAACTGGAGTGTAGTCGTGTGCTCTTGGATCACTGCGACCTCCGCCTTCAGGGTTCAAGTGATTCTACTGCACCAGCCTCCCAAGTAACTGGAACTACCAGCGTACGCCACAACGCTCAGCTAATTTTATACGTTTTAGTAGAGATGGGGTTTCACCATGTTGGCCAGGGTGGTCTCGAACTCCTGACCTCACAATCTACCCATGTCACCCTCCCAAAGTGCTAAGATTGCAGGTGTGAGGCACCGAGCATGGCCTGTTATTTTTTTAGAAAGTTTCACGCTCTGTCACCCGAGTGGCGTACAGTGGCATGATCACAGCTCACTGCAGCCTTTACTAGGGTAAAGCTGGAGCTACAGGCACGCATCACCACACCTGGCTAATTTTTTGTAATTTTTTTTAGAGACAGAGTGTCCCTATGTTGCCCAAGGTTGATCTGAAACCTCTGGACTCAAGCAATACTCCTGCTTTGGCCACCCAACGTACCCGGCTTGCAGGCGTGAGCCCCCAGGCCCACCCTTATGCTCAATATTCTAAAATGACAAAGTATACATCTTCTTTACCAAACAAAGGCAATTAAGGAGATACAGTTTGGGAGGACAGGCAGCTAAAATCCAAACAAAATTCCCTTCAGTGTAATAGTAAAAGAACTAGTAAATATGAAATTCCTGTCTTCTCTTGCCTGCCTTCCTAAGGATAAGCTAATAAGACTTCATTAACGTCAACAAAGAGATAAATCACCATTTCACTCTCCTACCTACATAGCGATCTCAAAGTTTAAACACACAGTTAAAACTTCTTCTGGGGCCTGGTGCTGTGGCTCATATGTGTAATCCCAGCAGTTTGGGAGGCTGCAGTGGTTGGATCCCCTGAGGACAGGAGGTCGAGACCAGCCTGGCCAACAGAATGAAATCCCACCTCTACTAAAAATATAAAAATTAAGTGGGTGTGGTCACCACCACACCTGTAATCCCAGCTACTTGGGAGGCTGAGGCAGGAGAATCATTTGAATCTGAGAGGCAGAGGTTGCAATGAGCCAAGATCACACCACTGCACTCCAACCTGGGGTAAAAGAGCCAGAATCCAACTCAAAAAAAAAAAAAAAAATCTGTCCAGCTTTGGAACTATATGCTCAGTAACAAAACAGTCATTATCAGGAGCTGAGATGGCAAACAAAGAACCCATCTCCACAAAATGCAAAGACTACATGGGACCTACAACCTCTTCCTTTTCCTGCAGGCATCTTTATGACCTACCAATGTTCAGAAACCCCCCAAATTATGTGAACCACATCACTGGGTGGATATGAAACTCCAAAGAGATGTAGTCAGCAGAAAGAACCTCTGTAGACCTAAGATTTCAATTTGGTCTTACAAAAGCCATTTTGATGTTCTGTTTGCCTCAACTTGATTGTCTCCATTTAGAAGTAGATTCTGGACAGAAAGAAGGTTTTTAGACCTGATATAGACACTGGAGAAAATCAAATGAAGAGGAAGTAATACAGTGTCAGGAGTTAAAAGAAAGACAAGAAAATATCCACATTTCCACTGGAACAAAATATATGCTGTTAATGTAAATGGTTTTACAATAAGGACAAAACTGACTAGGAAAACAGGAGGTATTACCATGGTTTTCATTAGGGTATCAGCATTCATGGGTATAGGCAGGTTACATACACAGCCAAATGTAACAGTATTGTTCATCCCTCTTCCCTAAATCTACCTTTATAAGTATTTATGAAAAAGCAAGAGTAAGTACAGCAGCACTCAAAATACGTTGAAATTATTTTACCATAGATCTAACATTTGGTGTCAATCATACTATCAGGAGAGAACTTGTAAGTTTTATACTCTGCCATTAAATTTCCCTCTTTTAAAAGAAGGTAGGATAGGTTAAATGTTCGTTCCAGATAAAAATATCCATGCTGAATTTCTTCTAATGAACAGCCTTCCCATACTATGTCTTGGAGGCAATAACTAGCAGCTGAAATGTGAACGATGAATTAGTATAAAAATAGCAGGTTCAGCCAGGTGAGGTGGCTCATGCCTGTAACACCAGCACTTTGGGAGGCCAAGGCAGGCAGGTCACCTGGGGTCAGGAGTTCGAGACCAGCCTGGCCAAAATAGTGAAACCCCGTTTCTACTAAAAATACAAAAAATTAGCTGGGCATGGTGATGCATGTCTGTAATCCCAGCTACTCAGGAGGCTGAAGCAGGAAAATTGCTTGAACCTGGGAGGCGGAGGTTGCAGTGAAACGAAATAATGCCATTGTACTCCAGCCTGGGCAACAAGAGCGATACTCCATCCCGAACACAACAAAACAAACCAAAAAAACACAGCAGGTTGTTGTGTAGATCTTTCTTATAGTAACTTCTGCAGCCAATTCAACCATTTGTCAGAGGGAAACAGTAACGGGAAGCAGGAGGGACTGAAAGGTTACAGGCATGTATTTCAGGAGGAGAGCCATCACGCCTCCAGCCTTCCTCTCTCCCCTCAGTTGCAAAAGCAATAAACTCCACAAATGAGGCCATGTGGGA
Source organism: Leontopithecus rosalia (assembly GCA_028533165.1). Taxonomy (NCBI): domain Eukaryota; kingdom Metazoa; phylum Chordata; class Mammalia; order Primates; family Cebidae; genus Leontopithecus; species Leontopithecus rosalia. Next base: position 11,893,417 of record CM052651.1, read on the forward strand.
GCAATATAAAAGCACAGCAATAAGATCCAATAAAAAATGTTCTATGATTCAACGAGAATCAGGTAAAAATCCATGGGAAGCACAACAGAAGTAAGGAATTAACTTCCACTTAACAGAATCTGTTGAGGATTTTTAAAAACTCGAATGTTAGAGAAGCAGCATGAAGCAACTATCACATTTCCTTACACTCAAGATGTTGAGAGAAAGGGTGAAGACTGAGTTTATGTTGCAAAGAACTAAAACAGAGAAAACATCTAGACGCTAAGTTCAGCATCCAGACTTTGTTGATAGCCAAAGAGGATAATATATCATTGTTTTTGAGATAAGGAATCACGCTGTCACCTAGGCAGGAATGCAGAAGTGTGATCCTGACCTCACTGCAGCCTTGACCTCCTAGGCGCAAGTGATCCTCCCACCTCAGTCAACTGTAGCTGGGACTACAGGTGGACACCACCACACCCGGGTAATTTTTTAATGTTTTGTAGGGATGAGGATCTTGCTACATTGCTGAGCCTGACCTAAAACTCCTGACCTCAAGTGATCTTCCCACCTGACCTCCCAAAGCACTGGGATTACAGGTGTGAGTTATCATGCCCAGCCCATAGAACATAATTATTTTGTTTTGTTTTGTTTTGTTTTGAGATGGAGTTTCGCTCTTGATACCCAGGCTGGAGTACAATGGCACGATCTCGGCTCACCGCAACCTCCACCTCCTGAGTTCAAGCAATTCTTCTGCGGCAGCCTCCCGAGTAGCTGGGACTACAGGCGCGTACCACCATGCCCAGCTAATTTTTGTATTTTTAGTAGAGATGGGGTTTCCACCTTGTTGACCAGGATGGTCTCGATCTCTTGACCTTGTGATCCACCTGCCTCGGCCTCCCAAAGTGCTGGGATTATAGGTGTGAGCCACCGCGCCCAAAGAAAATAATTTTTTAACAAAAGCTGAGAACAGGCCGTGTGGGAGCCTTAGGTGGGCGGATCACAAGGTCAAGAGTTTGAGATCAGCCTGTCCAATATGGTGAAACCCCATCTCTACTAAAAATATAAAAATTTATGGCCGGGCGCGGTGGCTCAAGCCTGTAATCCCAGCACTTTGGGAGGCCGAGGCGGGTGGATCACGAGGTCATGAGATCGAGACCAACCTGGTCAAAATCGTGAAACCCCGTCTCTACTAAAGATACAAAAAAAATTAGCTGGGCATGGTGGCGCGTGCCTGTAATCCCAGCTACTTGGGAGGCTGAGGCAGGAGAATTGCCTGAACCCAGGAGGCGGA
>CM052651.1:11894789-11995905 GCA_028533165.1 Leontopithecus rosalia
TTAGCTGGGCATGGTGGTTCACACCTGTAGTCCCAGCTACTTGGCAGGCTAAGGCAGGACAATCAAGCGATTGGAGATGGAGGTTGAATGGAGGTTGAACCCAGGAGATGGAGGTTGAATTGAGCCGAGATCTTGCCAATGCACTCCAGCCAGGGTGACAGAGCAAGACTCTGTCTCAAAAAAAAAAAAAAGAAAAGCAGGAAAAAAAATATTATGAATGCATTTGTTTTAATGGCTCCTCAGCAAATATAAATACATGATGTGACCTGCTGGGTCCTATAAAAAAATAAAAAAGGTCAGAGGCTGAAATAGAAAAAAGTAAGACTAGAAAGAGAAACCTAGTGAGGAATAAAGGCGATTCTAAGGAAGTTGCTCTCAAAGTAAAACCTTATGACAAAACCTCTGATGGAACTTGCCTTGAAGCCAGAGGTGGGAAAGAACACTATTTCTTCTGCATAATGGGGACACAGGAAAAACACATTGTTTTCAACCTAAAAGATGATTCTGCATCTATTCAGATGATTGGCATGTTGATCTGGATTTAAAGCTAAAGCATCAACAAAGAAAAATAGGTGGCTGGCCACTGTGGCTCATGCCTGTAATTCCAGGACTTTAGGAGGCCAAGGCAGGTGGGTCACAAGGTCGGGAGTTCAAGACCAACCTGGCCAACATGAAGAAACCCAGTCTCTATTACAAATGCAAAAAATTAGCCAGGCATGGTGGCACACGCCTATAATCCCAGCTTGGGAGGCTGAGTCAGGAGAATTGCTTAAACCCAGAAAGCAGAGGTTGCAGTGAGCTGACACTGCCCCACTGCACTCCAGACTGGGTGACAAAGTGAGACTCAGTCTTAAAAAAGAGAGAGAGAGAGAGAGAAGAAAAAGAAATGGGTAATGAAGAATTCATAAATCAGACAGGGAATCGAGATAAAATATGTTGAATGGAAGGAAAACTGGGAAAAGGGAAGAAAGTATAGGAAAGGAATTGAAGCGGAATAAAAATGAACCCCATGGGGGGAGGTTGGTTAACCACCACCAGAGTGCCCTTCGTTCAAACGTTAAGCTTGTACCCATTCTTCACACCGGTGGGCACTCCACGAGGACAACATTCTCCCCACCAGCCTGTATATGACCCAACTGGTTCTAGGCATCATCCTCCAAGGGCCACTGCCAATCCATCACCCGTCGCCCAGAAGGAGCACTCATCAACAATGGGCATCTCTCCCAGAAGGAGCAGACCTCCAGAATTTCGCCGGACACCCTCACACCTGTCCATCTCACTAACCTCATAGACAAACTGAAGTAGGTACAAAATAACAAACCCGACAGAGTCCAGCGCTGCACACGCCAATGCTCTGTCACCATGTGGCTGCTGTAATGCCTCTAAGAATCCTGCTGGCATGTCCACTCGCAAAATCAGAGGGGCCAAACTGACATTCCAGACCCAGAGAAGTCACAGCACTGGCAAAAATGAAGCCAAAGTGGCTTCTTTTGTTCCTCATTGAGACAAAAGCAGTAAGATCATCTCATATTTCATGCCAAAGTGAAAATGATTGCTCTAATAGAAAAGCACTGAATGTTATGGGCCAATATCTAGAAAACAGCTCAATAACAACCTCAAATATATAAGACACAAAGTGTCCGAGAAACTAAAATTAAGACATTTATTTCTTCTTTACCTAGCTTATCTGATTTACAAATAAATGCAGAGGAGAAAGAATCTGCTCAATACAAATAGGATGAAAGAAAGGATATTTCAAACCCCTCAAAGCATACAGCAGTCCAGGCCGTTTATCACTGGAGAAAATTATGCACATTCCTTAGTATAAAATGGGTGAATGGATACATTATGTAATTATATTGTGCTGAGTCAGTAGAAACCTCATATCTAGCAGATGTACTTGAAAAACATAACAGGCCAGACTGGGTAGCTCATGCCTGCAATCCCAGCACTTTGGGAGGCCAAGGCGAGCAGATCACCTGAGGTCAGGAGTTTGAGACCAGCCTGGCCAACATGGCAAAACCCTGTCTCTACTAAAAAATATAAAAATTAGCCAGGCATGGTGGCAGGTTCATGTAATTCCAGCTACTCAGGAGGCGGAGGTAGGAGAATCGCTTCAGCCTGGGAGGCAGAGGTTGCAGTGAGCCGAAATTGTACCACTGCACTCCAGTCTAGGTGACAGAATGAGACTGTCTCAAAAAAAGAAAACAGAACAATGTGTTTTTAAATTTTTCATTAAAAATAGCTTGTAACTTACAGATCCTGGTTCATAAGGGGTCAGCTCATATCTAGACATTTTATTGGGGAAATTTTTCTTCTCTATATGTCAGATGAAGCAATCTTTTGAAAAGTTCATTGTGGGTCTGGCATACACAAACATGGGAATGGAGCTAGCTATAATGTTGAAAACAGGAAGAGAGAGATGAAGACAGGCGACTCACAACTTGAAAATACTTTCTAAAAAGAGGCCTTCCCCTTTCCACAGCAGGGCTCACCTACAAGCTGCTGTGAAACACCAATAAGGATGTGAAAACACGGAGGCTAAGAAATGACTCCACGAGCCCACATGCACTTGTCTTCCCGGGGGTGGATTTTGCATGGCAAAAACACAAGTTCTGTTCACATTAATTAGCAAGTGAGAGAGGCTGACTTCTCACAAGCAACACCACATCATCTCTCTCCTTTACAAAGTCAGATTTTAGAAAAGTAACCAACAAAAGGTATAGCTTTTAGAGGGTTGGGAATTGTGTGGAATGTTTTCAGGGAGAGCAGGGGACAACTGTATGGGTGGTCATTATGAAAGTGTATTCAGTAGAGACAGTTTATTAAAATTACAGGCAGATTTTCTCTCCCGACTATTCAAGTGTATTAGCAAATGTGAAAAAAATCTGAACTTGGATCAGATAAGAGCAATCAGAGTACGGAATGCATCTGCTCTTTGCCAAAGCCGTATTTCATTACTTTTCAGAATTAGCTGGCAATGTCTCCGCAATATTTACTGAAGTGCAAACCAAATGTTTTCATCTGGACAAAAATCAAACTGTGGTATGTTACAACCACAACAGAGATCATTTTAATCCAAAAGCTTGCTTTCTCTAATTTAGGCTGTGGTTGCTATAAAATTGGATTCTTCTCTATGAATCATGTACACAGACAAGCCCTCCTGCCCATTATCTTCTCTTCCTCAACCAGTTCTTGATCTTAAGCAGCCAAACATTGCTTGGCTGTATTTTGGAAAGACCCTAAAGGGATTCCCTACGCACTGTCATTTAGCTGGAGAGTCAAATTCTATTGCTTGACCCAATTACCATAAGGTTGGCCCACTGAGTTTGTGTTTCATCTTCAGGATAAACAGAATGAAAAGCAATCAGCCCCTACTATCAAATTAAGAAATAAAACTTCAAAGTGAGCTGCTAGGGACTGGGGCAATGATATAAGATGAAAGACGTCACAGAAGAAAGCAGCCAACTACCCTAGTTGGTCAATCTACGTATATATGTACCAACCACTGTTCAAGCCACAGAGACTCACCCAGAGCAGATACTTACCTTCATCTCACACATTCATGCATGTACATGTAAGCACAGACTTCCCTAAGAGACTTTGGGGACAAATGTAAAACATGTCCAGTGGCAATCTCTGCCCACTCCTTGTCTGACTTTACTAGGGAAGAAATTAAAACAAAATTTCCCAATTGGCATTCATTTGACCACCATCCTAAAAGTATCTGCAAGAGCCAGATACTCCATGGGCTAATATCTTCTGTAAGGGGACTCACTCATATTCATGTCTTCATCTTCATTGTATCAAGACAAAACTATCAATTGCTCTAAAGGAAAGGTAATGTTTAAAATTAGAATGAATTCAAAATGTTCATTTAATGTACTTTTTGGTATGAAGAGGGATTTGTGTAGCAAAGATGGGTTGGTAGCCCTCAATACCATGAGTAAAGCACAAAGGGAATCCGTATTCCTTACTGAATTTGGAGCAGCCCATCTAATAATGCCCATTGGGAACACATTTTTTTAAATGTGCATATCCAAAAAAATGATACCAATCACTGACTCTATATGGGATCCAAAACTCTAGGATGAAGCCAAGGCTCTGGGAGTTGCTTACTCGCCATGAGACTTGAGGTTTACTCAAACGTATACAGAGCACAGTGTCTTCAGTCAAAACATTTTTATGGCCCCACACATAGGCAAAAGCAAACTAAGCTACTCTAAGGTGACACTATTACACTCTTAGCTATAAAATCATACTGTCATTCTTTCCATAGGTGACAGCAAATCTTTCCCAAATGGGAAAGTAAGCAGACTGGTGACCAGGATCTGGGAGACAGCAGGTGGAAATCCAAAATGAACTCGATGGTTAGAATAAGCTGGAAACCTTCAGTCTTGTTAAGGAACAGGAGGGATGATGTAATGACCTCCTGGACACATGGCCAGTCTTTCCCTCAGCAAGCCTCCCTTCTCCTGTATTTACAGCTCTTGGGAACTAGCACAGATAAGCAGCCAGGTATGCCTATCTAATCCCACATATAGGAAATTCCCGACACATACATTAGGTAGTACTCTATCTGCAAGTGCAATTATCATGAGGGACTTCACAAGGAGAATACAATGGGTATCATATCACCTTCCCCCCAATCTCCTAATCCCATGCTGATCTAGCATGTTTGTCATTCAAAACTAACATTCTCCTTTCAACCTTTCCTGTGTTGTTCCTGGCACGAGCAATTTAAAACACATTCAAATATACCTCCAGTCAAATGTCACAAGGTCTATGGTTCTCTGCATCTCACTGAATATACAAATCATACCACACAGCAGCAGCCATGATGGTGCTCAAGCCATCACAGCATCATTTTACCTTGAGAAGCAGAAACCAGTTAAAAAGTAAACATTCTGGCCAGGTGCGGTGACTCACACTTGGAATCCCAGCAATTTGGGAGGTGGAGGTGGGCAGATCACCTGAGGTCCAGAGTTCAAGACCAGCCTGGTCAACATGGTGAAACCCCAACTCTAGTAAAAATACAAAAAATAGGCAGGCATGGTGGTTCATGCCTCTAGTCCTAGCTACTCAGGAGGCTGAGAAAGGAGAATAGCTTGAATGTTGGAGGAGGAGGTTGCAGTGAGCTGAGATCACACCATTGCACTCCAGCCTGGGCGACAGTCTCAAAACAAAACAAAACAAACAACAACAACAAAAACAAAGAGCATTCTAACTCACAGCCACTATAGACAAAAGTCCTTGTGTAAACTACGCGAGGCCTTTCCCAGTTCCCAGAGAAGCAGAATACTCAACTTCCCTGTGGGACACAGACACCAGGAACATGAGTGCTGTAAATCAAACCCCTGCAGTCAGCAAGGTGCTTGGCCAACAAAACAGCACTGCTGTAACAAAGTCTTATTTCCATATTCTCCAAGTGGATTTCAGAAAGACTTGAAGACTCTCTAGAAAGTAAGAAGGCCAGAGACGATTCTGAGAAGTACTACTGAATCCATGCCAGCAGTCACTGGCAGGAAAAAGGGAGTCTGCTTTATCTTCAGGGAGGGCACGGCATGGTCAGAGGCCAGCTGGCCTGTAGCAGGGAGAATCCTCCCAGGAAAATGACTTACAGTCTTATTAATAACATCTGATCAAGGTCACAGGGCCACTAAAAGTGATCCATCCTTTCCCTCCTCAGACCTCAAAATTTCCAAGGTTTCAATTTCTTCATTATTAACCGATACCCTCACTACCAAATAAATAGCTAACTCAGCAGAACTGAGCAAAGTAATGGGCTCTAGGATAAAACCAAGCATATGCACAAGCTAAGGCTGGTTTAATCTGGGGGAACAGTAGCAGTGGCCACTAAAAGCCCCTGGCCAGTGATGACACCATTCATAAACACACACTTTCACTACTGCTGCTCTCAAAAATTAAGATGACACACCTTCCGGAGACCCTCAAAAAGAGTTGTGTACCACTGGAGACAGTGTGCTTTCCTCCCCAAAGAGTTTACATAATGTAAAGTATTCCCATTTTGCTCAAGGAAGCTCATTATTAGTGCCATAGTCTTCCTTGCAATTGGGGGATTACTTAATTGCTTTCTAGCAGGTTAATCCCCTTTCATTCTGTGACCTCTGAATCACCCCAGGCTTTTGCATTTGCCCTACTTAGAATTCCTAGTCCTCAATACTCAAGGCTAGGACTTCATCAAAATATGTGTTCCTTGCCAAGGAGGTCAGCAACTCTCTTTAGGAAAAAACACCAGAGGTGGGCTGTCTCTTGTATTACCTGTAGTCTATTCAGCTGGTCTTTTAGACAGTTCCACCTACACACAAGTCTAATTCTCCACTACCTCTGCTTCGATTCACTGGAAAAATGGTAAATAAACGTACAGCTGGACCTCTGTATCAGAAGCTTCCGCACCTGCAGAATCACCCAACTGAAGACTGAAACATTCAGGTAAAAAGAGAGATGACTGCATCTGTAATGAACACATACAGACTTTTTTCCCTTGTGATTTTTCTCTAAACAACTGTGTAACAAATATTTACATAGCATTTACATTGTGTTAGGTATTGTAACTAGAGATGATCAAGTACACAGGAGAATGTGCATACATGCAAATACCATGTGTCATGTTACATAATGGACTTGAGTATCCATCAATTTTGGTATCAAAACGAGGTCCAGCAATCAGTCCCCTGAGGTATCAAAGGATGAATATCATGTGGATTGTCAACTCTCCATATCCAAGCCTGGAGCCTGAAAGTCTGAAGTCTGAAGTCCTGCATGCCTCGGCTGATGTCTCCCATCCCCTGCCTGCATTTGCTATAGTCCCTGATCACTCAGCAGAGCTTCCCTCACCCCACGCTGCCATCTTGACTGTTCTTGTGATAGTGTAAATACCTCTCACCCAACCCGGCCATTGTAACCGAACTTGTGGTAATGTATACTCCTTGCCCCTACCCCCACCACTATAACTGTTATTACTCTGCAACCCCCACCCCCACCAAAAAAACTACCCAAACCTATAAAACCAACTGCTATCCCACTGCCCTTTGCTAAAGCCCTTTTCGGCCTTAGCCCACCTGCACACAGGTGAATAAACAGTCAGGTTGCTCACACAAAGCCTGTTTGGAAGGTCTCTTCATTAAAAGCGTGCATTTTTCAACATGGATGACGGCCTCGGGTATGAATTCTGGGCTATTTCATGCCTATTAGCTTTAGTTTACCTCCGCAGAAATGTGTGCTGTATAGACTCCAGAATAGCAATTTCGCAGATGAGGAGGCTCAAGCTGAGAAATATTTAAATCATCTGCCCAAGACCTGCCAGCCTTCTGCCACTGCTCCTTGGAAGACCTCCCTGAAGCCTCAATCAATTTTCTGCAGAGCTGCCAGTAACATCTTCCTAACCTCATAGGCGTATTACCATGTCATTTCCCACTTGAACAACCCAAGGGGTACTCTAGCAACTAGCCCAGGGCACAAAGAATCGTGGCCTGATCCTTTCTTGCTTTAATTCCAGGCCCTCCAAGTAATCACCCTCAACATCGATCCATGCCTTGGCAGGTGCTTCTGCAGAGCCCCTTATCCAGCACCATCCTCTTCCTGCAAAGGTTCCTAATGTGCTGTAACCCACACCATTCCCTTGCAGCCATCCCAGCGCCTCACCCTTCCTGCTTTTATGGGTACACACCTCTACCCCCCAGCATGTTCACACATTTATTATGATATCCTCAATTTCAACCACCACTTGACACTGCTTTCTTGTGACTAATTTCTTTTTTCTAGGTGTCCAGCATACAGAAAGACTTTGATTTGCTGAATTAGCAAGTGAATGACAGCTGATCACTAAAGATTCTTTAAGACAGAAGAAACAAAAGGCAGGCATTCCCCATACAAGACAGCATTGCTTCAATGGCCCACAGTAAGGACATTTACGAGGAATTCCCCATATTAAGGCTTTCGTCACTGTGCCAAGCTGTGACACGGAACTGTAATGCCCACGGTCCCAGGAATGAACTGTGTATGTAGGTTTGCATGCTTCAGGAGTCCCCTTTGGGAATGCCCTTGTTTGCAGTGCCCCATAAAGAGGAAAATGTAAATAAGAGAATCATTTAACCTGCCAGTGCTCTGCTACATTAAGCTCTTTTTAATCTGTTAATAATCATAGTCAGAACAAAGAGGAGACGACAGAACTCATTAAGAATAACGAGAGCGGTGACAGGGAATACGGCAATGGTACGAATCACTGCATGCAGCCCGAGCAAAATCCTCTTCCCCGCGTGTGCCAGTGAAAGATACTAATTATGCCTCTGGCAAGAGACATGTGGACCCCTTCAAAGCAGCTATTTAAAGATAAATACACTGCGAGCAAATACTTCCGGCCTGGCTGCACTCTTCATCCCACCCTCCTCTCCTTTAGAAATTTTAGATCACAATATTAGTGGAAGAGCCTTGCAGACTTTGCTGGCAGTGTCATAAAACAAATTTGTTTTAAATTTCTAAAGCTTTAACCTTAGAACGACTAGCTGGGTGTTTACATGTCTATACTAATCCCAGTATTAACGGGATACGGTATTTTTTCCCCACCTCAACGTTTTCTCACTGTCATTAACAGATGACAAGCAAGGTTTAAAGAAAGACCCACTGTCTTTCCCTTGGCCTCATGATTTATTCTCTTACAAATTCCAAAGAAGTGCTGAGAATATTAAACATAGTAATTGAGAACTTGGGTGGGGGTGGGGGGAGACCTGGAATCCTCAGCAACAAACATCCCTTCCAGGTGTTTGGTTTGGCTCCTTCATTATTTCTGCAGCCAGACTTTCTTCCCTATAAATAATGAGCATATTAAAGACTGCCTTCTGTACCCCTCACACTGCCGCTGTCACCCAAGGGTGATGGGCTTACTGAGCTTTTTATGGTGAATACCAGGCTTGGGGATGTGACAAGCTGTTTGGTTTGGAATCAGCACCAAAAGAAGAACAGAATTAGAATGCAGGGAGAAGAAGGTTAATCGGATTCCCAACTGTCAAGTTTGCCTGAAAGGACTTCAGCGAGGTGCAGATTTAACTAAGGATGTGTGTCATCAGAAGTGGATAACAAAAAGGTGGAAATATCTCTAAATGTACACCAGGATTTAGATAAATCATGAGACATTCACAAAACGGAACACAAGGTATTAAAATGAAATGACAATCATTTTTTGTGTGAGTGTTAAGTAGGAAAACCAGACTGCAAAAATAAAAGTATACCATTTCAGAGAAAATATTACATATGCACATAGAATGCTTAGTAAGATATTCACAAACAAGTTAATTAATAGCGGTCGTGTCTGGGAGATGGTGGAGATGCTATTTTGAATGTCTTCTTTTGCCTACTTCTTTACCTTTCTTCTGCCGATACTCCCAAGATAAATAGGAACTACTTTTACGATTTTTAAAAAACCTTAACATCCTGTTTTTCTCAAATTAAAATGGAAACGAAGTTATTACACTACCACAACAACAGGGATCATCCATGTAACTTCGTACACACTGAAACACAGGTTTGAATTCTCTCTGGAAACTACTATTAAAGGATGCTATCTAAGGCCACCAAATCCATCAGACTTTCAGGGTCATGAAGCTATAATAAGCATCATCTGTCATTTTGGGCTTCTAGAGTCAGATCAGGTAAACACACTTATCCGCTCGGGGGGAAAAAAACAAACGGCATTTTAAAGCTAAGATGACTCATTTTTAATACCTAACAGAAGTATAGAAGAAATAGCAAAAGAGTACAGTATCATATACCAAGAGAAAAACAATTAACAAGGCCTATTTTTATTTTATAAACGAAAACATTCATTTCCAAGGTACGAAGCATTTTTAAAAAATCATTTTAAACATCTTCTAGGCTTCAATTATTTAAACCTTTTTTCTATTTGACATCTAAAAGAAGTAAATTTTATCTATGAAAAGATGAATCTCTCCAGTCTGCAATCCTCAAACTCCAAAGCCAGGTACTTGGTAATGTTTTCACTAGATGGCATTTTTGTGAACAATAAGCATGCCTCTGCAACTACGATCCTCTCCAAAGAACCTCGGAAAATATCATGTCTTAAGACAGTGCATGCACAAGTACACGTAGCACAGACACACACATTCCTCCCTACACAGAATCACTGAGACGTTCCCTGATGGGTTTCTCTCCTTCTCTACATTTGGGAACTAAATGCTATAGTCACAATTGCTCCACAGTGAAGACTTGCATATGAAATTCCGTAATCATCAGATACCCTAATGAAATGGGATTGCTGGATTGGTGGAGGCAGAAACTATTATTTCATGATTTATTAAGCAAAACGCCAGAGCAATTCTAGACATCAAAATTTCTTTCCCTTAGGCCATGCACAGTGGCTCATTTCTTTAATCCCAACACTTTGGGGAGGCTGAAGTGAGCCAATCACCTGAGGTCAGGAACTTGAGACCAGCTGAGCCAAGATGGAGAAACCCTGTTGCTACTAAAAATACAAAATTAGCCAGGCGTGGTGGTGCATGCCTGTAATCCCAGCTATTCAGGAAGCTGAGACAGGAGAATCGCTGAAACCCAGGAGGTGGAGGTTACAGTGAGCCAAGATCGCACCATTGCACTCCAGCCTAGAAAGGAGAGTAAAACTTCATCTCAAAAAAAAAAAATAACAAACAAACAAACAAACAAAAAAACACACCTAGCTCCAATTACATTTAAAAGCCATTTTAGTAAAGGATACCAAATTGTACTTAGATAGGAGGAGTAAGTTCTAGTGTTCTACACCACTGCAGGATACCCATAGTTAGCAACAGTATATATTTCCAAATATCTAGAAAGAGGATGTTGAATGTTCCCAACAGCAAGAAATGATAGTAAATGTCTGAGGTGACAGATATGCTGATTACCCTGATCGGATCACTTGTATGTATCACAAAATCATGGGACCCATAAATATATACAACTATGTCATTTTTAAAAATTTATTTATTTTTATTTTTTTGAGACATAGTTTCACTATTAATACCTGCCTCCCAGGTACAAGTGATTTTCCTCCTCATCTTCCCTAGTAGCTGGGATTACAGGCATGCACCCCCAAGCCTGGCTGGCTTTGTATCTTTTTAGTAGAGACGGGGTCTTTCTCCACGTTTGTCAGGCTGGTCTCGAACTCCCGACCTCAGGTGATGCATGCCACCTTGGCCTCCCAAAGTGCTCCGGAAAGACCCCTACCTACACACAAACTCAGTCTACTAAGAGCATCTGGGAGAAATGACATTCTCATAGTTCCAAGCATCCCTAGCGCTCAGATCTTGGCCTCTCAATAGCACTTGTCCCTACAAGAAAACAGGGCTCCTTGGAGACATGGCCAATTCCAGGTCTGAGGCCAGGAAAGTACACCATGAGCCTGGAACATTTTGTTGCGCCAGGCGCAAGGCTGGAAGGATGACAGGGACACGTCAAAAGGAATAAAAAGCCAGCCTGATGAGGGGTCCACAGATGAGACTGGGATCCGGGACAATCTGAACATCAGAATACATAACACAAGTAACAGATCATAACGCTTTGAATAAAATAGGAAGCCCATATACATATAATTATGATAACGAAGATGAGAAATCCGTACCAGTTTCAAAGAATATCCTCTCAAAACACTAATACATTGCAAAGGACGAGAGGGGTAACTTTACTCCTGACGGGGCCACCGCAGTGGAATAATTAGCATGAACACAGTGTGGGAAAAGTTGAACTGAACTGTCTGATGAACTGAACTGAACTGAACTGTTGATGGGAGGACCCATCAACGAGGAGGAGGAATCACTTCCCTTGTGGCATTCCTGCCAAAAACACAAACCAGAACGTAATCATGAGGAAACACCAGGCAACCAAATTAAGGGACAGTCTAAAAAATAATTGACCTGTAATTTCCAAGTATTGAGGTCAAGACAAACAATGAGGAATTCTTCCAGATTGAGCAGACTACAGACAATGGCATTGCCCGATTCTGAACTGGGTCCTTTTGCTCTAAACTCAGACATTACAAAGGACCTTCAGAACAAATGTGAAACACAAGTTTGAGGACTGCATTCGTGCCATGTACCACTGGGAACTTCCTAACTTTGACAGTAAGAGGAAAATGTACTTATTTAAAGTAGAAATACACACTAATGTACTGAGTGAGGGATGATGGGTGGAAACTTTTGGAAGTACTTAAAATCTGTCTGTAGTAACAAATTATCAAAATATTAATCAAATAAAAGTGACCCTGAACCTTGAGGTTTTTCCACAAATGTCTAATAGCAAAGGCCCCTCCTTCTGTTCATTTTCTCTCAAATAACCTTACCCAAGAAACTCTATCATTCCTCCAGAAAAGGCTCCGTATTATCTCAGTCTTCTGTGTTCTTTCCTCACAGATAGAAGAAAACTTAGTAAAAAAAACACTTTCGGCCAGGCGCGGTGGCTCACGCCTACAATCCCAGCACTTTGGGAGGCCAAGGCAGGTGGATCACGAGGTCAAAAGATCGAGACCATCCTGGTCAACATGGTGAAACTCTACTAAAAATACAAAAATTTAGCTGGGCATGGTGGCACGTGCCTGTAATCCCAGCTACTCAGGAGGCTGAGGCAGGAGAATTGCCTGAACCCAGGAGGCGGAAGTTGCAGTGAGCCGAGATCGCACCATTGCACTCCAGCCTGGGTAACAACAGCGAATCATCATCTTAAAAAAAAAAAAAACTTTCACGAATAACTCCATTCCGATCCCAAATCCACCTGGCCTCTGTTAACTGGTCCGAGTTGAAACATGAACCAGTATTTGCACTGTCAACTGGACTCGGGAAGCATTAGTACTGTTTTCTTCAATGTAACACAGGGCTGAGAGATCCATGAGCCCCCCCCCCCGTCACTACGGCTTTTGGACAGGCCTTAGGAAGTACACAAAGAGGACTTCACATCCCCAAAGTCCTCCATCACAAACAAAAATTGCCCTACAAAACAAGTCAGCAATGTGTGTGTCACGGTGTAGTGGAGAGAGGTCAAATTATAGGAGTTATAAACTGCATAATTGTGAATTGACAAGTCAGGAAGTGGGGTGGAAGACTCATATTAAAAAGGAAATAAAACTTCACAGATGGTTCGAAAGCCACACCCAGCATGCGCTCCCTCAGTAGGACTTCTCACTTTCAATTCCCCCTCAACCCAGACTAGGGACAGAAAAATGAAACAGGCAGAGAGTAAAGCTAACATCTACTCCACGTACACCTCAGGCCTACACGTAGACTCCACGCAGACCTCGGCTGATCCTTGGCAAAGTCTTACCTCGAAGGCAGAGAAAGGTAAGAAAATCTTCTGTCTTAGGCTTCCTTTTAGAGAGGTCTGATATCTGAGTAGCTGGAGGGGGTAGCAATGGCTCCACTATCTTCACAGGAGTTGTGCTGGGACTATTCGGCTGAGATTGAGCAAACTTCCTTTGTGCTTGCAGCCTGGGCCTGTAAAAGCAGAAGAAAATTAAAAATAAATTAGCAGAGACTGGAGGATATAGGCCTACGTGTGGCAATAAAATCATAACACATAAGGGGAAAGAAGATCCTATTTCAAGCAAACTCTTTCTAATTAAGGTTCCATATCTCTCACACTCTCATAAACCACAGGCCTACTTTAAAGTGCAATAAATTTGGTTAAAGGACTGTGTTTTATACACGTATATAAAATGTGTGCCAAGAATGTGCATATACCATTGTGTAGAGGTACATCCCTATATACACACTGGATGTTTGACATCATTAGCTAAATAGTACTCATTTACTTCCAGTGACAGTAAAGAACACACTGAATTGTCCTGCTGCATTTTTATAGCTTCCTTTGCTTTCATCTAATAGTGTCACGAATCCATACCAACTTTCTTCTGTGTCATCACATCCAGTTCACCTTTGCCTGTTTATCCATCGGTGTCCTTGTCACCACTTCTAAATTAAGCCACAAAAGTTCACTACAACAGTTCAAGCTTATACGACAGAAGCAGATATGTCTCTCTAGTCTACAGCCCCTCCAATTCCACATTATGGGTTACCCTCTGCCAACAAGGTCAAATTGCAACTATATAATATACTTAATCTACTCCTCAGACCTCTTTTCCATTACAATCCTATACTAACTCCCCAACTTACCCCTTTGGATCTACAGAGTGCATTTCAATTCCTTTCACCTGAAAATCTTAGTTACCTAGAAATTCCTTTCTATCCAAAGGAAACCTAATGGATCTTGGAACAGTATTTTTGGCAGCGGCGGGTTTGAGATTGAGTCTTGTTCTGTTGCCACCTCAGCTCATTGTAACCTCCGACTCCCAGGTTCAAGTCTCCTGCCTCAGCCTCCCGAGTAGCTGGGATTACAGGCACGCACCAGCAAGACCAACTAATTTTTGTATTTTTAGTAGAGGGGGTGCTTCACCATGTTGGCCAAGCTGGTCTTTAACTTCTGACCTCAGGTTCCGCCCACCTTGACCTTCCAAAGTGCAGGGATTACAGGCGCGAACCACCTCGCCCAGCCAGTTTGTTCTTTTTTAACACAGTGGCCAATAAAATTTCCCTTTCTCTCTATCAACAAATATACTAACATAGTTTTAGTTCATGTATAGCCAATCAATTGTCTAAGTCACTACTCTAAACGTGAAGGAATAGTAAGCACTTGCAAGGATGAGAACCTGGGTACTACTTTCAACTGTTCATCTAGACCTGCTCATAGAGATACTTGAGAAACATTATTCGAGGGTAGGACAAAACAACAAGAACCAAGAAACATTCCCACAGTACAGGGACTGAAACAGACCTGATCAGAATCCTAAACACTATGTAGGATGGATAATGCAACCCCACTCAAAATAATTAACTAATAAAACTAAGCAAGTGCCAGGTGCAGTGGCTCACGCCTATAATCCCATCACTGTGGGAGGTCGAGGCCTGGGGATCACCTGAGGTCAGGAGTTTAGACCAGCGTAGTAAACGTGGTGAAACTTCGTGTCTACTAAAAATACAAAAATTAGCTGGGCATGGTGGCAGGTGCCTCTAATCCCAGCTACTGGGGAGACTGAGGCAGGGGAATCGCTGGAAGCCAGGAGGTGGAGATTGCAGTAAGCTGAGATCACGCAAAACTCTGTCTCAGGGGGAAAAAAAAACCTAAATAAGTAAAACGGCAGATGAATTCCCCTGAAGACATTGTTAGGAGTGGATTATATAAAACAGTAAGCATGTATTTTAAACTGTTGATGCTCAAAATGCCCTAACATTTAAAAATAACATTAGTTAACAAATTCCTACAGCAACACACACACACATGGTTGTCTAAAAACTAATACTTTTCAATTTAACCCCATAAATCCTCCACACTCCTCAAATACAAAGCGCCACAATGTTATGAGGACTTAGTCTCATTTTAACATTAACCTCCCTTGTATATCCTGAGCACGGTCTGGTCTTGTCTCCCCATGACTCACCAAAAACACTGGTGTCTAATCATATTTCTGATATGAACTGATAAACACAACGAAAAGGACAAAGTGTGGCTACAACTACTTCCTAAGTAATCTAAACTACTAAAAATGAAATACAATAAAATTAAAAATGACTAAATAAAAACTACAGATTATATAGGTCCATCAGAGAGCACTTTTTTCCCTTTAACCGTTTTATTGAAACAGGGTCTCCCTCTTTCGCCTAAGCTGCACTGCAGTGACGCCGTCATACCTCACTACTGCCTCAAACTCCTGGTCTCAAGAGATCTTCCCGCCTTGGAAAATGCTGGGACTACAGGCATGTGCCACTGTACCCAGCTGTTTTTTTTTTTTTTTTTTTTTTTGGGCGGGGGAAGGCTGGAAGGGAGGGAAGGAGGAAGGGAGGGAAAGAAGGAAGGGATGAAGGCAGGAAGGGAGGGAGGGAGGGAAGGAAAGGGAAGGAAAGAAATCAAGCAATGAGAGAGATAATTGCCGACCTGGATCTAGAGGTTTACAAGTTGATTTCTTTCTTTTTTTTGAGAGAAGGAAAGAAAGAAAAAAACATGAGTAAAGGAGAGGAAGAAAGAGGAAGAGAAAGAGGGAGAGTGAACGAAAATATTGCTTTATTCTGAAAAAAAAAAAAAACAATGGTTATTAATAATGACCAATCAATGTTTCATTTAAACCTATGAGTAGGTGTGATGTGGTATTGACAAGAATGCCTATTTTTTGGCTTGTTGTGGCTGGGTTTTTGTTTTTGCTTTTTAATAGAGACAGTGCCTTCTCCCCACGTTACCCAGGCTGGTCTGGAACTCTTGGCCTCAAGCCTATCTCCTGCCTTGGCCTCCCAAGTGTTGGGATTACACACATGAGCCCTGACGCCTGGCCGGAAAAGCACTTCAGAACCCAAAATAACTGGCATGAAACAGTCACAATAACAAGGTAATAGGAGGGACTGAATCAAAGTTAACAGAAATTCCCTAGCATTATTTAAAGAAAAAAAAAAGGTGGGTAGAGGAAAATTCAGGCAATGCCACTATTTCTTTTCTTTTCTTTTTTTGAGACGGAGTTTTGCTCATTACCCAGGCTGGAGCGCAATGGCGCAATCTCGGCTCACGGCAACCTCCGCCTTCTGGGTTCAGGCAATTCTCCTGCCTCAGCCTCCTGAGTAGCTGGGACTACAGGCATGCGTCACCATGCCCAGCTAAATTTTTGTATTTTTAGTAGAGACGGGGTTTCACCATGTTGACCAGGATGGTCTCGATCTCTTGACGTCGTGATCCACCCGCCTCAGCCTCCCAAAGTGCTGGGATTACAGGCGTGAGCCACCGCGCCCGGCCGCAATGCCACTATTTCTATGTGATTGGGAATGAATAGCTTTTATTGCAAATAACTGCCTGCCTGTAAATAAGATGGGAAAGACCAGAAGCCCAGAGGCAGGACCTTCACATGGGACACTAAAAGCGGGGATGGGAGGAAGAGATGGAGGAGTTAGGGTGAGGGGGACATCCAGCCAATCACAAAGCTTCATCTATCGCAGATAAGGAGTAATTTTCTGCTTGGTTATTTTTCCCGCCTTTAAGTTTTCTATCTGTTTAATTACATAAGGAAACAGAACATAAGAAAACAGAACAAGGGGCAAAAGACAATTTAAAAAGACAAAATACAAGCCCAAATTTATTACAAGACTCAAAATCATTCTGTCAAACTGCATGGGTTTCTTAAGGCTGGCTCTCAGTTTCTCCATCAATTCACAGGCAACTGGTGATGACCACATCTTGAGAGGGCAGTGTCAGAGGAGGGCAGGCTACAGAACCCTCCCTCTGCATTCCAACCAGCTGCCAGGAAGACTGACCCAATACCACTGCCCTTCTTTTCCAACGAGGCTTTCCTTCCCACCCACCTCCCCGACTGTTTTAAAACAAAGGAAATGCTGTGCCATATTTAGAAAAATTGCTGTTTTTTAAATATTCTACTGAAAATTTGTTTTTAATTGGCAATTACATAATATATACATCTTCATTTGAATGGACGCAATTCACACTCTTGAGTATTGCAGGAATTTTATAGAAATACTGCCTGCATGTGAACAGGATGTTAAGTGTTTACAGCTTTTTTAGAAGTCAGGGAAAACAAATGCCACACACAATGAGAAGATTGTGCAGCAACAATGAGAAACAAACAAGTAAACACAAACGAAACACAGGCAAGGGAGCGAGACACTGACAGGTATTTTACAATTTCAGGACCTCAAAGATAAACTGCTCCTACCACTGCTCAAATAAAAAGTGCTTGGTCCCTGATGACTTTCCCAGTGAGGCTATGAAAAATAAGGCAGTAACAGATTAAAAAGTGGCAGCAAAATAAATTATCCCTTAGAAGAAGCCAAGCTCACAAGCGATTCAACACTTCTGAGACCCAGATGAAACCATGAACTAAAGGAGGAGACAAAACAGTATCTTTTTGAAAGAGGCCAAGCTGGGCACGGTGGCTCACGCCTGTAATCCCAGCACTTTGGAAGGCTGAGGCGGGTGGATCACTAGGTCAAGAGATCGAGACCCTACTGGTCAACAAGGTGAAACCCCGTCTCTACTAAAAATACAAAAAAAAAAAAATTAGCTGGGCATGGTGGTGCACGCCTGTAGTCCCAGCTACTCAGGAGGCTGAGGCAGGAGAATTGCTTGAACCCAGGAGGCGGAGGTTGCGGTGAGCCGAGATCGTGCCATTGCACTCCGGTCTGAGTAATAACAGCGAAACTCCGTCTCAAAAAAAAAAAAAAAAAAAAAAAAAAGAGGCCAAAAGAACCTGTACTGTCTACAAAGGGCAGGTCTGCAAGTGTGGATTTTCATCCTGCAGAGTCCCATGGGGATTATGAAGGTGTTGACCCTGTTTTCCTGGCCCCATACAACCCAACAGCTTGAATGGCAGTCAAATCCTGAGTAAGCACTCCAGTCAGTACGGGCAGCTTTGAGGAAAAGAGTTTTCTTTCTAGAATGCTGGATATAGAAAAATAGAAGAAAGTGACTTGGATGTGCTGGAAACTCACAATATTTGCACCTAGAGATGCTGATGGCAGAAGCAGCAGAACGCTGGTGTAAAGGAGTGGGGTACCTGGTAGGCACGGGGAGAAAGGTGAGGCTGCACCCAGCCTGCAGGGCCTCAGCCCTCCAGGCGAGGTGGCATACCTGCCCACCACACCATTTACTTCCTTGCTCCTTGCCATCAGCTGACTGGCACTGTCAACAGCATACCATCTGCAGGCGTTGTGGCTCATGCCTGCTTAATCCCAGCACTTTGGGAGGCCAAGGCAAGCAGATCATGAAGTCAGGAGATCGAGACCATCCTGCCCAACATAGTGAAACCTCGTCTCTATTAAAACAAAAAAACTAGCCGGGCATGGTGGTGCACGCCTGTAATCCCAGCTACTCAGGAGGCTGAGGCAGGGGAATTGCTTGAACCCAGGAAGCAGAGATTGCAGTGAGCCAAGATTGCGCCACTGCACACCAGCCTGGTGACAGAGCAAGATACCAACTAAAAACAAACAAACAAACAAACAACAACAAAAAAGACCACCACCTACCATTACATTATTAGAGCAAAAATAAAAGAAACTGGGCTAAAAGAGTTCAGAATCCCTGTAGGGTTGGGGTGGAGAGAGCACAGAGGTCCTGGGGTTAAAGGAATAAAAACAGGATGATTGAGGGAAAAATAAAACACGCGTCCCTCCCAAGCTTCTCGGCCTCGCGTGTAGTCAGGATGGGCCAGGCTGCCCTGGGTAATACACAGCCCCAGAAAAGGTGTGCGTCCCGTATACATACCACGGAAGTAGCAGTGACAGTGTAACTCACTCCGTGTTTATTTTTTATTAATTCTTCAAGGAGATCCCTTACAGAAGATGCCTTCATTCTAGGAACTCCATATGTACCCTTTATGTCAATGAAACCAATTATATCAAACCCTCCAGTGAGCCAAGGTGAAAAGATGAAATCAAGTAAATGTAATTCAGCAGAGGAAGAAGTATGTTGATATATTCGGAGGATAACATTTTATTTACAACACGGTAAAAGCACGGCTGGCACTGTGAGGGGGAGGAAATAGACGATTAAGATCAGACCATCACTGGGGGCAGGTGAATTAGAAGACTACAAAATTCAAGTAAGTTCAGGAGAAGACGAATTCAGGCTGCAGTTTGTTCAGTGTTTGGGGAAATGGGAAATGGTGGTGACTTTATTCAAGGATCTTAAGATCCCCTTTACTGCACAGGTGAGTAACTAGGAAAAGGGTGAAACCCACCGAGGTCACACAGCTTGGATGGCAGAACAAACGGGACCAGCAGCCAAGTTTACAGGTCCCTGTAAGAAAGCCTTCTCTGCCAGGCCACACCACCTCCGCATGGCGGGTGAGGTGAAGCCTTGGGTGTGAGCACAGCCCTCACTGAAAGCTGCCAGGCCAAGGCACTCCATGGCTCTTCAGCTAGGACAAAAATTAGGCCACTGAGTGAACTCCATTTAAGCTAAGGTACCTCAAAATAAGAGGAAAAAGTGTTGAAATGAATGACAATTTATTAAGGTCATCCCACAGACTGTGACTCTAAGTGGCAATAAATGGCCTAAGATAAAGGTAGAGATTGCAGGAATGGTCCAAGGGGGTCTTGCTTAATCCAAACAGCTTCCACCTGGAATGCTCTTCCCCTTTATCTGGCCATGGCTGGTGGCTTCTCATCCTCCAGGCCGGAAGAGGGAAGTGAACAATCCAGGCCTGTAACTCTGTAATGGAAGACACTCCCTTCATGTCTCTGCAAGGTAGTCACCTCCTCAGAGAGGTGACCCTCCTAAAGCAGTACCTCATGCATGACCAGCCACCCAACCCCAAGGCCACTGTTGTGCCCTTCTGCTGGCATACATGGTACTCTACTTCGGTCTCTTCTTTCTGGTCCACTTCTACATACAAGCCTTACCAGATATAGAGGACATGCCCTCCATAGATGCTGGAAAGGAAGAGGGGAGGAACACTACCCTGCTGTAGTAGCCAAGAATTATACAACTCATCACTCATGATTTAGAAATCACAGAATCCAGCACACGTATGGTCTCTGAGCAGAAAGGCAGACTGAATGGCAGCTCAGAGGAAAAGGGAGATTGCCGGATGTTTGCAAAACAGATCCAGTAGCAACAGAAGAGGAGAAGACTCAGTGCTGTGCTTCAGGTAAAGTCAGTAGCCATCCCAGCAGAAGTCCACCCAAAGGTAGACAGGATTTCAGTTTCATTAAGAATACAACTGTGTCTTGAATATAGAGGCTGATATTTGATAAGGAAAAAAGCATGGCCATTCCTTTTTTTTTTTTTTTTTTTTTTTTTTTTTTTTTTGAGACGGAGTTTCGCTCTTGTTACCCAGGCTGGAGTGCAATGGCGCGATCTCGGCTCACCGCAACCTCCGCCTCCTGGGTTCAGGCAATTCTCCTGCCTCAGCCTCCCAAGTAGCTGGGATTACAGGCACACGCCACCATGCCCAGCTAGTTTTTTTGTATCTTTAGTAGAGATGGGGTTTCACCATTTTTTGACCAGGATGGTCTCGATCTCATGACCTCGTGATCCACCCGCCTCGGCCTCCCAGAGTGCTGGGATTACAGGCTTGAGCCACCGCGCCCGGCCGGCCATTCCTTAATAAGAATTTACCATGCCACTTGTCCATCCTCACCATCATCTCACAGAAGCCAAATCAAGTCTGGCTGTAGCTGACAGTCACCCTGTGGCACTTACTCTTCTACCCCTTGGTATTCCACTGTATTCCACATGGCCTCACACAGCACAGCTGTTTCCGGGTCTCAGTCGGCTGCACCCAGGAGGCAGCTCCTGCCACGCCTCAGAGGACAAGACCACCAAATACATCAGACAGTATTTGTACTTCCTGATTAAGCTGCATGAGCTCCACGGGGGGAAGATCCCTATTTTCCTTTCCCCTTCCATCCACTTCCTAAGCTACAGGGAAGGCGACTTTTTCTGCTAAGCCTCCCATAGCATCCTCTCATTTGCAGTTGGGTATCATTGCTTAGAAATTTAACGAAATAGGCCACATGCAGTGGCTCATGCCTGTAATCCCAGCATTTTGGGAGGCCATTGCGGTGGATCACAATGTCAAGAGTTCAAGACAACGCTGGCCAAGATGGTGAAACCTCGTCTCTAACTAAAAATACAACAATCAGCCTTTCCGGCGGTGACGACCTCCGCACGAGAACATGCCTCTAGCAAAGGATCTCCTTCATCAGTCTCCAGAAGAGAAGAGAAACACAACAGGGAACGCCTGGTGCAGAGCCCCAATTCCTACTTCATGGATGTGAAATGCCCGGGATGCTATAAAATCACCACGGTCTTCAGCCATGCACAAACGGTGGTTTTGTGTGTTGGCTGCTCCACTGTCCTCCGCCATCTACAGGAGGAAAGACTGGAAAACTTCCGTAAGCAAGGCTTACAGAAGGATGTTCTTTCAGGAGGAAGCAGCGCTAAAAGCAATCTGAATCAAGATGAGTGGGAAACCATCTCAATAAACACATTTTGGATTAAAAAATATATATATACAAAAATCAGCCAGGTATGGTAGCAGGCGCCTGTATTCCCAGCTACTCAGCAGGCTGGGGCAAGAGAATCACTTCAACCTGGGCAGCAGAGATTGCAGAAATGAGATTGCATCATTGCACTCTAGCCTGGGTGGAAGAGTGAGACTGTCTCAAAATAAAAAAAAAAATTACCGAAATAGGCTGGGTACGGTGGCTCATGCCTGTAATCCCAGCACTTTGGGAGGCTGAGGCAGGCAGATCACAAAGTCAGGAATTCAAGACCAGCCTGGCCAATATGGTAAAACCCCATCTCTACTGAAAACACAAAAATTAGCTTGGTATGGTGGCATACATCTGTAATCGCAGCTACTTGGGAGGCTGAGGCTGGAGAATCACTTGAACCCAGGAGTCGAAGGTTGAAGTGAGCTGAGATCACGCCACTACACTCCAGCCTGGGCAACACAGCGAGACTCCATATCAAAAAGAAGAAGAAAAAAAAAAAAGAATGAAAGGGAAAAGAAAACAAATATTTACTGAAATTCATCTTCACTTTGTGTTGTTAAAATACACAGCACCTTTATGAGAACTAAAGGGCATAGCAATATACACACTAACGTTATTTTGAAAGGTAACCAGTAATTCATGAGAAGACCATGCTTGCAAAGAAACCCCAGGGATGAACTAACAGCACTATGACAAATACGTTTTTCTTTTTTAATACCCTCCCTGTGCCCCTTCCTCCCCAAATGATTTAGAAGCTTCCTGGGCATCCTGCCATTAGAAACCTCACACAAGGGTGGCACTGTTTCTCCAGGTTTCCTCTGGGGTCATCAATAGTGTGGCATTAACCAGCTTATTGCTATCTGTGCACTCAATCTCTAGGGTAGCCCTAACTTCAGCACAACAGCAATTTCCAGGTTAATTAAATCCTATTTCCATCCAGGATTTCTGATAGTCTGTAAACCCAAGAAGAACATGGCGTGACACACAAATCGGCTGGAGCAAGGGGGAACCAGGCGGCTTAAAGTGAATACACAGCTGGTCCCTTGCTGAGGGATGTACATGCCAAAACATCATTTTATTAACTCAATTTTCCAATATTAAAAACATAAGCTGGTAAATCAATTATTTAGATTACATCCCAATTCTAAGCAAAGGGCAAGAAACGGGTCGGAGGGAGGGTCTGTTCATTAAAAAAAAATAAATAAATAAATCAGATAGTCCATGTTTAGCAAATGCAAAATGACCGGCATGGCTGCACTCTGTGTGCCGGTGTGGGAGCTGGCCCTGAAGCTTTGCCAACTTGCTGAAAAGCCTATTCAAAAAAAAATTTCCTGTGTTTCCATCCCCAAAATAATTACCCACTCTATTCTCCCCCTAGACACACACACTACAAACCTGGCAGCCACTCAAAGAAACAAGAGTGTGCCCATGTGTGCGCACACTGGAGGTTGTGGGGGGTCGGGCAAGGGATACCCTCTACCCAGGGCAAGCTGCCCACCAAATTCAAATGCAAGTGCAGCTGCGGGCAAACCACACAGAATGGTTGTGAACATCCTGAATGGTAAGGAGAAAATAAACACATCCTCAAGTGAACCCAGAGGCGAGCAGAGACCAGCTCATACCAAACTCTGTAATGAGAGGCACTAGCCTAGACCATATCCTTCTAACTCACAGTCTACCCAGTTCCCACATTTATAAACTGTCAGGGTTTGATTTCCCAGAATGGGAGGGTATCACACAATGACAAATCGGGAGGTCAGCTGGCACTGTGAGAAGACTTATCCTCTGCAGAAAGCCTGCTTTATGGTACTTCTGGAGATGGAGCCCTATTGGTCCCCAGGCCTCATTTCTTGCTTTATATATAAACTGATGAAATACTTTGTTTATGCAAAAAAAACCACAGGATATTAAATATTTGCAGCACTTGTCTTAATTAAGTTACATAGGAAGTTACTTAGAGTAAACATTCGCCATAGCTGGAATTTGCCTAAAGGAACCTTTTGTTAGTTGAATTCCCCTCAAGATGAAACATGATCATGTTTTGCTTGGTCAGAGTGGTAAAAGGAAAAGACTAGTGGTGTCACAATAATACCTGAGCTTTAGTTCACCTAACCTGTCACCTAGGGCGAGCTGGGCCTTTTTCTTACTTAAGTTTTTTTAAGGACTATTAAAAAGGGGAAGCTAAGGCTCTGTCTAGCTCCAAGCTTCTGTGATCTTTGACTTCCCCTTAAAAAAAAAAAAGTGGTACCTGAATGTAGTGATTTCTGTAAAAATTCCTTTGGATCTGTCATTTCATAAGAGTAGATGAAAACTCCTGATTATAGGCTGGGCGCGGTGGCTCACGCTTGTAATCCCAGCACTTTGGGAGGCCAAGGCAGGCAGATCACCTGAGGTCAGCAGTTCAAGACCAACCTGGCCAATATGGTGAAACCCTGTCTCAAAAAAAAAAAAAAAAAGAAAACTCCTGATTATTTTGGTCTCCAATGGAGAAGTAAAATCTGAATCTCCAAACTGTCAGTATTGCTGAAGATTTCTAGCACCAATTTTCTAACTGTCAGTGAAACAGGAAAATAGAGTGACTTTTAGATTTCAGACTACCACCTTGCACTTTAGAAGGTGGAGGGGTTCCCTCAGGAAGTCACATCCACAGGAAAAGGGGAAAAAAAAAAGGAGGTGGCGAGGTAGGTGAAAAACTGATTCGTATGTATTTTAGAAAGATGTCACAATTCCAAAACTCCACTCCCCTACTCCCTTCAAGATTAATAGTAGTGATACAATCTATAATCCGCACTTCTCATGAGGAAGAACTCGTTTAGGTAACACGTTAACTTACTTCAGAACTGTGAGTCACCCTTCGGAACATAACATAACAGATTAAGAATATATTCATCAGCTCTACCCTGGCATCAAGAAGCCAGCCCAAGGACAAGACGAGCCTTGCAAATCCAAGCCTCACCACCACGTCAGGAAGACACTATTTTGTGCTTGCAGACACTCGACTCCCGTGGAATACCGGAAGTGGAAAACAGGCAACAGAGAGAAAAGTGAACCTTTTTCTTTTACTCCAGGTAAGAATTAGGGGAGAACAAAATGGGGAAAAAAAGATAATAACACTAAATATCTCCAAGCTATGAACAACTTTTTCCCAAATAAAACATGTCTTGTGCACATAAATCTCATCGAGCTGCTGACATCCTGCAAAACCAATAGGAAGAGTAATATTGCAGCATGGCTTTCAATTCAATTAATAAAATTCAATTTTATTCAATTATGTTTCTTGAAATCTTCAGTGGCATCCTGAAATGTCAGGGAACCAAGACTGCCTGAAAATCATGACTGTCACGATCAAGGAAACATCTGACACTGAGTTCTTTTGTGGTCTAGAAAGCAACCATGTCAAATTTGAGAGGGATCATCATTAATCAACAATTAAGGTGGCAACAAAGCCCTTTGTTCTGTCAGTCACAAATGACTCAGTTATAGTTTACCACCCAGGGCAGGCGTCTGCCCTACCATCCCCACGCGGCATAACCCTGTTGTTATGAGGTATACAACGCTGAGCTACCAGGGAAGAGCCACAAATACTCTTCTGGACAAAGACTGCTGGTCTCAGGACAGTCTTGAACAAGAAGCAGACCTTAAGGCAGAAGGGACTAAATAAAGGTAGTAAGAGTCAGAAGAGTGACACGTGCAAGCAGCTAAAGAATCTAGCCAGGATCTGGCCAAAGTAATTTCTAACAGGCTGTTGTAGTTATAAGCTGTGAACTAATTACCTAAAGTACATTCAGTCTTAAAAGCCTAGAAGAGCCAGTTAAAATGTTAACTTACCTTTCTACTATCTCTCAACGCGATTCCCTATTTAGTTTTAAAATATCATTTCAACAAAAACCCTAGCCATCTCTCAATTTTAGATTACTCAACACCCAACTACAAATTGCCACGTAAGGGAAAGGGAATGACCCTGTGAGGCAAGAATCCTGTTTTACTTCCTTTCCTTCAGAAAGAAATAAAAATTTAAGAAGAAATTCAATTCTACAATGCTATACAGCTCATTAAAAATCCAGGCCAGACGTGGTGGATCACCTGAGGTCAGGTGGAGACCAGCGTGATTAGCATGGTGACACCCCACATCTACTAAAAATACAAAAATTAGTTGTGCGTGGTGGTGGGTGCCTCTAATTCCAGCTGCTCAGGAGGCTGAGGCAGGAGAATCTCTTGAACACGGAAAGTAGAGGTTGTAGTGAGCCGAGACCGTGCCATCGCACTCTAGGATGGGAGACAAGAACGAAACTCTGTCTCAAAATAAACAAATAAATGTAAAAATTCAGTGGAATGTGTCTAAGTTAGCTGCAGAAACTTCCCACCAGAAATCTCAGGAGTTTTAGGGTAGGTGGGATCCTAACTGTCCATTCCGCATACAACACACCAAAGCACAAAGGCAACGCTCAGAGTGACCACTACCTCCCAGAAGGACCAGAGTGGGCCCTGGCTTCTTACATGCCCTCCCTCTCACACAGTAAGTTCGCTAACAGAAACTTTAAAGGTGAACAAATAGAAAAGGGATCCCAGGCAACTTCCCCACCCACCACAAATCTCATGAAGTAGCCAGTAGGCACCAATAGATGGCAATAGCGAGTCTTTAGACTCCAGCTATGGGATCACCTGAGGGTTTAAGTTAGGCTGAATTATGACAAGCAGTGGCATTAGCCAATTTTTAGGACTTGCACTAAAATATGGTGCCAGCTAAGAACCCAGCCCCTGTTTACAGAAAGTAGGTCTATAAACACTACATATAATCTCACCCCTCCAACTCATCACACCCCAAAGTTCTTTACTTGTATGAAAACAACTAGAAATATACAATCCAGCTTCCTTAGACTGCAAAAAAAAAAAAAAAATGCCTAGAGATAAAACACACAGCATTTAGCCTTTTTTGGTGGGTATCAGGAAACCCACATTTTCTGATATGCACCCAAAAGGGCCATTTTACCACCAAACAAAGAAAACAAGTAAAGGTATGTGCCATGATTCTAATATTTCTTTCTCTCGAGAATAACCTCAAAGTATTCATCTCGCGGCTCTGACAGAGCCCCAAATTATTTAGTCGTCAAGACCATAATCATTTGTGATTTTCAATGTATGGGGCATTACTTAAATTATCACCAACCAAAATGCTGAGTGAAGTCAGCTCTGTAAGAAAAGGATTCGCTATAATTGACACGTTGTCTCTTATAAAACATTTGTAAAAAATGCTTCTGGTACGGAAACACAATCATAATTTAGAAATCTGCTAATAACTAATGAACGTAAGACTAATTCCCCTCTGCCTTCGGGCTGTTTGTGCTGTGATGCTGAGGCAATGGTACATTCTCCCACCTACAAACCGGAGCTCACAAGTTATTACCGACACAGCGTCTCAGCATCTGTGTCACTGGCACCTGCAGTGACAAGTCTAGAACACACATCAGTGGAATAAAAATTTAAATGAAATCCAAAGAAACTGTGCCAACTGAAAGTGGGCACCAGCGCAAGGCATGCGAATCACCTTCCTTTCCAACGATGCCCAGAATATCCCTTAAGCAGCCTTAAATTTTTCCCAACATTCAACACTGTACATGGTCCCATATTTAAGGCCACAAAATAGAAATAGCATCACTGAATCAAACCAAAACAAGGGACCTGCAGGGTTCGGAGGCAGGATGCAAAGGGGTCACCCCAACCTTCCAACTCACAATATTCTACCTTGTTTACAATCTTAACCATTCCATGACCTCAGACACCTCACCCCAGTACAACATGAAAGTCCTCCCAGTTTTTCATCAGCCACCTGCCAAGGGCCAGTCTGCTGCTTCAAGCTGTGAATCCACCTGACATCATGAATGTGCACTACATTGAAAGAAGTCACATATGTAGACAGCAGCAGTGGACAACAGATGAACACTGAGTATCTGCAGGACATACACGTCTATCTAATTGCATATGGCTTAAATGAACCCTCAAAGGTTCGCACAAGAATGTCTTCTGAACTAGATCTCACATCAAAACGTTTCCAAGAAGGGAAAGTCATTCTCTCTGACTCACAAGGGGCCATCACATCAAGTATGTTATCTGTGTTTTAGACACTGAACCAACAAACCTCTGCTAAAGGTACAGCATTGCTGGTATGACACACGTGCCGCCTTATAGTTCCTTTCCAGAGACAACGTATTTGCATCTGCTGTGACATTACAAAAGTATTCTATGGGTTTTTGAGGCTTTGAGCCAAGTCAGTAGTAAAAACTCCCAGGAGTGAGACTGGGAATGATAAGGAAATCCAAAACAAGCCCCTCTCCTCATCCAATGAAGCTGGCTTGTTACCCCTCTTCTTTAGCGTTTGAACTCCATGACAATTTCGGATCTCCACTCAGTTTCCGGAAACATCCTGAGAAAAGAAGTCCAATCTCTTAAACAGGACTCGAGATAAAAACACCCAAGCTGTGTGTAACTCTAAAGGGCTGAAAGACAAAGACTTCCTGTTCAATTAAGTCCTTCATTAATCCCTCCTGCTTAAGCCCATTTTCCTTGTCTGTAGACAGGAAATGATAAAGCCACAAAGTCAGCCTCCTTCAGAGTGGCTTAAACCCTCCAAAGGATCCATCCTAGGTCCCTCACAAAGCCTCACTATCCACTTGTTTTCTCTGGATGGCATTACAAAACACAGGGAAGGGTGATCAAAAATGCAAAGGAAAGTGAAAGAAGTGGGAGAGAATACACTGTACAAAATCCTAACAAAACATAGCAGCAGGGGTGCAAGTACAGGAGGAAGACAGAGACCCACGCAACACACTTAGAAACCTCCACAACGAAGGCAGCCATTGATAGGATTTTTGAGCTAAAGACTTTTTAAATGAGTAACATCCAAACTCTTACCTTTCACCCAGCCTCAGGCCCAGCTCCACTGAGTCCTCTCGCACCTGCAGTAATT
Source organism: Leontopithecus rosalia (assembly GCA_028533165.1). Classification (NCBI taxonomy): domain Eukaryota; kingdom Metazoa; phylum Chordata; class Mammalia; order Primates; family Cebidae; genus Leontopithecus; species Leontopithecus rosalia. The sequence continues at coordinate 11,923,797 of CM052651.1, forward strand.
AATGTTGATGATGCTTCCTCTGAGAGGCACTGTAGCTGGGTTTTCCGACAGCTCCATTCTCCCCTGTTCTACTGCCCGAAACCAGAATAAACTATTTCAATGGAGCAGAGAGAAGCATACTGTGGAGGGAACCCGATTCCTATCTCTCTTCAAGCTTTACTGCACCACCACAGGAAGGCAAGCCACCACTCAAGAGAGAAAAGGTAACATTTGTCTAAAGGATCTTCTAAGCGGGGGCTGTAAGAAGGAACCACAGAAGCAAAGGAGTTGGAACTGTAAGAAAAATAGTCACATTTGTCCAACTTGGTCAGGAACAATGATATGCCGAGGAATCATGGAAATTAACTACATGCTTCTCCACTCTGCACATCACAGATGAGAAGAGCTAAGTATGTACATCTCCTTCACTGCTGGCTTCAGCACAATGCTTATGCCAGCCAACTGGGCAAATGCAGAATCATGTTCATAAAGATGTGGGTGACAGGTGCTGGGAGGGGGAGATGCATAACTACTCTCTTTATAATGCAACTCTCCAATTCCACCAGTCTAAACATGCCCTAATGGTCTCCCTTTGATCAAAGAGGCATCCATCTTTAACCGTGTCAATTCACTGCCAAACTCCACACTCCCAGCTATACATCAGTACTGGGAAGGCCCCAGCTCCAGCAATTTGTAAATGAGAACACGTGCAGCTGGACACTTCAAGCTTCCTCCCCACCCCATCCCCCACCCATGTCTAAAATACTCTCAGAAAGCAGCTATAATAACCTCACACCAAGAACAGGCCCCAAGACATTCGCCCTGGGGAACTCGTAGGTTTGAAAAACAATAGTAATCTATTTTCACTGCTTCTTCCTCAAGTCTATCTGTTTGGTCTTAAAAGGGTCCAGAATTAGCCATTCCGGCATAAAGATTATTTTGAGCTAAACAGCATCTGAGTTCCTTAAATTCTTTATCTGCCTAAAAGCAGAGCCTCCCAAAAGAACTCAAACGTCATAAATCCCATTGCTGGGGGCAACTAACAGACACTGACACAAAAATATTCCATCTTCTATCTATTCTGCTAAAGGCCCACTTATCTTTCCAAAACTTCACTTGTTCTTCCTAAGTGGGCTTTCTCCACCCTATTCTGAGAATTCATTTGTCCTCCCAGAATTGCCTTTTGCCCCCCCACACCCCATTAGGAAGGTAAATTCTAACCTCCTAAGAGTCACATTTCGTTGTTAACTCAAATCTCTTTTTTTCCTCTTGCTAATCCGTCTTTCGTCCATTTAGCAGACTCCCCAAAACTGAACTTAAGAGGGTAGAGAAAAAAAGTCCCTTTTTTTTATTTTTTGAGACAGAGTTTAGCTCTTTGCCCAAACAGGAGTGCAAGTGAAGTGATCTCTGCTCACTGCAACCTCTGCCTTCTGGTTTCAAGCGATTCTCCTGCCTCACCCTCAAGTAGCTGGATTACAAATACTCGCCACCATACCCAGCTAATTTTTTTGTATCTTTACTAGAGATGGGTTTTCACCATGTTGGCCAGGCTAATCTCAAAGTCCTGCCCTCAGGTGATCCGTCCGCCTCGACCTCCCAAAGTGCTGATATTAAAAGTGTGAGCCACTGCGCCCGGCAAAAGTCCTTTTTTTAAAAAAATGTTTCTTCTAATTTTTATGTCATACAACTTTAGAAGTAGAGAATGTTACACAAATTAGCACTACAGATAGACAAGCCCAGTAACTAACTAGGTTAAGGCGGGACTTTCACAATGTAAGCGTTAAGAGACAGTGCATGTGAATGAGGAACTGAGGCCAAGGGTTCTTGGTATGGTTGAGTTGGACAGAAAAGGGGACAGACCTTAGAGAATGGGCAGTGAAGCAGTCACAGGCGCTGCCTTTCAAGTCTAAACAGGAAGGCTTAGGTTTCATGAAGTGTGACATAATCCAGTCACAGCATGACAACATGAAGTATGACCTAGACTACCCAACGGGGTCAGCAGAGACTGCCATTCCCAACCAGCCCCTCAAACAACCTCCCTCTGGAACAGAAATTGGCTTGGGAACTCAATCATTCACCGCAAAGGATCTTTCCAGGAAGAACATGCAACCTCGCACCCCTGGGCTTCCCGGGAGAATCTATGCTGCAGCTAAACAATAAAACTATAAAAGCACACAGCTAAAGGACAGAGTGGCCTGCAATTAGGCTCCAAGAAAGCCCTGAATATGCTGGGAGGGGCCCATTTAGAGCCCCATAAGTCTAAGACCTATGAGACGAGGTGAGCACTCAAACGCTCTCTCAGGGAAGTACAGTCCACTGGAATCTCCTTCTCCCCTAAACTGAACTCATTATAACTGAATGGGAAGAAGACAGAATATAAACATCATCATGGAAAGCCATCCAAGCAGGGGTCCACACCATTAGACTTAGAAACCTAGAAGCAGAGATCGCTGGGATTTTTCTAATCCCATGCTTCTCAAACTGGGCCTTTCAGTGACGGTGGAAGGCAACTAGTGACACAGGAGTCCTGGCTATGGAAGAGTGTGGTCCCTTTAAATGACAGGGAAGTGGGGAAAGGAAGTGCTGGGTAGATGAAGGGAGTAGCTGGTGACTAGGGCTCTACCCCCAGGGACCTAGGTAAGGACAGGCACTTGTACCTTCCTGCCCAAACGTTTTGTTTTCCAAGATCAACCTGCCCAGCCACGCCCCTACCCTGGGCCTTTGAAAACCAGCCAGGTGCAGTGGCTCACACCTGTAATCCCAGCACTTTGGGAGACAAGTGGATCACAAGGTCAGGAGATCAAGACCATCCTGGCCAACATGGTGAAAACCCATCTCTACTAAAATAAATATATACACACACAAAATTAGTTGGGCATGGTGGTGCACGCCTGTAATCCTAGCTACTCAGCAGGCTGAGGCAGGAGAGTCACTTGAACCTAGGAGGCAGAGATTGCAGTGAGCCGAGATCATGCCATTGCAATCCAGCCCCGGGGGCAGGGCTAGTAGGGAGAGAGATTCCATGTCAAAAAAGCAAAACAAAAAACCTGAGACCTTAACAAGGCAGAGACACAAGCAGCTAGACATCCTGAGAAACACATCGGTGGAAAACGACACGTGGCTGGCTGTGGAGAGCAGGCCACAGAAGAACACTGGCAGGCCGGCAAGCCATCGACCAGCAGGCCTCCAGGGAAAACCATCTCCCTCCTGGCTCCTCCATCTGCTGAGAGCGACTTCTATTCAATAAAACCTTGCACTCATTCTCCAAGCCCACGTGTGATCCAATTACGACAAGGCAAGGAACCATGGGTCACAGAAATCCCTCTGTCCTTGTGATAAGGAAGGGGGTCTAACTGAGCTAACACAAGCCGCATATAGACAGCAAACTAAAAGCTGCTGAGGCTGGCAAAGGAGGAGGTGAGCCGGCAGGAGCTGAGGCAGCGGGTGCACGTGGCTGACAATGAGGTCATGGACGCCCTTCACGAGACCATGGCTGCCTGGCAGAAGCAGCAGACTTCAACCAAGAAAGAAAAGGACCAGGTCTGGAAGATTCTGAAGAATCTGGAGAGGATCTTGAAACTGCTGGATGGGGAGCCTTCACCCCTGCTTCAGGCTGCCTTCTTTAGCCTGGGGGGATGGGAGGAGAGGCCCACTTCCTTCTCTGGGCACAGGAAGTATTGGCCTGGGGCTGTCCCTCAAATGTAGGCAGTCTCTGGAGGACCATGGCCCTTCCCCTGAGGCCTTTTGGTCTAGCTCTGTACAGCCAGGACACAGGAAGCCCTGCTGGGCTGGCCTGAGGCATAGTCTCTGCTTGGTCCCCAAGATGGGGGCGGGGGGGGGGCGCAGGGGGCGGGAGGGGCCTTAGTTTCTGGGTCTTGCTCTTCCTACTCTTTGCCATCCCCCGCTCCCTAACCCCCTAACCCTCTCTCCCACTCAAGGACTTGTGGTTTTGTAAAGTGCAACTTAAGAATAAAGTGACTGCTGTGGTTTTATTAAAAAAAAAAAAACCCTTTAACACATGGCCACCAAGGCTTCAGCTGTAAATTCACCCCTAGACACTGCCATGGGGTTGAAGCCCCACAGCCTGCACCTATGCTCCCCTAGAGGTATAAGCATAGGGGCACTGAAGAAGTGAGCCACACCCCCATCCCAAGTCCTGAGAAGGGGACAAGGGAACCTTCCCCATTTCACCAAAAGCCATAAAACGCAGCAACTCTTTTTCTGTGTTTTCTGCTACCTTTGAGATTGGTTCGCTCTTTAGGATTGGTTTGAGGATGAATTTTGAATTCTTCATCCTCAAGGCACTGAAAATCCAATGTGTCAACCAGCTTAAACTGTTAATCTGCTCGACTTCAAATAAATAAAATGTTTTTTTTTTAAATTAAAATAATAAAATGTAGCAAAGCATGGCATCATGAGTCATTTTCAGGAATACCACAGGCCAAGATATTCAAGCAAGTCATTAAAGGCATCAATGAAATAAATTACTGACAGAAAATCTAAGAGCAAAAGCTAGAACCAAACCTACCCGTGGAGAAATGACCCCACTTCTGTGCTTGTGACACAAACAAACCTGAACTTGATTTCCCTGGCACTGGCAGTGGTGGGGAAGGTGGCATGCTACCACCCTCTAAGCCCTAACATACGGCTCTAACAGGAGGCAACTTTTTTACGTGAAGCTAGGATTCCCACAGGCTGGATATCTTTCCTGACAAGTTGAAAAACTTAAGGGGCGGTCATGACAATTTGGAATCCAAAAATCATCTCTCAAGACCTGAATTTAGTTTAAATAATGTTGGACTGATGATACTCTTAAGGTATATAAGCAAAAACAAACATGAACCCTATGTAAGGAGAGTTTATTCATCTCAGGCCTCAAAGAATCCCCCCCCCGCCAAATAACTTTTCACATTCAGGGAAAACGAAGCACCATGAGGAAAACCCAGCAGACGTCAAACTGGAAAAATGTCAGTCAGTCATGTGAATCATTCGCCTAAGTTAAAACAGATAAAAGCCAAGTTTGAAAATATCTGCATAACAGGAAACTAACACCTGAAATTGAACACAGAAACTACCACCGAACAAACATTGAAACTAACATTTGACTGTAACCTGACATTCGAAAAGAACCAAACAGAACATCTAGAAATCAAAAACTAGTCAGAATTAAGGATTTTACTTGGCGGTAACAACCCATTTTTTTCTATTAAAGCAAACGCAAACCTATTTATGAAGTAGAAAGTAAAAACTGCATGAATTACATACACTGCAAAACTTCAAAGTCCTCTTCCAGCAGAGGTTAAGGCCCAAGATAGAAAAAGCTGAGAAACACTTTTCTATAGTTGAAAATCTTCTCATTGCCTCCTGATAGATGAGGAAACAGCAGTTCAAGAAGAGTACTTAGTGACAAGAGAAGGATTAGGCCACTATTAATTATCATTAGAGAATACACGGTAACACTGTATCAATACCTGAATTAACGCTCCATGGAATGCATATCAGTATATGCATTCTGTGATTCTGAGACTCACACTTGGATAAATGAAAGGGTTCGTTTTCTGTTCTGGCCAGGGGTGCTAAGAGCCTCTGCTGTCATGACAGTGAAAAGCCAATGCATTCTCTTCTACACTTCACAGTGGTTAAAACAAAGATACAGCTGACCCTATTTGCCCTTCTAAGAACTTTTTTAAAATCTCTCTATCCATCAGCTCCTCTAGGGAACTGGCTCCATCGCCCTCTATCTCTGCACAATACTCTGAAAGGTATCACCACCCTAAACGACCCTACAGGCTAAAAATGTAACAAATTCCATTTTCTAAGGTAAGTCACTGATTCAGCAGTATATGGAATTGTCCATCACAGAAGCATGAATTCTGTACCTCAAGGGACAGCTACAGTGTTATTTAGTGTCATTTCTCATTCTCTGGTCTACAACAAAACTTTTGTTTTTTTAAAAAAAAAAACAAAAATCTTACAAACATAGTGAAGGGTGAAGACAGACTTATGGAGGTACACGTATTTTACCGGTAGATTCCCCCACTGGGTATAAATTAAGTCTTGTGCAAGTTGAAACATGTGAAACCAGGGGAAAAGAAGTGTACTGGCACAAATGTAAGTATTCTCAACCCTATCCACCCCGACACACACACACACATTCACACAGGCACACCCGCCCCCTGGAGAGGGCTATGGAAAAAACTCTTATGGCCTAAAAAAATCCAAAACACAGGGATGTGATGGATACTGCATGACTGTCAGCCAGAAAGTCATCCATGAATGCTAACTGTAAGACAAAAGAACTAGCTGGGAGAGAGTACTGTCAAATTTTTTCCCCATATCCCCAAAAGTATAAGGAAAAACATCTCCAGTCCTGTATGATGCAACTGATGTGGGTGGGCAGCAGTGGGTATACTGACCTGGGTAAGGAAGTACCATGGATAAAGCCCACAAGAAGCTGGAAATCATCTTATAAATATAAAATTAAAGCGGGCATATGGCAACCGCATACAAAGGAAATCCAAGATTAAATCACACTGTTTGCTCTGATAAGTTGCTTACGTCAGGAAAAGGACTTTCGTTTAGATGATGTGCCATTAGGTAGGACACATGCCACCTAAGCTTAGACTGTCTAAACTCAAATTACACATACGAGAGAGGGGTAGGGGGAGGGAGAGGGAGAGATGGATGGGGGTTGGGGAGGAGGCATGCAGCCAACTAGACTATAAATAATTTCAAGTAAACCACAAGGGAAGGAAAGACATTATTACTTTTCTTTTTCTGCACAAGACAGATGAACAAGCTGAGGAAGGAAACATTTGGGGACACGCAAAGAAACAATTCCCGATAAGGAAACGGCGCTACCTGGCCCCAAAAGTTCCTAACCACAGACATATCACTGTTCACTTGGCCAGCAACTACACATATAGAATGGGTGCTTATTATTTAAGGGTAGTAGTGTGCGCTTTAAATCACATATGGCATTTAACACTCAGAGCAGTCCTTATAAAACTGTGATTATCCAACCAGCAACAAGAGAATCACTTGGGAGTATAATAGAAATGCAAATTCTCAGGCCCCACCTCAGACTTAATGAATCAAAAACTCTCAGGGCAGGACCTAGCCAATCTGTGTTTAGCTAGTCCTCCAAGTGATTCTGATGCGCGCTTACATGCGAGAAATGCAGGGTTAGGACCAATGCTATATAAGGTGTAATGGCTGCATTTATTGGACAAGGAAATGGGCTCAGACACGCTGTTTGTAACAGCTTAAATACAAGGCAAACATCTAACTTAGTCCAAAACCTGTGCTAATGAAGTAAGAGAATGGGGTCTGGAGGGAGGGAACCTAAGGACTTCCTAGAACTAAAGCAAATGGAAAGACACCAACCTCCTAGCCCAAGTACACAACTTTGTAACTTCACTGAAACTATGGCAGGAAACTTCACTTCATCCTCTTTATTCACATGGGTTAACCAGTAACCAATAGGAAACCTCTACGGGGTGTCTGAACCCCAGAAATTTCTGCAACCAGTGCCACTGAGCCACTCGCTCAAGTCCACTCCCACTATGTATAGTGTGCTTTTTCTTTTTGGGGGGGAGGGGCAGGAGAGGTGGGGCAGGGGGAGATGGAGTCCCAAGTCTTCCCAGGCTGGAGTACAGTGGTACCCCTGCCTCCAAAGATCAAGTGATTCCCCAGCCTCAGCCTACAGAGTAGCTGAGATTAAGGTGTGCACCACCATGCCTGGCTAAATTTTGTGTTTTTAGTAGAGACGGGGTTTCACCATGTTGTCCAGGCTGGTCTTGAACTCCTGATCAAGTGATCTGCCCACCTCAGCCTCCCAAAGTACTGGGATTACAAGGGGAGCCACCACACCCAGCACATGGCGTGTACTTTCGTTTCAATAAATGTGTGGTTTTTGTCCTTTTTTCATTGCCTTGTGTATGTACTTTATCCAATTCTTTGTTCAAATCACCAAGAACCTGGACACCCTCTGCTGCAAACACAGTGGGTCCCAGTAGCTTAGCAAAAGTACAGGAGCACTGCTGAGCACTGTGAGCCTGTGTACCTAACCAGGCATTCCAGGGAACAGGCTTCCTATTGGATTTATTTCACAAGAGACAAGAGTCCTTTCCAGTGGCATACTTTAGTGACTTGGCTTAAGAGGATTTCAACAGAGGCTGCAAAACAGACTGCTTCATAGCTCTGATTCAATGTCCTTGGATTAAAGGCAGAACCTTTGGAGACAGAACCTTTCTGGAAAAATCTATGGGGTCATTATCCAAACTGACATCTGTAAATTGCTTACACTGCTTCTTGAAAGGGAAAAAGATATTCATGCTCTTCAACACCTTCTTTTGAAACTTAATTTCAATTAACTAATTGCAATTTAAAATTACATCCTGGTTTTCTGAGGCTTGAACCAAGAAATGTGAATAATGTGTAAAGGGCCTGTTTACACTACAGTCGTGGAGGTGATGGTACCAGCAACACAGAAGGCGCAGGGCTTCACTCTGTTATCAAGGAGTTTGACAGTATTATTCCTCTTGACCTTCAGAAAGGTAAAGTTGAAGGAGCCACTCCTCCTTTCCTTGGCCTTCAAACAATTCCCAAAACAGCAGCGAAGCATGGTTTAGGAGACTTACAGATTACAGTTGATGGAAAACATCAGCATGCATTTGGGTTCCTACATCATTTCAAAACATTAATCATGAAGAGTCACAGCACCCAGCCCTATCTAAGCCATAGATTCCTCACTTAGGGAACGGGATGATCTCACATTCACATGATCTGTAAGCGCTCTATTTATCTCAGCACAGATCAATTAGACTGAATTGCAAGAGGCCTAAGAAATGATAATCAGGAGAGAAATTATGGCAAAGGCAGTTCCACTCCCTTCAAAGGGGAATAACTGCAAGCTCCAGAAAGGCCAAGTGCCAGTCCCCATCACACAATGGCACTTGCCGGAACAACAAGCAGATTCCAGCCCTGTATGGTACCAGTAGTCTGCAGGCTGTCACAATGAATGCAAACATATTTCTTGGGGGCTGCATAACAGGCTGAACAAATTTGTAGCTATGTTCCAGAAAAAGAAGGGCTCTGAAAACAACATATATTTAGAAACTGCAAGAATCCCATCCTACACATTTCCAAGTTGACAGAATAGTCAAGTACCCCAAGACTGGCCTGGATCATATGCACAGTTACTCAAAGCAGCCCCTACTGACCACTCACTCCCCCAAGAGTTAGCAGAAGCTTAAGTGGGATTGGACTGGAAAGGAGGCCCTGCAGGTCCCCCCACCCCCAGATAAGTGGGCACTGACAAAAGCGATCTTACCACCACCAGATTATCAATAAGCACATCACAGATGGACAGATCACTACACCCGCCCAGTGCTTGCTTAGTGCACTTTTTAAATCATGTTAGAAAGCAATTTACGTAACTCAATAAAGCACCTGGCCTATCACACTGTTACATACTCAACAGAACAGTACTTCATAAAAGAGAAGCAACATCTCAAAAGGGCTCATGTATTTCAACATATAACTGAAAACCACATATAAACAGCAGGAAAAGTACTCAGTATTAAGTATGGTTCTTGTTTTCTATTTAAATACTTTCTTTCTACCCACACTTTTTATATTGTAAATGAAATGAATTAACATTATGGTTAACTGCACATAATGGACATTCTATAAAGTCATCATACATGGTATTTTAACGTCACAGAAATTGTCTTCAAAACTAAACTCCAGGAAGATAAATTAACAAAACTACATCTTGTGCCTAAGAAAAACATAAACTCAGGCTGGGCGCGGTGGCTCACACCTGTAATCCCAGCACTTTGGGAGGCCGAGGCAGGTGGATCACGAGGTCAAGAGATCGAGACCATCCCTGGTCAACATGGGGAAACCCCGTCTCTACTAAAAATACAAAAAATTAGCTGGGCATGGTGGCACATGCCTGTAATCCCAGCTACTCAGGAGGCTGAGGCAGGAGAACTGCCTGAACCCAGGAGGCAGAGGTTGCGGTGAGCCGAGATCGCACCATTGCACTCCAGCCTGGGTAACGAGCGAAACTCCGTCTCAAAAAAAAAAATAATAATAATAATAATAATGAAAAACATAAACTCTTTGAAAAATGTCAGATAGATTTAACAGCATCACTCTAAGACATTATTTATTATCATGGACATAGATGCTGAAGTTAAATATTTTTAAATTTGAAGGAGTACAGAAAGCTGGAGTTAACCTTCAGCTGGCACCAAGGAACAACAAGAGAGTCTTCATGCAAGAAGATGGTATTTTGCCTCCACTTGGCATGACTAATCAGAGAGTGCTGCAAGCAATTTGAGGACTCACAAGTCTGCTGTGACTCTAGAAACACGCACTTCCCTTATTACTATTCAGTTTTACCCAGGTGTAAAATTTACATGGTACATTTTGGCTGTCCTATGGTCAGATGGAGAGTTTTTGTAACCAGTGGATAAAGAATGTAGAAATGTGTGTGTGCATCTCTCTCTCTCAGGGTGGGACAACACAGTATGCATCACTACCAGAAAAGCTTACCTGGTTCTTTCCTAACACTTCAAAAAACCAAAACAATGGGTTTTGACCTCACACACACAAGCGCACGCATACACATACACACGTGCATACACCCCCTTCCAATATGATAGTGTGTAAAAGACCTGGACAATTCTGAATGGGAGTATTTGCTTCTGAAATGTAATGACCCCTTTAGAATTTTTTCCTTTTCCACTGGGTGTGGTGGCTCACGCCTGCTAATCCCAGCACTTTGGGAGGATGAAGTGCAAGGACCAATTGAGGCCACCAGGAGTTCGTGACCAGTCCAGGCAACATAGTGAGACCCAACCCCTACAATAAATAAAACCATGTGCAAAGCATGGTGGCATGGGCCTCTGGTCCTAGACACTCAGGAAGCTGAGGCGAGAGGACTGCTTGAGCCCAGGAATCCAAGGCTGTAGCGACCTATGATGGCACCACTGCGTTCCAGCCTGGCTGACAGAGTGAGACCATGTTTACCCCAAATAAAGAAAAAGATTCCCTTTCCTAATAGTTGTTTTAGCTACTCTTAGAACTTCTTTAGATTATTTTTTTTTCCTTTTTTTCTTTATGAGACACAGTGTCCGTCTGTCGCCCAGGCTGGAGTACAGTGGCGTGATCTTGCTCACTGCAGCCTCCACCTCCCAGGTTCCAACTATTCTCCTGCCTCAGCCTCCCAGGTACCTGGCATTACAGATATGTGCCACCAGGCCCGGCTAATTCTTATATTTTTTAGTATAGATGGGGTTTCACTTTATCGGCCGCGCTGGTCTGGAACTCTTGACCTCAGGTGATCCTTCACCCTCAGCCTCCCAAAGTGCTAAGCTTACAGGTGTGAGGCACCATGCCTGGTAATAGAGTATTCTATCATTTCAAATTAAACCCACTGAGCCTAGAGAAAAAAATATTCTTGTACAATATTTACCTTATTGTGTAAAAAAACACCCACTTGCCATACAAATCCCTCTTCAAAATTTCCGGAAGCAGAAACCCCCATCCTACCATGAAATAGGAGGAAGGCAGTGAGGGAACAGGAAATATAAGGTGACAGCAGTAAGAAGAAGCCTTCAATTGCCATCTTAGTCAAAGCACTGTGTGCTGCCCGCAATTGTACTAACATCAAGAAGCAATATGCATTAAAAACAAAAGGCACGTCTAACAACCCCAGATAAGCACTCACATGTGAACTATTAGTGACATTAATGGCTGTTGCCTCCTTCACAAGTCAGGTGACTCCAAGCCCTCACAATTCCAGTATCTAGTGCCGTTCATGCGAGAGGCCAGGCACCAGTGTCAACATATTCACACTAAGAAAGATTCAGGAACTAATAAAAAGTTTTCCAGGAGGGTCTGAAACTGCTGAAAAAGATCAGTGAGGTATTTAGATTCGTCCTTTGGGGGTGTGAAAAGGCAAAAAGGGCAAAGGGATGGGACAGAGATGTTAGTGTTTAAAAGCCTAACAAGAGCTTTGATAAAGGAGGAAGGAAAGAAACCTGCATCCAGCAGTTTCCAAGGCAACCACAATGCATGCTGGACCATAGTTTACATGGGAGGTGTAAGTGATATCCCTGCAATCTGATCTTGGGGTAACAGAAAAAGAAAATGGTCAAATGACTCAAATGAAGTTCCAACCTTTCCCCCGCCACCCCGCAGGAAAATAAATAAATGCAGAAGCAGCTAGTATGTTTGCCAGGAGACTTAGGCAGATGATGGGGGTGAATATGGACTCCCACAAGTGTTTGCCAACATCTAAACCTGCATAGGATGCAAACATTCTGCTGCAGGTCCAGGGTTTTCCATTCCTTCCGTCACTCCATTAGGATGGACTGCTGTTTACGCAGAAGAACTGAGCATCCAATAACACCTCTCTAGAGACACTCCCAAGTCTAGCAGGAAAAGTAACTTGTTAAGGAAAGAAGGCCCAGGTTCCAAACTCTTAAAACACAATTCCAGTCACAAAGGTTGCTGGAAAGACACATCCGTCCTTTACATCCCTGCAAAGCACTACTCCAAACATATCAAGGTGCCAATGAACCCCAAATTACCCAGGTCACTTAGATAATTCTTTAGCAAACACATACACTTCAAAAAGGAAACCCCATGACTATAAAACTCACCCTACGATGGGACCTATGTAAATGTGTACTATAAAATAAGCCCTTTGATCAAAATCATAAAATGGCACTGATGGCTTTCAAATGGTACAACCTCCCAATTCCCTTGTAATTATCCAAGAATCTATTATGCTTAAGTCACTTCTTCTTTTGGGGTTGAAAAAAAAGCAAGCAAGCAAGATTGGGGATTGTTTTTCATTGACTAAGGTGAAGACAGAAACCCATATTGGAGCTCTTCTACTCCTACTAGAACTGAAGGAAGCTCGTGTTATCCATCCACATCCATTCAACAAATACTGATTCAGTGCCTCTGAGCACATCTTGGCTCAGACTGATCTGGGGACCAATGCTTAAGCGTACTGACCTCCTACTAGCGTGGAGATGGGTTATTACATTTGATTCTAAAAACCACCTAGGTTGCTGGTCATTTCCAGTCTACCTAGCTGAGGTTGTCCAAGGAGCAGCCTCTTCACACCCACGTGTGTCCTTTCAAATATCAGCTAACCATCTTGCCTCCAGCTCACCATCTTGGTAAAGAAAAGTTTGTAATCTAATCCTGCCCTCTCTAGGCCATCTTGTGGTATCAATCAGTGAAGAGAATACCCTGAAGCACACAAAGCCTTCCAGAAGCAGCAGCACAAAGAACGCTTCACTTGTCAAACCTTGGCCCCAACCAAAGGATTATCAAGAGGCACAACCTCGCAAACTCTGGCCCTTCCAGAGAGGCAGGTCTCAGGCAGCTGCTGACCCCTCTCATGTCAAACTGCCCAGCACTCAAGAAGCTCATCATGTTACTACTATAACTATGCTGCACCACCCAGCTACCGGGATCAGAGGAATAGGTACAGGCCTAAACGGGGCAGGTCAAAAACTGCCAAGCTGATCAGTAGTGGGATTGCATCTGTGAAGAGCCTGTGAAGAGCCACTGTACTCCAGCTTGGGCCATATAGCAAGACCCCATCTCCAAAAAAAAAGAAATTTGGGGGGCACGTTCAAACCACAGTACACTGCAACAAAAATTACTTGCTTCTCTTCTTTTCCTGGGATGCAAATTTCCTGTGGCTCAAAACAGGCTTAAATCAATCCTATGTAGCCGCATCTCGGTACCTGGGAAAACCATTAGCATGCATTTTCATTAACAAATTAGCACCCATGCATATGTGTACTGTGGAGGTCCCAATCCTCTGAAGCTTAAAAGATTAAAATAGAATCACTTTGCCACACACCAGAATTCTCAGGCCACACCAAAAAGTTTGAAGTCACAACTATACTGTTCTCTCTTTGGCATCAACACGTATGATGGCTCTTCACTGACTTACTTAAGGTGAGCAGGCATCATCCCCTGAGTCTGTATGATATACTGTGAGCCCTGTCTCCCCGACAAGGGCCTCAATTTTCTCATCTCTAAGATGGGGGTGGTAATAAAATAACTTATATTCATGGTTTTGCTGTGAGAATCCGACGCACTAACATACGTAAGGAATGTGCAACAGTGGAAGGAGACAGCACTTCAGAAGTGCTGTCAGTGTTTGCCGTGAATAACATCTACAGAGTCACTCTAACTGAGCCACAGAGCCCCGGATAATTGACTCTATGAGGGACAGAGTAAAACTTCAGATTCAAGCCCAGTCTATATGAATCTATATTCATTAATTTTTCTCTTTCCCCTGATTTCTAATCAAATGGTTAATTATAATACTGTGCTAGAAAAGCATATTTGACATTAAGCCACGATATATGGAGGGTCATGGAGGGAACTCCCCCACGTGTCAATCAATTCCAAATCAAAATAAGCCAAGAAGGGCCTGAAAATCAAGAGACAGTCAAGGGCCGGGCACAATGGCTCATGATTGTACTTCCAGAAATTTGGGAGACCAAGGCAGGAGGACCACTTGAGGCCAGAAATTTGGGACCAATGTGGGCAACAAAGCAATACTCCGTCTCAGTCAGGGATGGATACATACAGATCTATCCACATCTGTGTGCCTCCCAGAAAGAGGTTAGGAATGTGGGCTCAGGTGTCCAAGCAATAAAAGAAGTCCTGGCCACTCAACACTAACCAAGGAGGGGATGAAGCCTGACCACTAGGGAAAGAGACCAGGGTTAACAAACAGGCTCTCCAGGAGAGGAGGTGTCTCAGAAAAACAAATAATGGAGCTCTTCCTCAAGATGGGGAACCTGAAAGGCACAGCAGGACCACAAAGGTCATCACAGGCACGTTTGGCACCTTCTCCCTATCATGGGCCCAAGGAGTGGAGATTAGAATTGATGAGCTTCTCCAGCATCCTGCACACAGATATCCCACGTGAAGGATCAAATGTATGTGCTCAGCCCAAGGTGAAGTCAAGCAGACAGAGGCACCTCTCAGACTTAATTATCCTGATCTAGGTAGCAGCAATTTGAAAAGGAAGCTACAGTCCCATCCTGCCACTTAAGCCACACAAATCTACGTACATGTGACCCATAAAGATGAACAAGAGGCATCATTAATGGAAAAAAGGAGCTACTTCCTGTGAACTGGAGCAATACAAAAGATTGTTTTATCATCCCCAAACACAGTCATACAAGTAGTAATCTGCCAAGCAGTTAAAATTCCGAGAGAGGGAGGGGGAGAGGGGAAGCCCACGCAAAACCAGTCAGATTTTGTGTTTACTTCACCAGCTTCATCTGTTCTGCAAACACCTGTGGTAGGGCTCTATTTTGTGATGAGGAAGCAGCAGTGGGGAGACACAACCACTGCCTTGGGTACCCAAGAAGAGAGGTGAGCAATTCTTGAGTTAAATGTGGTCTGAACCATGGGTTTTTGCTGCGGGGAAAGAACCTGACCATGAACGTGGGTGAACACCATGTGCAGCCTCCAGGAAACACAGCATGCGTGAACGTCCCAGGGAGAACTGCCGGAACACTCAGAAACGCTTCCTTAGCTCTGTGTTATCCAACCTCAGACACCTAAATCCAGGAATTCCGGTTCACCTGGCTAACTTCAGATCAAGGTCAAGGTACAGAGCGTGAAATACAAACTTCCTTCCAAACGTGGAAGATTACGATGGGAAAGGTGAATATCCGCAATAAGGCGCTGTGAGGTGAGCCACCCCCAAACCTACTAACTCCGCTGTCTGCAGGAAAAGAAGAGAAAGGTTCTGTGCAGAAGGACAGAGAAAATCCACTGAAATCAACAGGTAATCACAGATCTACGCGGAGCAGCTGCCTGAAACAACAGTCAGCTCTCCTGGGTCCTCCCAGCTCTCAGTTCCTGGATGAGCCTCTCTCTGGGGTCTTACAGAAAAAGACACAGACCTCTAACACTGGAAGACCCCAGAGAGGATTTTGGGAGCTATAGTTTCTGCTCGAGACAAAGTTTTTCCCTTTTCTATCCATGGCTAGGTTTAAAACGAAGAAAGCCATTTAATGTACTTCAGAAAAGAAGGAATCCAACCGGTGGCAGAAAAGAGATTATTTATTTACTAGATGGTGTGAGCTGAAGAGTAACACTAGACATGACAGCAAGAGGTGCCCCCTCAGCGCAGGTGTGGACCAGGCCAGCCCCCAGCCCAAACTGCACCCCCCAGCCCTGGGGCAGCTCACCAAGCCAACTGATATCCAGACCAGACACCTGAAAATTCAGATCTACATTTCCTACAACGTATGAAAGGTGACATAGTACACTGGGAATGTCCAGGCATCACAGATATGAAATCTTAGATTCAAATCCTGTTAACTGAGCTGCCAAGTAAAGATGGTAAAACCTTAAAAACAGCTATTTCAAAAGAATTAACGTAAACATTTTTTGTACAATGTCATCTATGCTAAGGGTCAGTTCTTCCTAATGGAAAAGACAGATGCCACAGTTTCAAAGGACTTTTAATAGTCACAGGCTTTGTTATGGAATGAAGTTTGCTCTTTCTATTGCAATCCGAATGCTTATGTTTATTAATTTTGAATTTTTTTTCTTGGAGGGTTTACTTACACTGTTCACCTTTTTCTTTTTTAATAACTAACAATACTAAATATAAAGCTATGACTGTGGCTAGTTCCATTTCCTCATGGTATGTTTCTCTCTCTCACTCTCTCATTCAACATTCAAGAAAAGAACTTCCGCTTTTAGCAAAGCTAGATAGGATTTATAGGGACAGGATTTATACCTCTCGCCTGCCTGAAAGAACTAAAAATCCACACAAAACAATGGCCACCACATAGCAACATACTGTGCTCTGCGACAGATGGAAAACAAATGATCCCCCAGCTCACTGCCTTGAGACAATGTCCAGACTGCAGCAGTTACCGAAAGGGCAGACAGAGCTGGAGTTCAGAAACACAAGGGAAGGCCAAGGTGACAGAATGTTTAAGGTACGGCACAGCACAGCAGAGGCCAGAGCCTCACAGACAGCTCTGGAACTGTCAAGATTGCTCCTCCTGTCTTCGGCTGAGTACTAGCAAGTACATTTGTGTTAGGAAACTACCCAAGAGAAAGTATGTCCAGAAAGGATTAGCGGGAGCAGTAATCAAATTGTGAAAACACCAGGAGTAGCATCCATGCATACTAGTCTATGGGGTAAATGTAATCCCTAGGACATCAAGCAATATACTTAAGGGTTTCTGCCTGAGTAGCGGGAAAATGTTGCCTTCCAGGAAACACTGCTTTTGCACGACCTAATAAAGCTTAAACTCAAGATCCAAACAGATTAAACTGTTCCTTCATAATTTAATTAGATCTCAGAGCAGTGCTCAAGAATATGTAGAAAAATACGATCATTTCCCAAAACAGATAAAAATTTACAATGTCTGTCAACTAATAAAAAGCTACCAGACGTGCAAAGTGGCAGGAAAATACGACCAATGAGGAGGAAGATTAATCAATCAAAACTGTTTTGTAAATAATAGAACACAGAAATAGCGTAGACTCTCAAATATCTCTTGTAACTGTACTCCATATGTTCAAGAAACAGCAATGCATAAGCTTATTAGGAACACTGAAGATTAAGAAAAAAACAAAATCTAAATTGTTTCTTTTTTTCTCTGTGAGATGAAGTCTCACTCTGTTACCCAGGCTGGAGTGCAGGAGCACGATCCTGGCTCACTGAAACCTCTGCCTCCTGGGTTCAAGCCATTCTCCTACCTCAGCCTCCCAAGTAGCTGGGATTATAGGTACCTGCCACCATGCCAGGCTAATTTTTATATTTGTAGAAGAAATGAGGTTTCAACATATGGACCAGGCTGGTCTTGAACTCCTGACCATGTGATCTGCCTACCTCGGCCTCCCAAAATGCTGGAATTACAGACGTGGGCTACCACACCCAGCCATAACTTCTATAATGTAAAAATGATGTCTGAGATACACTAAAATGGCTTACCAGCAGACTTAGGGTGTAAACTATCTAAAATGCAACATACAAGCCAAGAAAGACTGGAAAAAAAGGAAGAAAACACCTGAGCTATGGGACAACTTCAAAGTACTATATGTGCCAATGAAGTCCTCCAACGGGGAGAAGAACACACATGAAAATAATTTGAAATAATAATGGCCCCAATTTTTCCACAATAAATGAAACCTATAAACAAACCTAACATACTTCATGAATCTCAAGCACTAGAAATAAAAACTATGCCAAGGCATATCATATCAAATTGCTTAACACCAGTAAGGAATTAAAATGAAAACTGCAGTAAATGATGCCTCCTACAAAGCTATGAAAATGACAACAGGATTCTTGTCAGAAATAATGCACATCGGGACAGTGGACCAGTGTCACTGAAGTACTGATGGTGAACAACCATTAGCTTAAAATTTTATACCCAGCAAAAATATCTATAAGAAATGCAGGTGTATTTTGTATAACTGCATGAAATGCTACAATGATCATAAAAGCATTTTTTTACCGTGGGTGAAATAAGACCTTCCTAGACATAAAAAAGCTGAATGATCAACAGCAGACCTAAGTTAGAAATGTTAAAATCCTTCAAGCAAAAGCAAATGAAAATGATACAGAAAGACATCTACATCTATAGGAAGGAAAGGAAAACAAAAATGGCAACTGCACAGATAACTTGAAACAGCAGACAGGCTAGATTCATCCATTTTTACCTTCTATTTACTTCCACATTTTTGTGTTCCAAATTGGAACATCATAATCTATTAGTTAATTTTATTTTTTTTCTGTAGAGTACATTTCAGCCATAATAATTACGAAAAATGAAACCTTTTTGCTGATTGTTTTTGCTTTCATTTTTGCCAATAATAGTGAATGCATTTAACAGCATATTATACTATTAATTCATTTTGATAAAGGAATGAGTAAAAACTAGGCACTTATATTTAATAGAACTCTAATTCTTAAGGATGCTCACTTGGAATAACCCCAATTCATGCATGCTCTCTAGCAAGACTCATATATTTGGGTCTATCTTCCTTTCAAACATGAAGAAAAGTATTTTATACCAAAAAAATAGCTCAGAACAAAAAGAATAAAGAACACAGGAACGCAAACAACGTAGCTGTGAACCTAATATACTTATTAAAAGCTTGAGAGAATTCTCATCACTTTCAACATTATTTATATCCAGAGGCATATCTCAGAATACACTGAGGTATGAAATCCATACACTTCCAATAAATCTTTACATTCAAAATTCAGTCTAATAGGACAAATTATGTTTGTACTCAGTAAGTCCTATACAATCAAAAGCCTAACTAAAATACAGCAGCTCCCTGTTTAACAAAAAAGTTACTTCCCTGCAGAGGCAGAGTCTGCACTTCTATACAAGTTCAACAGAAACTCTGAAGAGTTTGGGGTTTTGTTTTGTTTTGTTTTGTTGAGACAGAGTTTCATTCTTGTTCCCCATGCTGGAGTGCATTGGTGCAATCTTGGCTCACCGCAACCTCCGCCTCCCAGGTTCAAACAATTCTCCTTACAAGCACTCATCACCAAACACCTGGCTAATTTTGTATCTTAATAGAGATGGCATTTTCCACATTAGTTGAGCTGGTCTTTAACTCCCAACCTCAGGTGATCCACAAGCCTCAGCCTCCCAAAGTGCTGGGATTACAGGTGTGAGTTATAGTGCCCAGCCACGGTTTTTTTTAAGTGTGTTAGAATACAAAAAGCAATATACTGTTCAAAAGAATATAGTTGGCTGTGCACGGCTGCTCATGCCGGTAATCCCAGCACTCTGGGAGGCCAAGGTAGACAGATCACGAGGTCAGGAGATAGAGACCACCCTGGTCAACATGTTAAAACCCTGTTTCTACTTTATAATACAAAAATTAGGCTGGGTGTGCTGGCACACGCCTGTAGTCCCAGCTACTCATGATGCTGAGGCAGGAGAATCGCTTGACCAGGAGCTGGAGGTTGCAGTGAGCTAAGATCGTGCCATTGTACTCCAGCCTGGGTGACAGAGCGAGACTCCATGTGGGGGGAAGAAAAAAACAAATATATATATATATGTATGTATAAAATATATATATTTCAATCACAAGGGATCTCAACACTAAACACCAAAAGGCTCTTTCCCAAAGGTGAAGTGATGTCTAATGTACAAACAGCCACAATGGAACCTGTTCACCCCACCACTCTTGGGTGCTTCATTCAAACAAATACCAAGTCGCACCAAGTTTGGCGGAGGAAATTTACACCACACACCACAGGGTCCTTCCTGTGACTCGATAACTTCCCAAGAGGGAGATGCACCCATACATTTCCATCCACCTACAGATGGCTGGGGTAGGGCTGACAGAGAGGAAAGATGTAAATCATCATTTGTGTAAATCAAAACCCTCTAAAACATGTCAGAGAAGTCTTAAAAGTTTGTGCATACTCACATGTAGCAATTCATGTGTCACAGATACTGACAATGGCTACTAATATCTAACACAGAGTACTGTTTATATACCTGATTGATTGATTGAATGATTGAGACAGAGGCTGACTCTGTCCCCCTGGCTGGAGTTCGATGGTGCGATCATAGCTAACTGCAACCGCTATCTCCCAGACTCAAACAATCCCCCCATCTCAGCCTCCTGTAGCTAGGAGTACAGGCTAGTGCCAACAGGCCCAGCTAATTTTTCTGTATTTTTTGGTAGAAATGGAGTTTCACCTTGTTGCCCAGGCTGGTCTCTCCAATTCCTGAACTCAAGCAACCGCCAGCCTCAGGCTCCCAAAGTGCTGGGGTTATTGGAGTAAGCCATCACACTGAGCCAATATACCAAAATTCTCTTCAATAATTCATTTCTTCAGGTCACGAAACACCACCACGCAGTTACTACTGTGATTCACATTTTTCAGATGAAAGAACTAAGGCCCAGACGCATTATGTAACCTGCCCAACAGGTATTACACAATGTCTGTTGTATTATATAACACCGTAAGCAAATGTTCAAGGCATAATGAGAAGCCACACAGCCTTTTCTCCTTATGCTGCATCACGGTCTCCTTAAGACCCGCTTCAGAAACACCGTTCTCTTGAAATTTTTCTGCCTTCTTCCCTCCACTCACCCACAGATAAAATATAAACTGTTAATCTTGCTCTCTATTTTAGTGGCCAACTCAGATGACTTCTTTTGGATCATCTTGTATTTACTTACATCTAAAATACACTATCACCAAGTTAATTGTACATCATCTCCTTTTTCATTCATCAAACAAATAATCCTCATCTCCATAACCATTCTTCCCAAGAGTTTCTGACCACTATTCCACCCCTGAATGACCAAACTCCGTCCATTCTGGATTCTACAACTACTGAGAGACTGATGGGGCAAACACACGATTTACAAGAACTGAGTGGAACACGTGGGCAAAATGAGAAAGGAGATGGGCAGGGCCACCTTCACATTCAGAACGGTCTGAATAAAGGATGAAACTCTGTAATGGTTCCATTCTAAACAATATAAATCATAAATTATGTTAATCTATCATTTTAAAAAACAACCTTACCCACAAGAAAGATCAAAAAGAAAAAGAAAACCAACACCTAAAACAGGACTCAGTCTTCAGGGTCCCACCAGCACAGAATCTCTCCGGTCAACTTTCCCTGGGCTGCCCTTTCCATGAACACAGCAGAGCGATTCTGAAGGCGGGGCTGGCTTTTCCTTCTGCAAAGAGCGATCGCAGATTACCTTTCAATGGCTAGGTAAAAATATACCAGTTATGGTTTTGGGTTTTTCTTGTTGTTGTTGTAGTTGCCTCTATAAAGAAAAACTCTGAGGAAGAGAATCAGAAACTTGAGAAAACTCCAAAACTCTAAAGAGCTCTGGATTCCACTGCTTTCTTTCGCTAAAAAGATCCCCAGTGTCAAGTAAAGGCATAGGCAGTAAGTACACACAGTAAAATCTGACTCGGGGTTTTCTGCAGGAAAAAAAAACACTGAACAAACACATGGATGTTTTAACTGAAAAATTAAAAACTTGTTATAAGCATAATCAGAAAAATGTAGTTGATTCAACGTGCAGGCTGAAAAAGGCGACTGGGTGAGGTTGGAACTGAGGCTGACAGCAGTCTTCCCCATAGATTTTTATTTTCCGTAAGAAGAAAAATAAAATCAAGCACATAAAATTCCTCTCACTCTTCCCCTTCCTCCATCCTTCTACTACAGACAAAAGGCAGATATTTTTGTGCCGATCGTCCTAAACTCATGCACATAAAAGGACGTGTACAGTACGAGTAACTAAACGTGCAAGAATAGCTAGCTAGCAATTCATATCACTCTAAAAAATAAAGAGAAAATGCTCTCTCCAAAGCACAGACATAAATTATGGCCCTGAAGTACGATTTGAATGTGACCCCCTCAAAATTCATGTACTGGAAACCTAATCCCCAAGTCTACAGTGCTGAGAAAGTGAGATCTTAAGGAACGATTTCATCATGAGCAATCTGCCCTGGTGAACAGAATAATGTCGCCTCGGGAGTGGGTTTGTTATGAATGCAAGCTTAGACAGGTGTACAGGCATGTGACTGTAGCCCTAGCTACTCAGGAGTCCCTTCAGCTCAGGCATTAGAGAATGTATTTAAGTTATGATTACACCACTACATTACAGCCTGGGTAACAGAGGCAGACCCCATCTCTTTGAAAACATAAAAATAAAATTAAACACCAAACTTAGCACTTTCTTGTGCTCTCTTGCCAAGTTATAATGTAGCAAGAAGGCTCTTGCCAGACCCAGCCCCTCAATCTTTGAATACCAAGCCTCCAGAAACGTAAAGCCAATAAAATTCTGTATTTTTTAAAGTTACTCAGTCTCAGTTATTTTGTTACAGCAACACAAAACAAACTACAACAATCTGAATTTTTAGGAATCAGTGTTTTCTCCTAGAAAGTCTAAAGTCCAAAAGAGAATGCAAAGGGTCAATCTTAAAAGCTCTTTCCAGCTGGGTGTGGTGGCTCATTTGGGAGGCAGAGGCAAGCGGATCACCTGAGGTCGGGAGTTCTAGACCAGCCTGACCAACATGGAGAAACCCCATCTCTACGAAAAATACAAAATTAGCTGGGCATGGTGGCGCAAGCCTATAGTCATAGATACTTGGGAGGATGAAGCAGGAGAATCGCTTAAGCCTGGGAGGTAGTGGTTGCAGTGAACCAGGATAGCACCATTGCACTACAGGCTGGGCAACAAGAGCAAAACTCCAAAAAAAAAAAAAAAAGCTCTTCCCATGTATAATGTTTAGGAAATTTAAGACTCATAAGTAAAAATCAACCATACACTAAACGCACCAAATGCTGTTTTTAAATAACCATCATAGGTAGTTACTTTAGGCCTGACTTCATCTTCAGAGTCAGCACATTCCATCACCCTATTAGAAAAAGACACCCTATATGTGAAATGCAGAAAGGTTATGCATTACGGTTTTAACAGTATGCTACCCAAAGCTCTGGAAATTCCGGTCCCAAGTCATCTATTCCGCTTTAGGAGATAGGGTTCATTCCCAAACCACTAAATACTCAGGAAGGATCAAAACAACAGAGTTCTTCAAGGCCTTAAGTTTTGAGTTATTATTTATTCGATACTTGCTATATACCTTGCAACACTGCAAGAAATGTATGTCCTGTCTGGGCACAGTGGCTCCTGCCTATAATCCCAGCGCTTTGGGAGGCCAAAGTGGGAAAAATCACTTGAGGCCCGGAATTCAAGGCCAATCTGGCCAACATGGCAAAACCCCGTCTCTACTAACTAAAAACTCAAAAATTAGCCAGGTATGGTGGTACACGTCTATAATCCCAGCTACTCAGGAGGCTGAGGCATGAGAATCACTTGAACCCAGGAGGTGAGGGTTACAGTGAGCTGACACAATACCACTACATTCCAGTCTGGGTGACAGAGTCTCACTCTGTCACCCCAACCCCTCCCAAAAAAGAAATGCATGCCCTAATGACACTACATATTTGAAGGCTACAAAATCTTCCTCCTATAACCAAGGGTAGCCAAGGCCATCCTCAAAATCTACCAAAACCTATCAAACCTTAATCCACATAAGATCTTGATGATTTTCAACAGTAGAGTGAGACCAAAACCAAGTTAGTAGGTTGCAATGAATCCTTAATTCAGTAAAATACCTCACACATTAATAATTAAAAAGCATTTGCAGTGGCTAAGTTTTCCTTCACCTAGTGAAAAGAGTTTCTCCTGCCTAATACCCTACTGCCAAATACCCTATAGAATTCCAGTAAAATGACTGCTTTGTGCTCAGGTGCCACACGACGCCGTGGTCCCATACAAGAGAAGCTAGCAACACTATCTTCTGAGAGAGTCACAAGCAGTTAGGGACAACAGGTCCCTCCTCCTCAAGAATGAAGCCTACCGAAACATCACTGCACCCGGATGCTGCCCAACTCTCAGCCAGAAGTGATGGTGATGGCCAGCCACATAGCTAAAGGAGTCGGTCCCAAAGACTCAGAATTACGCTCCCCAAATGGAGATCAAAGTTGATGCTAGATGCATGCCAGATGCCCATGGTGGAGACAGTGATAGTATCATACATTCCAATCTATTAGACTGACACAATTTTTACACATCCTTAAAATCATTCTCTTGTGATAATTCATGTTTTAAACTGGAATGGGGGAATGTTTTTTACAGAATATCTATGAAATAGGTTCATCACTAAGACACTCTGTTTAAAGGAATGATATACAAAGTTAGTACATGAGCAGATCCATCTTACCTCTGTTTCCTAACTATAATAACCAATCTTATCACATCTAAGAAAGTGCTGAGGATGAGGAGGAAATGAGAGCCATTAATACAGACTCAATGTATCTAAAGGGGGACACCTCATGATGGAGAAACTAAAGACTTCTGGCTCTGCATCTCAAATTTCAGACCTTAAAACAGTTAGGAATTTTAACTATCTACACATGGCTAATCTTGTCCTTTTCTCTTAATTTTTCACCCTACTCAGTTCTTCTATAGACCGAGACATGTAGATTGTTTCTGAAAAGTAAATTCTCCAGAATGAGTAAACAAAGACGAGCAGACAAGGGGGACTTCTTTTCTTTTCCTTCAGTCTCTGAAACTAACAGATTCTAAGAAAAGGTCATGAAGCTAGTCATCCAAGTAAACACGGAGTAAGAGAACAAAGGGATACATAAATTCTAATAGGGAAAAGGGAAAATAACGTATCAGGTTGAAGAAGGGCAGATACTAGGCAAAGGGTTTCAAAAACACCCAAGTAAAATCATTATTACAAAATGTCACTGCCACTGTTTGACCATGAAACCATACTCTATAGCCAACTTCCTTCCCACACTATCTTAAGCTTATTTAGGAAAGTTACATAAAAATAACTGCTGTTCTAAGTTTTAAGCACCAATTCCAGAGCTACTAACTTGGAACTCGGTTAAACAGTGAGGGATTAAAAATACACACAGTGTAATTTCAGCTTTCCTGACAAGGAAAAAAAGTCTCAGAAACACCACATTTAATTCTTCAAATTTACAGAAAGATCTCTCTTCAGAAGTGGCAAAACATCACCTAATATATATTCCTCAAGATGACGGCTGCTGAGAATCGATTAAAATGAACAGTTAAGACAGGCATTACAAGCTGGCAACTCTTCAGAGAACTGTGCCAGCAGGAACATGTGTTGTTCAGGCCAGAGTGCTTTTTGTTTTTTCATTTTTAATTATTAGACAATACTTAGCAGGACATTTGATATGAAACCTCATAATTCTGGCTCCACTATGAAAATCAAGGGATTGGATAAGTGGGCTCATGTTATCATGTGGTGAAAACTGGCACCTGAGATTGCAGTCCCTGGTTGAAGGTACCAGTATTTTCAGCCTTGAGTACTAACCTTTTCCTCGACGGCCCTTCTTCAAAATCTGAAGAACTAACATCGTTGCTAGTGGAGGACACTTGGGAGGCATCGTCCTTCTCATTCTCTGACTGTTCTGATGCTGGTCCTAATCCCTTAGACTGGTCATTACCAAGGAGCCCTACAGGTGAGAAAAGGGGACAAACACTTAAATACATCACATCAGGAGGCAGCACTTTACCACAGTTAACCCTACACAACTCTGATGAAGACAGACGAGAATGTGGAGAGAAGTTAAAAGCACACATCCCTTTTGAATGGGTGGAAAAAGTAAAATCTCATTCTATTTGAGACCTTTCAAGAGAGTGAAATGCCCAAGAGGGAAACAATTTCAACAGTAAGAAATTTGACCAGAAACGTGGAATTGTTATAATTTAGGATTTGTTTGAAAGAGTACATAACATCTTTTGGGGCACTAAAGGGTGAAAAGGAAGAAAGGAGTATTAATTATTATCAAATCTAACTAGTCACTCTTGGAAGTGCTGAATACTGACTCTACAGATACTGTAGAATTTTGTGGAATTACCTGGAGGAACCACTACCTGCCACACAAGAGAACGCATCCTTATCTTTGTAGCCACATCTTAGATATTAACTAGAAATCCTACTCCACTTCTTTTTCTTCATAGCCACCAATAAGATTAGATTGTTACCAGATTCGCCTTTGATTATCTCAAAGGATAAGGATTCTCTATGATAGCGGATCATAAACAGAGTCTTGGTGCCCCACGGATGTGCTTTTAATAACTAAAACGAGGAAAGAAGATGGGGCCCTCTGGGGGCTCTTTTTGTTCGAGCTGTGTACTCACTGATACAGAAGTATTTTAAGCGGCCATAAGGCCACACCAGAGGGAAACGGTTGAATAAAATAGCCTGAGAGTCCCTTACATTAATGTAGGTTCTGCCAACAAGAAGCTTCCACTGGCACAAGTGTTCACAGCAACTAGACCCCCTGTCCACTGTCTAGTCACCACCTTCGAAGGAAACCAGAGCTGAGCAGTAGCAGCAATGCTAGCACAGCATCTGCAATTCCACGGTGCTTGATCTTTAAGCTAAGAATAGAGTGCCCCCTTGATTTTTGCTCTTCTAGTCCTTCCACCAATTCTGTGCACACTTCATTTCTCTGTATTAAGTCTTCGTTATTGAAGCTTCTCAAAAAGTGACGTCTGTCAGATGCATTAAACACCATGGAGAATATAGTATTCCACGTATTTTGGTTTAAAAAAAAAGTTCAACACTCTGAATGAACACAGTATACATCAACAAAGCCCTGAGTCCTGGCTTGTTTCTGCTTGCACTTAGCCAGTTATCTATTTTTACATCATTTCAGAATATGAGTGGTAACAAAGTGGAAAGTAAAAGACGTGGTTATTCGCTTTGACTGATGGGGCTTTAAGAGTTGTGACTAAAACACAGAAATACAAACATATTTTTTTTTAAAAAAAAAAAGAACCCAAAGAGGCCGGGAGCAGTGGCTCATGCCTGTAATCCCTGTACTTTGGGAGGCCGAGGCACGCAGATCATCCAAGGTCGGGCGTTTGAGACCGGTCTACCAACATGGAGAAACTACTTCTCTACTAAAATACAAAATTAGCCGGGTGTGGTGGCACATGCCTGTAATCCCAGCTACTCGGGAATCTGAGGCAGGAGAATCACTTGAACTCGGGAGGCGGAGGTTGCGGTGAGCCGAGATCACCAACACTGCACTCCAGCCTGGGCAACAAGAGCGAAACTCCATCTCAAAATAAAACAAAAACAAAATGCTGGGAGTTTGTACTGTAAGGCCAAAAGGAGACAACCGTATGGAAATCTAAGAATCCAAGGATAAAAGCATGGCCAGTGTTTCAGAGACTGAAGCCATGTTATCCATTAGAGAAGCCACTAGTCATATGCAGCTACTGAGCATCTGAAATATGGCTACTGAGGATAAGGAAATAAATTTTAATTTTACTTAATTGTAATTTAAACTCAGAATGTCATGTCATTAATAATGTTATATTGATTAATCATGGAAATATTTTGGAATTTATTAAATCAAATATATTAACATTAATTTCACCTACTCCTTTTGAGTGTGACTGTAGAAGCTAAAATTACGTATGTAGTGTAAATAATATCTTTACTGATCAGCACTACGTTGGAGCACATTAGTAGTGTCACTATGGGAGTGGGGTTCCCCTCCCCCACCCAGTTAGGACACAGATTACAGTTGGCCAAGGAACTTAATATTTCTTATTAGTAGAAAGAGAAGATGGATAAATTACCACAAAGAAAAAGGATAAAAACCTGAAAATAAAAATGCTAAAGAACCAGATGTAAAATTTAAAAGGAAAAAAAAGAGAATACACATCGTAAAAACACATCATCTTTGTTTAGTTCTAATTTTGCTTCTTGCTTTTGAGACAGGAAGGTCTCACTCCATTACCTACGCTGGAGTGCAGTGGTGTGATCACCGCGTATTGTAGCCTTGACCTCCTGGGTCCAACAAATCCTCCTGCCTCAACCAGGACCACAGACACATGCCACCATGCTGAGCATATATTTTTCGTAGAAATGGGGTTAATCTCCATGTTGCCCAGGGTGGTCTCAAACTCCTGGGCTCAAGCAATCCACTGACCTTGGCTTCCCAAAGTGCTGGGATTAAAGGCATGAGTCACTGCACTTGGCCCTTTTTCAAGTTTCCTTTTTTCTTTTTTTTTTGAGACGGAGTTTCGCTCTTATTACCCAGGCTGGAGTGCAATGGCGTGATCTCGGCTCACCGCAACCTCCGCCTCCTGGGTTCAGGCAATTCTCCTGCCTCAGCCTCCCGAGTAGCTGGGATTACAGGCACGCGCCACCATGCTCAGCTAATTTTTTGTATTTTTAGTAGAGACGGGGTTTCACCATGTTGACCAGGATGGTCTCGATCTCTTGACCTCGTGATCCACCCGCCTCGGCCTCCCAAAGTGCTGGGATTACAGGCGTGAGCCACCGCGCCTGGCCAAGTTTCATTTTTTCAATAGTATAAGGTGGGTATAACAATGGAGAAAAAAGAAACGCAAAAAAAGGAATCAATTCTGAATTCATCCATTCATTTACTTAAATATACAATACATATGCCAGGCCAATGGGGATACAGCCTAATCAAAATCTAAAATTAAGAGAGACAAACACAGACATATGTATCACTCAGTAGTATGTGAAGAAAATTAAGTAAAAGAGAGGATAGTAAATCAGTCAATGGAGCCAGCCGCCAAGCTTACATTACCAAAACAGGAACAAGAAAATTGGGATTTGCAGTAAGCCTAAAAACAGGGAGTGGTGATGGAGGCAGAGGGCAAGGAGGAAGAGCTGCATTTGGAGCAAAAAGGAACTCAACAAGCAGCTCAGGAAGACTGACTGGGAAAGGCTCCTCTACCCTTTGGTACATAACAGCAGCTGGGGTATGAGCTGAATGAGAAAGTGAATGAGTGAAAGAATGACTGAACAAATGATTTCACAGTGGACTAATGTAAGAAAGTCAAGCCTTGAATGACGGCTTTGCTTCTGTCCTGACAAAAAGAATCTGGGTGACTGTAAAGAGAGTGGTTCTCACACGTGAGCATGCATGCCAATAAACTCCCCAAGTGTCCCTGGTTCTAACACATTCCCACGTGACGATAGTGCTACTTTGGCTGCTCTGGGGACTTTTAGAGTGCAGTGACATGTTCACAATAGCCTCAGCCTCCGAGGTTCAAGCAGTCCTCCTGTGTCAGCCTCCCAACGTGCTTGGACTGTAGGTGTGCACCACCACAC
Source organism: Leontopithecus rosalia (assembly GCA_028533165.1). Classification (NCBI taxonomy): domain Eukaryota; kingdom Metazoa; phylum Chordata; class Mammalia; order Primates; family Cebidae; genus Leontopithecus; species Leontopithecus rosalia. The sequence continues at coordinate 11,953,531 of CM052651.1, forward strand.
CCCACTAATCTTTTTGTTTGTTTTACAGATGGGGTCCTGTTATCTTGCCAAGGCTGGTCTCAAACTCCAGGGTTCAAGCAATCCTCTCTCATCTGGACCTCCCAAAGTGCTGGAATTAAAGGCATGAAAAACCACACATGGCCTCATGCACCTTTTATCAGTAATCTGTCACAAACTTACACAAATTGTCACAAACTCACAAAAATCAGCTAACATGACAAATACAGGCTCAAAATAGTAACAGGTTGAAAAAAACCCTGTGCATGTCCTAATAAGTATAAACATAAAGAGACATGTAATGTTCTCCCGAACTATCCTCCCACCCTGCAAATCAAAACAGATAAGCTACTTGGATAAGGCATGACTGCATTCCACGGTTCCAGGCCCTCAAACTCAATCTTCAAAGAATCCAGAGTTTTCCACCATCCTGAGGACTGCAATCCGTACCTAGACTAGAGGGGACACGGATTGTCCTGAATCCCATTTACATTCCAGATTCATAAAATGGGGCCCATACATAAGAAACTGCCTGTTAAACAACTTAGAGGACCATAGGTTTTAGGGTTTTGTTTTTGAGACAGTCTCACTCTGTCAACAGGCTGGAGTGCAGTGGCGAGACCTTGGCTCACTGCAACCTCTGTCTCCCGGGTTCAAGCGATTCTCCTGCATCATCCTCCCAAGTAGCTGGGACTACAGGTGTGTGCCACCATGCCTGGCTAATTTCGTGTTTTTAGTAGAGATGGAGTTTTACCACGTTGGACAGGGTGGTCTCAAACCCCTAACCTCAGGTGATCCACTTGCCTTGGCCTCCCAAAATGCTGAGATTCCAGTCGTGAGCCACCGTGCCCAGCCACCATTCCCAGCCACCATGCCTGGCTAATTTTTGTATTTTTAGTAGAGTTGGAGTTTCACCACATTGGCCAGGCTGGTCGCAAACCCCTGACCTCTGGTGATGCACTTGCCTCAGCCTCCCAAAGTGCTGGGATTACAGTCGCTGAGTCACCATGCCTGGCCACCATGCCTGACTAATTCGGTATTTTTAGTAGAGACAGAGTTTCACCATGTTGGCCAGGATGCTCTCAATCTCTTGACCTCGTGATCTACACACCTTGGCCTCCCAAAGGGTTGGGATTACGGTTGTGAGCCACCGCACCCGGCCAGGACCATAGTTTTTACTGGCCCTTATTACGGGGCAAAACTTACTGTAAGTTCTACACGTGATCAACTTTTCCAATTTGAGTACTTTCATTCTGTATATATCAGCCCAGAAAATATTTACATTTATTTATAGTCAGATAGCCAACATGATTGAATAAACCTGGGCTTTTCCTTTGACACCCCCCCAACCAATCTCCACTGTACTGGCTACCCCATTTCATTTTGAATGTTTTAAACCCAATCATGCAGCTTACCCAATCCAGGAGGGCCAGGTCAGCAAGATGGAACACGATGCCACAGGGCAAGAGAGCCATTATTATAACATTAGCCAAGCTAATGTGCTGCCTTTTCTTTCCCCTAACAAAACCCTGCCACCAATTGTTAAAATTATTATTTTTAGTCAATGAGAAATAATGAAATGGCATCCCCTCCTTCACACACTCAAACCGTTTCTATTTTTCCAAACTCCTCCCCCACCCCAACAAACACAAACCTTTGTTGGGGAGAGGAGGTTAAACAGAGGAAATTAAATGAATGGCCCAAAGATTCGGTCTATTCCATTAGCGTTTGTTCTCCTCTATTAATATTCAGTAGGTTGAACTTAAATTAAACCATGTCTATTGTCTTTCACAAAAGCAATAAATATGAGCTGAAAATTCTAAATCACTGCAGCAAAGGCGGCTTGGTTACCGTGCCTGCAACCTCAGCTAGTCACCATCAGCTGACGGGAGAAGTGCGCGTCTGGGATCCAAGACTGTTTAGCCACAATGCAGTGTCCATTTGTGCAGCTGAGAACTCTAAAGAAATCGAACACAACAGGACCCTGCCATCAGCAGCTCTACCATTCTGGAGCTTTTCAGCCCATCTCCCAAATTAGCAAGAAATGAAAAGGCCACATAAAACAATACAACAAAACTCACTTATTTCTGAATCTGGAACAGCAGCAGCCAAATGGAATAGGAATTCCTGTTGTTCTTGGAAACTGGAGATACTAGCGTATTGCCATCTCCCTATTGCCTTACATGAAGGGTGTTGGGAAAACTGAAATACAAATTAGGCCACAGATTCCTTTAGCTGAAGTAACTTTGAAAGCAACTGATGAGAACAACAGATTTGGGGACACAAATGTACGGAGAAAGACAGCTCTTTTCTGATATCTAAAAAAAGGACTAGAGCATGTAGTCTGTATCATTTTATGATGGGTTAGACACAAAGAACTTTTACAGGTCCTCTCTCATTAGCTACACATACATGACAATAGGAAAACCAAAGGAAAAGCCCAGACCTCTGTTAAACAAAGGCAACGCCAAAAGAAGGGTTAAAAGGAAAGGAAAAACAAGGAGGGCTTTGAGGCTGTTCCAGGGCTTCTAAAACATCTGGAGCACACTAAAGTCATTAGCATATTAGGGGTGAGTCAATGTATTTGGCTTTGTTGCAGAAAAGATGCACAAAAGGTAATTCTGTATTATACAGCCCATGCCGTCTGTCACCCTGTCACTGAGACAAGGTTATCACATTACATATCAAACAGTCAAGCATCCAAAGAGAGCTTTCGTTTTCAGCAGCAATTTCTCTCTCTCTCTCTCTCTCTCTCTGTGTGTGTGTGTGTGTGTGTGTGTGTGTGTGTGTGTGTGTGTGTCTGCAGTTGATGGAAAAATTATAAAAGCAGCCCCATGGCTGAGGTAGAACCCTCTCTGAGGTCATCAGAATGCATGGTTTGCTGCCATTGATAATGAAAAATAAAACCTATGTTCACTCAGGTTTTGCAAAGAGGGGGGAAAAATGGACTGTCTGCTTTTTAAGCAGGGTAGGCATTCCGATGCCAGAGCAGATTTGGCTTTGGGCCTGCTTGGCATGGCCAGTGTGAACATGGGAGTTTGCCCAACAACTGCACACATGCAGGTCAGCATGTGGAGCTTCCAATGAAGCACAGAACTCCAGGGACAGGGACGAGCAGGGCACAGGGTCTGCAGAACTCAGCACAGGCTTGTCCACTGACAGGCTCACGAGATCAACACACTGGCAGGCCCAGGAACAAATGCCGGTCATGAGGCAGGATGGCGGTGGCACATTTGTGGTCAACGAGGTGCAAATGAAAGTGGTTTCATACCTCGTCTTACGGAAAATAATTATCCCTTTCCCTCGTGAGTCCAGCCCCCGAGCCGACCAGGGCTCCCCTTTGTCTACTGTTAAATCAGCTATGGAGATTTCCCATTCCGGTCAAGCAAAGACAATCCAAAAACACCCCCCCCCATCCATCACCCCTTACAATAATTTCGAGATTTGGAGGCAGGGATGGGGAGGATGAAGAGGAGGACACATGGGACATATTTTCGTTCAATTTAACCCGTGAAAACAGATGTAAATATTGATTTGTAAATCAACGGTCTCACAGGAGCTCCTTGACCACCACCAGAATCCATCTCCACAACACACCTTCAACAATCTAAACCTCTTTTGCATGCACAATGTTTTAAGGAAGTGTTAAAGACCTAACATGGTGGTCATTATTAACACAGAAAGGTTGAGCTGCTAGGTAGGTAGGGCAAATTTCTGACTACCCTTTTTTTCCTGTTTTAGAACCAAGTAAATGACTATCTTTGAGAAAGATGGGACCCTGGACCCTAGAAGGCAATAAATACCTCAGGCTACAAAGGAACAAGGCCAGCAGACACCTCCTATTTCCTCAGAGCTCTTCCTCTGAGGAAATAGAGGTAAGCAGAACACAGCTAGTATTAGAATGGGCCCTGTTCTGGCTGTCTGGAACCTAAATGAGCGAGAACCACCAAAAGACAAAAGATTCCCCTTAGCACATCCTAACCAACAACCCAGGGACAGAGAAAACACTGCTCCCTGAGAGGCTCCAACAAAAATAAATAAAAATAGACAATAAGATTGACAGTTTAACTTTATCCAACACAAAACCTCTCACAAAAACAAAGAGCCACAATCTTCAGGAAAGGTTTCCCAACCAGCCCAGAAGCTATTTAAACTCAGATGATCACCACCGTGAACACAACATTCTACTCATTCTGGCACAGCTCCCTTTACTTCTTTGGGGCAAGAGATCATCCTCCCTACCCTCTTCCCCTGTTCACTCCTTCCTCATCCTTAATACAACCTTCATAAGCATCAGAACAAGTACAGCACCTGAATTAACAATAATGACTGAATTATATGTACCCACGATGCTCTACAGTGAGAAGGTCTAGTTCTGTGCCCAATCCCATGACGACTCCATCCCAGGCCATAACTCTTCTGGGTCCACACTCCACCTCAACGCCCTTTTCATTTACACTGACAACCGAGTCAAACACACACCCACCAGAACACCTAGTTACAAACACCCACCATAATATAAATCCCTGGAATCCCCTAGGATATGCAACTCATGCTTCTATCAGCTTATGAAAAGAATTCCACGCCACAGGGGCCCAGAACTGACCACCCCCAAGGTCAAAAGCTGCCTACAGAAGAAAACGGACTCAAGGCAACAGTGGGTTTAGGCTGATGTGTATGAGCGGGAGAACAATGGCGTCACTGCAGAGCAAGGGAACTCAGTCACATGAAGGAGACGTAAACACAAGAGCATTTTTTTTGAGAATTTTTTTTTAAGACCGATTAATGAGCCCAACGTGTTGAAAGTCTTGGGTTCAGATAAACTGACAGGCCCAAAATTTGATTTCTCATCTCACAGAATTTGCAGTCCTCAAGGGAGATGTCCATGTACACAGCAAGTTTCACAAATAGCTAATGATACTCTTCTACCTTCAAGTAATTACAACGCGTGTATGTATTTAGGTCTCTAAAGCTTCCTATCATCTTTATTTACCCCACAAATCTAAGATACCAAAAGAAACCAGCTATCCAATTTTAGCAAGGCTCTCCAAAGGAAGGCAAAGCTGCTGCTTTAACTCAATTGACAAGCACCATGAAGTTACTGGTTTGTGTACTAATCTGCAATGATACATGGGCAAAGCTCCACAAACTTGACTTGACACCTTAATTTGCAGATAAACAACCAACCACACCCTTTGCCCTGAAAGGTCTCTTGGGCTGCCTTCGTTCAGGAATCCCTTGAAAGTTCAAAGTTCTGTTTTGTTTGTGCCATGACTGGGAGGGACAGTGGTTCCCCAGTTTCCTTATTACCTCACTCACATATCAACAATCAATGGCCCTCCTTTTCAGATGGATATATTCTTTATCCTTTTCAGATGGATATATTCAGAGAAGATGAAGCAGTCCATTCAAAGGAAAAACACAAACAAAAATAACCTGCTGACAAATAAATTCAGAAAAGGCCTACTGCCTCCCAGAGCAGCTTTCCTCCCACTAGTGAAATATAATGAATGGAAGCAGTACAGAAAGCAGCACTAGAGGAATGTGGCCATGGAATCTGCAAAGATTTGAGGCACCAAACACTGAAGGTTCCTCAAATCCATCTGTGTTTACAGACAGTAACAGAGACATGAATTAATGCATGAAATTCGGGAGAAGATTCAAGAGCACTCCAACTTTAAAGCTTTTAGGTCTCAGCCCAGAATCACGTCAGGACTCAGGGTCTATTTGCATGCCTCAGTTTCCTGCGTTGTTCAAGGAAAGAAGATGGAGGTAGAAAAAGAAAGGATTCATGGAAATGAAAGCAAACACGCTGTTTATAAAGAAAACCAGAGCTAGGGTGAGGATGAACTAATTAACTTTAATCAAACATTCATTCTTAAATGCTGGGAAATGATCAAATAAATTGTAATAAAATAAAAGGGACGAACTACAGCTGGATGGCATTCAGTCTCCAGAGAAATGTCTAAATTCCTACGAGCCTGACTGAAACTGCAGATTTGGCCAAAATGGTCAACAGAGCTTAATGCTTTAAGAGCGACATTAATTCTCTCTTGTAAATTTCCACAGTGCCTTTGCAGGAGCCACCATTGCCCCTAAGGAGGATATCAAAGCTAAAAGAATATTAATATTAAGCAAATCGCAACACTTTTTACATAGTCTCTCACATATATATATATATATATAGCACCTTGCCATCCACAATGGATTTAATCGGGACCCCAGCAGGGAAAACCACAAAGGCCTATTTCTCCAACAAAAGCCATACCAGCCTGAAACAAATCTAGAGCTATTTGGTTTTTCTTTTATTTATAGGAACAGACCTTCTATCCCAGGTTCCTCAAGATAAGCCACCAAAAACTGCACCTGACAGACCCGTGGAGCAGCCATCCTCAGAGCCGGATCATTGCAGAGAGACAGAGAGGAAGAAGGACAGAGGGAGGGAGGGAGGAAGAGCGCAGTGAGGCAGGCTCCGGAGCACTTGTCAACAATCCTCCCCTGTACGTAATAAGCAAGCGGCAGTGCAGATTCCGCGCGGCAATAGGACGGCCAGAACAGCAATGGGGCCGAGGGGGAGGGGAGGCAGGCAGGAGAGAAGGTTATTTATGTGCATGGGAGGGAATCGAACACCGAAGAGGAGGGGTCTCCGGCTGGCTCCCCCCACCCCGATAAATTAAAATGAGAGAAAGGAAAAGAGCCACTAGCTTTTCTTCCAGCCATTTCCCCAACCTGCAATGCAGACAAATCTGAAGTATAGAATTTCTGACATATAGGGGGGAGGGGGACATTCACAGTTTAATTGTGCACACTTTTGTGTCCCCAGCCGGTCAGATGCCCCCACCCCACTGCCAAGCACACCCAACCCCCAAGGACAGCGGGCTCCAAGGCACAGTTTCAATGGCATCCCTTTTTAATATCATAATCTGTGTCATTCAGCACTTGCCTTTTATTTATTTTTATTTGTTTTTTTGGCTGGGAAACCTGGGCAGCTCTCCAGACAGACTGCAGAAATCTCTTTCCACATGCTCCTCCTCCAGCCCGCCCTCCCCCTTTCTCGGATTCCAGCTTCCATGGAGCCTCATTACTTATGAAGTGACCACATGGGCCACCACTGCCCCCACCAACAGCACGGGGGCAAACCTCCCCCTGCCCTGCACAGGGCCCTCCTGAAGGCACATAAATTGATCTAATCTAATCAAACAGAAGCTGTTTTCTCTCATTGTTTCTTAAGGATCTTTCACAGAACCAGCTCTGTGGCCTGGCAGCTGCTGGGAGGGGTGAAAAAGGCAGGAGTCCAACTGAGGGCTGGCCAGCTCCCTGGCCTCAGACAACTGGAATACACTTCTCCCTTCATATGTCATAGGTTTTTGATTTTTAAAGTCAATTCTCTTGAAGGCTTCGAACTTCAACTGGCAATGATAATGTCCATAACACATGCTCTCAACACTACCACATGCTTCTCTTCATGCCCCTCCAAGGGGAGGAAACTGGTGGGCAAGCTCACATGGCACTGAACATTTCCCTCAGATGCATCCAAAGGAACTGGAAACATGCCTTACTAATACTTTCAGTGTGTTGTTTCCTAGTTGTTGAACCATCTAATGAGGCCCTTCTGGATTCTAACACTTCACACACAGTAACTTATTTATACCTCATAAAGACACTGAAGGTAGATGTCAACTTTGCTCAGCAGTGAAGTCACCCAGGCCATCAGCCACTCAAGGCCAATTTGGAATTCTCTCCACAATGGCCAACTCTTGTTTCCTAAATCATTAAAGCTCACGTACATGCCAGAACTTTTTATATAAAAAAATATGTAAACATAAATACACACACACACACACACACACACACACACACACACACACACCAGGGAGGTAGGTGGTGGTCTTCCTTAGTGTCTAACTGATATCCACCATTTTAAAAGCAGAATTACACATAGTGTCTCAGAGATGCTCTGCTACAATTCTCCCACTTAATGGATGCTGAAACTGCGGCTAAAAACAAGTCTGGCTCTTAACAAAGATCACAGACTTAGCTCCTGTGGCTCAGCAGACAGGAGACCACCAGAGAATCCCGTGGCACTGGGAAAGAAGGGTGGAAAAGAGTCACTCTCCAATCGTTCGGAGGGTGAGCCTCCAGAGCAGACCTAGTGCTCTCCACTGCCGCGGGTTCCTGTTCACAGTGAGCAAGTGTTTGGCATGCATCCCCACTGCAGCATCAGTCATACAGAGTCAATTAAAGGGCATTCAGGGGATGACTATTTGGCTTTTTTCCTCTTCCTTCTACTGGGACATATCTTTTGGCTCCTTCAATGATCAACAGCACCCAATTAGAGAGCTGGAAAGGAGGCCATGAGGCAGATATTCTGGTGTATGCTAATTCTCAGCAAAGGTTAGTAAGAAAAGTAGAAACCCCAAGACATACACAGCTGGCCAGAAATGAAGTTTCAGAATCATTATGATTAGTGGTTTTCCTAAACACCCCGAGTTCCGTCACTCAAACACGGAGAGTGCATGCACGCAGGCATTAGCAGTAATAAACACTGTCTGCCCAGTTCCTATTCTAGTCAACTAAAGAGAAACAGGTGTTTAAATTTTAAGAAAAAATAAAAGCCTAACTGTTACCATTAATTCCTAATCATGAGGGAAATATTTTTTTTCCTTTTTTTTGTTGAGTTTCGCTCTTGTTACCCAGACTGGAGTGCAATGGCGCCATCTCGGCTCACCGAAACCTCTGCCTCCTGGGTTCAGGCAATTCTCCTGCCTCAGCCTCCTGAGTAGCTGGGATTATAGGCACGCGCCACCATGCCCAGCTAAGTTTTTGTATTTTTAGTAGAGATGGGGTTTCACCATGTTGACCAGGATGGTCTGGATCTCTTGACCTCGTGATCCACCTGCCTCGGCTCCCAAAAGTGCTGGGATTACAGGTGTGAGGCACCGCGTCCGGCGGGAAATATTTCATAAAATACGGATTACGCAAGTCAGTCCCATGACTCCACTCTGGCCTCTGTCTGTCGGGCCAGGAAGGAGACTTCAGAAAAATGTCTGTTGTGAATATCGACACATTTTAGACTGTTTAGATGAAAGGTTAGTTCTCTACTAAAGAAGATACATGCAAACTACCATATTAGACTCACAGCATCCTCTGGAAGACCAAGAATAATACCAAGAAACAGGTTCAGTTTAGGAGTAACAACACAACTTGCAATATTAAAACACAAGAAAGAGGAGAGGGCAGAAAGACCAAAGAATTTTTCTTTGTTCCATGTTCATCAGTATGATGAAATCACCACCATCAAAGTTTCAATAGTGAAATATCAGAGCAAGTCCTAAATCCTCTGAATCATCAGTCCAGAGTCTCACTCTGTCGCACAGGCTGAGTACAATGGCGCAACCTGGGCTCACTACAACCTCTGCCTCCAAGGTCCAAGCGATTCTCCTGCCACAGACTCAGCTGGGATTACAGGCATGTGCCACCATGCTTGGGTAATTTTTTTTTTTTTAACTTTTAGTAGAAACGGGGTTTCCCCATGTTGGCAAGGCTCATCTTGAACTCCTGACCTTAAGTGATCTGCCTGCCTGGGCCTACCAAAGTGCCAGGATTACAGGTATGACCAGTCACACCCGGCCTAACAGTCCAATTTTTAATGATATAAAGAGTATCTCTGAACCGCTGTCCAAACCCAACTACCCAAACATAACCTAAAGCACTGCCTATGTGTTTTTTTTACATCATAAACATAAATAAATAGCATTTGTGTTTCACTGCATCAGATCATAAACTTTACAGCACAGGTTACAATAGGACTTGGGTTTTTTCCAACTTAACATCAACTTACTAAGATCCATCCATGACCTTGCATGTATCTCTTGCTATCCATTTTCACTATTACACAATGAAGTATTTATAATACTACACAACCGATGAATGGTGGATATTCCACTGTGATTCTCATATCCAAGGGCATCTAAGGTGCTTCTAGTTTGTTGCTATCATGAACCATATTGCAATTCCTCTGCGAGTCTCCTGGAAATCATGTACTAGAGTTTCTCTTAGATATTTAGGAGTGGAACTGGTAGAAATCCTTGGATATGCAAATGTTCGTTTACAAGTTGAATGGCAGATTAGTTTCCAAAGCAGGTGTCACCTTTTGATTTTGCACCAGTGATGTTATCAGTGTAATCTCACAATGTTTAAAGCCCTCTATAACATGCCACTAGAGAGAACAAGGAACACTACTAGAACTCTCGTTCAGGAAGAAGTCAGAATTTTCAGAAGGGATCTCATATTCACAGAAATTCTATGCAGCCAGCCAAGTTCATGGCTGCCATCCACCTAATTATCACCTCAACCAGAGGCTAGCTAAGGAATATTTTGCTTCTAAGGGCTCCACAATAAAGAATCTACCCACCTCCACAACCAAGTCATTCCTACTAACTTAGGCCAATCTGAAGAAGCCAATTAGATGCACTTAGCATTTCGAAAATATATGACTTAAGCAAACCTCAATCTAGGGTAAAACTGAGGGAGTAGGTCATTTCCACATCTTAATCAAATTTGGCTATCAAATACAGCCTCTTCATTGGTTAATTTAAAAACCTGTTGGTTGCCTTAAGTTCATAAGGCCTTGTTTTATTCATGTGACCAACCAATCAGGAAAGTTGACCTGTATTGAGAGCTGGAACAATCTCACTGAGGGAAAGGTAAGGCTTAGAGCTATAGCACATCAAGGAGGCTCCTTAGAATTAATACATAATCTCCCTCTAAATGCTCTTCAATTTCTTGCTACCAGTACATATGACTGCATACCCAAGATGGTGCCTTGGTATTTTGCTACTACGCAATTAATACTTTCCCCAAAACTACTAATCACAAAGGAGAGGTAGGGTGGTATGGATTGCCACATTTGACAGAAGAGAGTAGTACAAGGTTATGGTGCCAGAGAGTTTTATATAATCCAGAATTTCAATGGTCACCCAGCATTAGCCATGTATTTGTAATGATACTTGTGCTGCTTGGATGAAATTACATGGAACTGACCATATCAAGTAGGTTGTGACAAAAGTCGATGCAGAAAGGTGATCTACTGTGCTAATATTTGACTTCCAAAAACACCAGTAAAGTGTGGACACTCTTTGCCAGCGGTATATACTAATATTACCTCTTGGAATCTTATTTAATTAAAAGTTAATACACTGGTACTATACCAACCAGGATTAGGTACACACAGAGTCTGGCCTGAGCACTTTCCAAGAAGGCTTGGTAATTCCTGAGGCAGCAGCAGTGCTGAACTGTGTAATACATGCGGCTGCTGACAGCCAAGATGACGACGAGGCCACACCGTACAATTATAAAATAATACCAATAATTAAAAGAACACAGTAGGGTGATCCAGAATGGGTGATGGTATGAAAACTCATGAAACTCACTGGGTTGTTAATGCTACAATTAAAGCAGCTGTTGAAATTCAGAAGCTATCAGAAAAGACAACACTGTAACCCTCCTTCTCTGAGGTTTAGATTTCCAGGGTTTCAGTCGGCCATGGTCAACCAAGGTCTGCGAATATTAAATTTAAAAATCCCCAAAATAAACAACTCATAAGTTTTAAATTGCACACCATTTTGTGTAGCATAATAAAACCATGAGCTATCCTGCCCAGGACATGAATGACATGCACTGTAAAGTATGTAGATACAGGAAAAAAACACAGTCAATTCAGAGTTTGGTAGTATCGACAGTTTCCGGCATCCACTGAGAATCTTTAAATGTAACACCCGTGGATAAAGGAGCACTACTGTATTCGACATGAATTTTTATTTCATTTTTTATTTTTTGAAATGGTGTCTCGCTCTGTTGCCCAGGCTGGCGTGCAGCAGCGCAATCTCGGCTCACTGCAACCTCTGCCTACTGGGTTCAAGCAATTCTCCTGCCTCAGCCTCCCAAGTAGCTGGGATTACAGGTGCCTATCACCACTCCCAGGTAATTCTTGTATTTCTGATAGAGATAGATGGGGTTTCACCATCTTGGCCAGCCTGGTCTTGAACACCTGACCTTGTGATCCACCCACCTCGGCCTCCCAAAGTGCTGAGATTGCAAGCGTGAGTCACCGTACCCAGCCTCTACATGAATCTTGTAAATTGAAAAATACTGACTTATTTAATAAACTCCTTACATTAAAACCTTAATGGATCATACACAGCACACACAGCCTGGTTCCACTCCTCATCAAGCTGTCGTCTAAGAAAAACCATTAAGACTTCTCTCTGCCTCTGTTTCCTCACCTGTTAAATGGAAATCGGGACAACACTGGTGTTGGGGGCAGTAACTACACAACTAAAAGGGTTGTGCTATACTGTGAACATACAGGGCTACCTACATACATTCATAAACTTCTATGGAAATAAATTACTCAAATTTTGGTTCAATATATATTGTTAGCTTTTTGGTTAGAAAAAGAAACATATTGGAAGGAAATCCAGTTAATGAATTTTAAAAGGTGAACACAGAAAAGATACCAAGTCAAACAAGATGATCAACAATTTTCAGAATATTTTGAAGACATTACTCAATAGTATAAAGTAAAATTGAACCAGAATCTTGAAAAAGCTGTTTTACCTCCTTAGGAATAGTGAAGAAAGGAAAACTGCATATTAAAAGCTCTGAGGCCAGACATGATGGCTCATGCTTGTAATCCCAGCACTTTGGGAGGCCGAGGCGGGTGGATCACGAGGTCAAGAGATCGAGACCATCCTGGTGGTCAACGAGGTAAAACCCCATCTCTACTAAAAATACAAAAATTAGCTGGGCATGGCGGTGCGCGCCTGTAGTCCCAGCTACTTGGGAGGCTGAGGCAGGAGAATTGCTTGAACCCAGGAGGCGGAGGTTGTGGTGAGCCGAGATTGTGCCATTGCACTCCAGTCTAGGTAACAAGACCGAAACTCTGTCTCAAAAAATAAAAATAAAAAAAATAAAAGCACTGAGGCCAGACACGATGGCTCACGCTTATAATCCCAGCACTTAGGGAGGCCAAGGTGAGGTGACCACTAAGTCAGGAAATCGAGACCATGGTTGGCCAACATGGTGAAACCCCGCCTCTACTAAAAACATAAAAAGTGAGCCAGGTGTGGTGGTGAGCATCTGTAGTCCCAGCTACTCAGGAGGCTGAGGCAGGGGAATTGGAGTTGGAATTCAACCCGGGAGTTGGAGGTTGCAGTGAGATCAGATCGTGCCACTTGCACTCCAGCCTGGCAACAGAGCAAGACTGTCTCCAAAAAAAAAAAAAACCAAACCAGTGAAACAAAAGGCCTATAGGTCAAAACTGAAGAATGAGTAATCACACTTTCAAAGTTCTGACTCTGACAAAATAGCCTCATAAGTTGCTAACGCGATTAACTAACAAAACCTTTCTAAGGAGCAACTTGGAAATGAAGGCTAACAGGTCTATAATTCAGTAATTTCTAGAAATTAATACTAAGAAACCAATGACAGAAGCAATGATTTGCTTCTAATAGTTTGTTGGTTAATACAACGAACTAATGACAGAAGAAAAACTTCAACATAGCCTGTTTTAATTATTTTGTAGCTTTTTGACTGGCTTAAATTTTCCCCATATATATTTCAAAAAACAATTATTCTACACCAGTTTCCTGGGCCAAGCAATAGACTGAATAGCAATGCTTTGGTGCTGAATTACTGCGTGAAGCTGCTGGGGTGGATGGGTTGAGTCCTCCAAGTGTGGCAGCTGACACATTCTCTTCATTTCTTGACCTTTGGAGCTTCAAGGCCTTGGCATGTGCTGTTCCCTTTTCTGTCTATTCTCTCCTCTGCCTGGAGAGCTCCTGCTTCTCTTTCCGCTTCACAGATGTCGTTTCAATATAATTTCAAAAGGTACAAAGGTCGCATTTACCCAACTGTCACGTTCCTTCAAGAAGATTTAGTCTTGGTCATCTTATGTTTTGAGACAGGGTCTCGCTCTGTGTCCCAGGCTGCAGTATAGTAGCATGATCTAGGTTGACTATAGCCTCGCCCTTCCGGATTCAACCAATCCTCCCACCTCAGCCTCCCAAGTAGCTGGATTACAGATACTGCCACCACAACCAGATTATTTTTTATACTTTTTGTGGAGATGGTGTTTCACCATGTTGCCGAGGCTGGTCTCAAACTCCTGGCCTCAAGCAATCCTCTCGAGGCACCTCAGCCTCGCAAAGTCCTGGGAGTATGAGTGTGAGCCACCAGATCAGCCTTTCTCATTTGAATAACCTTCACAATGTCACACTGCATGTATGCTGTTGAAAGAGTTAGCTGTGTCTCAGAGACAAGCCAGGGCTTCATAAGCCTGTGGTGCTCTTACCTGGGAAACCCCACAGTTCGTATAATGCACCTAACATTCAACATCCTCTGGGAAAGGCAAATGTGTCAAAGAACTCTTCGTCTCTCTATGTTTGAGATTCTTGTACTAGAAATAACTCATAATTTATAATACATTATGGTATCTCAGCACTCACTCATCGAAATGAGAAATTCCTGGGAAGATGACGACCTCATCATCAGATTTTCAGGTAAAATATAATTTTATAAGCACTCAATTTAACACATGGAAATCCAGACATGATGTTTAGGCCTTTCTTAATTTCAATTTTACCACTTTTGGGGGGTTTTTGTTTGGAGGCTGATTTTTTTTTCTGTAACTAAAGCAGTTTTGTGTCTTTCTCAAAATATGTACCTTTTATATCCTGCTAACATAACCTCATTCTGTTACTAAACATTTAAATAAATGTCAAAACTACCTAGAATCCTCCTCTTATTTACGTAGTGAAATCATCCAAGTCCCAATATACCCGTAATCACTGTTAACAATTTCGTGTATATTCTTCCTGGCATTTTCCTTAAAAGCTTCATACATCATAGAGAAGACCAGAAATAACCCAAGTGCTGGAATGATAAATATGGAATATCATTTATGGTATTCTCTCTAGTGGCAATCTTTACAGTTTTCTGAAATCTTGAATTTTTTCACAATTCAAATGACTTTCTTTAGCAATACGGTAAAAGGAAATCTTAAAATTCAGAGTATCACAAGGAAACTGGCTATGTCAACAGCACAAAAGTAGAGTCAATCACAAGAGAGTTACTCAGTGATGGAAATGAAATGGAGCTACCAACATAATTTACGTGGAGCTAAAGGAAAACCTAGAGAAGGTAAATGACACAGGTAGACAAAGGCTGTAGTTTATGATACTCTCATGGATACCATGGGCAAACATATTCTAACATTGACTAAAAGGCATTTGAGTAAAATATCATTTTTTAAACTTTATCAGAATTGTCTACATAACATACCATGAGGATAACTGAAAGAATACCCAGAAAGACATCCAGCGAAAAGCAAAAGCAAATAGAGCATAGGGATACAAGGGAAGGATTTCACTACTTTTTCATGCTTATACTGTCTCTGTAGCTGCAGTAACTTGGTAGCCTGTATCCACACATGGCTTTTCACGTCTATATCAACTAAAATTAAATCAAATACAAAATTCAGTCTCTTAGTGAGCATGGTGGCTCATGCCTATAATCCCAGCTCCTTGGGAGGCCAGGTCCTCGAGACCAGCTTGGCCAAGATGGTGAAACTCTGTCTCTACTAAAAGCACAAAAATTAGCCAGTCAACGTGGTGGGCGCCAGTAATCTCCGCTACTGGGGAGGCTGAGGTATGAGAATTGCTTGAATCTGAGAGGTGGAGGTTGCAAGAAGCGATGATGATACCGCTGAACTCCAGCCTGGGCAACACAGAGCGAGACCTTGTCTCAAAAAAACCAGCCAAGCTCCAAAAGTTGAAGCAGCACAGGCAGCTAGTGGCTCCTGTATAGGACAACACAGATGCAGAACACTTCCAACATCACACAACGTTCTGCTGAGCAGCAATGACCTACAGTGCTGATCATGCTGAGCAACATGTCTGCTGCCACGACTGCAGCAGTCCCTTGTCCCTCCACCACCCTGTTACAAGCTTAGAACCCCCTTCCTCACCACCATATCCCATAAACAGGGCAAGGCAGACAGAAGATGAATCCTTTTCAAGGGGCAAATGCAGCAGCAGGCTGACGAATCACCTTAAATTTAGCAGCAGATGGATCCAGGGGGTTGTCAGTCTAGCTTGTAGGGGAGGGGAGAAGGGGAAATAGAGATTGGTAGTGTTAAAGAGCCACAGGCTTATTCAGAAAACTAAAAACCGTAGGGGAAACTTCATATAAAACAAATATCCCAAAGGGTGATTTTTATTAGAAACGGTTTTAGGGGCCAGGCGCGGTGGCCCACGCCTGTAATCCCAGCACTTTGGGAGTCTGAGGCAGGTAGATCACGACGACAAGAGACAGACATCATCCTGGCCAACATGGTGAAACCTCATCTCTACTAAAAGAAAAATACAAAAATTAGCTGGGCATGGTGGTGGACGACTGTATCCCAGATACTTGGAGTCTGAGACAAGAGTCATTTGAACCTGGGAGATGGAGTTTGCAGTGAGCTGAGAGTTTGCCACTGCACTCCAGCCTGGCGACAGAACAAGACTGTCTCAAAGAAAAAAAATAAAGAAATGGTTTTAGGACACCTCAATGTAGATGACAGTAATCATCAACTAATACTCTGAACAAAGTGCCACTACAACCTAGGCCAAGGTGGACTCATGTTTTGCCACCTCCAGACACACACACACACACACACACACACACACACACACACACACTCTGGGATCACTGTATTGGTGCCTTCACACACCAAAGGAGAGACAGTAGCCTTCGAAGGGCACATTCATGTCTTCCAGAATACTTCTCATTCACTTCCCTTCAAATTCTGCAAAAGCATCCAAATGCTTCCCTAACCCAAAAGCTTCACAGAGCCACCAAGCTGAGAGAGCAGGAGCATGCCTTCAAGACCTCAATGCAACTCACCACTGAAACAAAACCAAACATGACAGACAGATCTGGCATGTTGTTTTACGTAAGGAGGAAGCCATGATTTGCTCAGAAACACCCAGTTACTGGTAGAACTAGAATTACGAACCAATGTCAGTGCCCATTCCAACACATCAAATTTTTGATGCATTCAATATTGCTTGAGATGGCTACAGTCCAGGAATTCTGGTTTAATACGATTTGACAGATTGCAAAGTGACTGGTTGCATAACACAGCCTTTATTTCTAAAAAGCTGCCTAAACTAGATTGTCCTTAAGAATTTTCTTTCTTTGACCCTCGCTTCGAGTTTGTCCCCATCAGATGCAATTCCATAGTTACTTTCTCCCCTCTGTCTGTCCCAGGCCTCTCCGCCCCCACCCCCCCGATCCAGCTGGCACAGATCTACCTCCAGCATGTATCACATGCCAGCTCAGAAACTCTTGCTAAGGCTCCTCAGAGACTTCAGAATCCAATACTCTGTGCCCTGATAGGATAGGGGCGGGGTACCCCTCCTATCCAAACTATCACCTACGGCTTTACCAACACCACGGAGGATGACTTGCTGGGAAAGCTGAAGAGGCAATTCTTCCTTCTATCTGTCAGAGCCACAACAGTCAGCTCCCTAAGTCCTAGGGTGAGGCCTAATTATAAGACACTGGCATTCAGAACCTAGGAAGGGGGCAAACCAACTTGAAAATCATTTTTAGGTGTCCTACTTCATGACAAACTATAGCACTAACAGGACATGATGGGGTAACATGTATCTACAACCACAATAATGATCGTCGTTTAAATGTTTACATTCTTCCAGGCTCTATGAACTTGAAATAAATCAACTGCATTAATCCTAAGAATACCACCTCTGAAGAAAAAAAAATTAGTGTCCCATTTTCTGAGCTGCAAAAACAATAAAGAGAAACCTAACCGAATGGTGGTATCAAGTTGGTTGGTTCTTTGAACCCTTGGTGGGACCCTCAGCTACACTTATCAGGAATGACAGTGTGATCCTTCAACAATTTCCACTAACAGACCTAAAGGACTGCGACCTCCTGGCCCGGAGCTGGCAGGAAGGTGGATGCCCAGCCATTCTCTCCAGGCAATCTGATAGTCTGCAATCACAATTCCAGGGACAACCCAGCCTGCCTTCGGTTTTACAGAGCACACATGAGAAGACCCACCTTGCGTTCTCAGAGATGCCTTCTCCAAGGCTATAAAATATAGAGATGTCCTGAGCTCTGTCAACAACTCCCTCCCCACACAACAGGACAGGCAATCCCTGGCACAGACAGAGGGTCTAAGAAATTGGCCGGCGGGGATGTCAACATCCACTACCAAGAACAGCCACTTGATGGCAATCTTAACCTATTCCCTTGGAATTCTTCCATAAAGGGAGACCCCAGAAGTCTAGAAGCACCAAGCATTGGCTGCACAATGTGGACAGTGCTAGGAAGGACATCCCGGCTGGACCCGAGTGTGTGGCAGTGCAGGTGCGCAGGGATGAACAGTTAAAGAAGGAACCCCACACCAGCATGCTCTGTTGGGTTCTGCTCCATCTCTAGACTTCTCTGGGGACTGGGCAGAAGTAGCTACAGGCTTGACAACTCAGGAGCATGGAAACCTCTCGAGCTCCATGGTGCATTCACACTGGGTTTCTCATCAGACTGAAATGCAAGTCAGATAGATGGCAAGAAACATGAGAGTAAATCAATGGCAAGCTCTTCCTCCTTACTGTAGAACCTTGTTCTCTAACACAGAGAAGGGCAGGAGGTGGGGGATGAAAAAAGTGCACTTTCCTTAGAAGGTGGGACACCTGTTGAATTAAACACTCTGTCTTCATTTAAACTGTCAAAGGAGGAAACTAAAAATCATGTGCATGTCGTGGAAAAAAAAAGCTCTCCAGTTAAAAATAGAGAAACACTGTAAATTGCTGCGCTACACACTTCTATTTTTGGTAGCAGGAAGATGAACTGAAGGGCTCTCTGAAACATCAAAACATCAAAGAGTGGGAGGGGGGTGATACCATCACATTACCATAAAATTGTCCACGGTCTTAGCTAGGATAATAACATGTTTCTGCAGAGGGTTTGACCTCACTTTGTATGATGGTTTCCTAACTCCTGGCTTCTCCATTTATAAAAAGAGTTCAGGCAGAGTGGAGAGTTTGCCAACATTTTCCTCAGAGGGATTCAGAAAGTGCCAGCTGAGAGCCTTCCAGCTAACCCTTTAAAACTCTAAGGCTTTCCAACCGAGCTAACTGGAAGGCCCTTTGAAATGACACTACGAACGAAGTCATGTTTGGAGGATACACTGCCGGGGGAGCCCCCAGGAAATAGACCGCTCAAGATTCACTCTTCCAAATTTGCTTCAGGAGGCGGCAAGATGCTATTTTTTAAATACACAATCAAAAGCATGGGTCCTTTCGTGAAATCCCCAGTTGCACACGAGGGAAGGAGACTATGGAAATTAACACTGTTCCAGCCTGGGCAATATAGTGAGACCTCCATCTCTACCCAAACATTTAAAAATCAGCCAGGCTTGGTGTCACGTGCCAGGAGACTGAGGTGGAAGGATTGCTTGGGGTGGTGCACGCAAGCAGCAGGGAGCCAAGATTGCATCACTGCACTGAATCCTGGGCAACAGAAAAAATAAAAAGTTAAATAAATTAATACTTAAAAATGATTACAAAATGGAGACCTTGGACTGCCTTCATGCAGGAGAAGGCAGCGTAACTTTGAGAGCGGTGGAAAGCTGAAGGGGGATTACCACATCCGAGACTGCCAGAGCTGGCTTGGGAGCCTCAATGCATAGGCCTTCCCTGTCACCAAGACAGGCAGTACCAAGCACGCCAGGCACCCACCTATCTGCAAAAAGAAAATAGAAATACAGACTCAGTTAAGAATTACCCAGATGACCAGGGCTGGGCAGGTTACACAAGACGACCTGTGTACAGAAATGGCTGAACCAGCCATCAGAGCCAAAGCATAAATGATGCAAGAACCCAAGTAACAGGTCAGAGAGGAGTGTAGGGAGACAAGCCACCGGGCCACAAGGCATGCGGGGCATGAGTCACCCTGAAACACAAGAGACAGCACTCCTTGGATGTCAATGGCAGGGTACAGGTTTGGCCTTGCCGGTTTATAATCAAGCATGGAATGTCACTGGTAAATGCTCTCCAATGGGCAGGTGCAAGATTATAAAACAGCTCATGTGGCCGGGTGTGGCAGTGGGTGCCTGGAGGCTGAGGCAGGAGAACTGCTTGAACTTGGGAGTGGGCCTAAATCTCACCGCTGAACTTCAGCCTGGGCAACAGAGCGAGACTGTCTCAAAAAAAAAAAAAAAAAAAAAAAACCCACAAGTCCTGTTTCTCTTCTCATCCCTATACCTCCTTGAATAATAGACCTGTACTGTTTTTATGATCCTTGGGAAAGAAATTATGAAGAAGCTAAATCTGGGACTCTACAGAATCATGTTAAAGCCTACACAGGAAGCTAGGAGGATAGATGAGATTTGGCAGCAGGTGAGCTTAAAAATCAAATTGTAAATTAAGGGATTTATAGACTTCAGGGTAATTTCCCAAAAGCATATCTAATAATCACTCTTCAGGCTTTAAAGATATGCCATACAGGACTCTAAACATTTAAGGCGGCTCAAATAATAACAGGTTATTTCCAAAAGCTAAGTCAAAGGCCCTCTAAATTTGAAGGAAATTGGATCTAAGCACAGTCCATAATGGTAAACCTGAGAGTAATTAAAGCTACTTAAATACGCATATCAAAGAATTCGAAGATTTTGGAAACATATGAGGTCTTCCTCTAGCAGGGGACAATATCACTTTACAAGAAAGAATGTTTTAAATAATAAATCCTATTCACAAACAAGTCACCTCTGGCTATAGGTGGTCCTATCGGAGGACCCTGCAAGGTCTTTCCTATTACATGAAAAGAATAAAAAAGGGCTGGGAGTCACAATATGCAGGTAAGATGAATTACTGTTTAACAAATAGGATTCCCTCCACCTCAAAAGTCCTCAAATGATCCCACAATGCTTCCCCACATAATCTATGACAACAGAATCATCCTTCCAGGGCCATCACACCTGCCATCCCCTGCTCAAAAGCAGGCACTCCACCCAACCTTCTCAAGGGTCAAACAGCTCTATGGGTTTCCTGACTTAGCAGGAAAATATTCTAGGATCACACAAGCAAAAAAAGAATAAACAACAATAACAGATTAACATGGAAGTTAATTTAATCTACAATTAGAATGGAATAAACTGTCACCATCTCCAAGGCCTGCAGAGACTGTAATGTGCTCCCCACAAAGTCTTCTGTTGAAGCTCTAACCCCTGAGGTCTATGAGAAGCAATCCTATCCCACCATGGGCACTGCTGCCCTTGGCATCCTCAAGGGCAACAAGGAGATCATGGGCTCCTCACAGAAATTGATCTAACTAAATACACACCGCACTAGCAAAAGACATGAACTATGGATTCATCTGCAGAGTGCCTCTGGGAAAAGCCAAGACTGGGACCCCAGTTCCAGAACTTTTCATGTTAACACGCCAGGCTGAGTATTCTGAATACTCAGATTAACAACGGTGGTGGCCAATGTGCTACACGAGAAAGGTGACACGGATGACAATCAGAACGAAGCCTGCTCCAAAGCCGTCTGCTCCGGGTGTGCACCACAGTTCACAACAAAACCATGATGCCAGTTTAGGAGAAAGTCTCACTCTAAGAATGTCACCGTCTTTCCAATCGCAGAGTTCCTATTCAAACACTGTGCCTACATAAGCCACTTCTGGAGCTAAGTGGACACACACGCGCTTCTGGCCTTGAGGCACTTTCAGTCCCCAACAGACAGGCTCAGACATCTGACACATTTTGGGTAAACATCATACACCCATCTACAAGCATAAGAGCTCTTAAAAATAGAGACAGTGGTGTTGACAAACTCCAAAGGAGCACATACATTTAAATAAGTCAACTGGCCAGGCAAAGTGTCCCACACCAGCAAAGCCAGCAGGAGGGAGGATCAACTGAGGTCAGGATCTTGAAGTTACGCGGTGCTCCAGCTTGAGTAGCAGAGCAAGACTGTCTCTAAATACAAAAATAAACATGTCAAATGTACGAAAGGGAGAAAGGAGGAGGAACCTTTTCAGGGTGATAGGAAGGCACTCTACACTGGAGTGCTGGTCATACAGTTAGGTGTAGATACTTGCCAAAACAAGATACATTCGAGATACGTGGTTTCACAGCTTCTCCTTGGTTCACACGCACACACACACACACACACACACACACACCCCCCTAGAGTCAGAAGTTCTGAGTTCAAACATCGATTTGCCAACTACTCTGCTACGTGGCCTTGTACAAGCTACGTAACACCTGTGGCCCATTACACTAACCCAAAACAGAGTAGTAAAAGTACAGAAATCAACAATTGAGAATTAAGAGACAATTTTTTAAAACTGTTCTTAAAAGCCCAATTTTACTTTAAATTACAAAGCAACATACCTTGTACCAAAACAGGGATGCAATGAATGTGGTTCAGAAAGCAAGGATACAAGGCTGACCCAATTCCAAGAAATTGCCTCTGGCTACAGGGAAAATAAGATGAGCTGACATCTGGGGGCCTAGAGTGTCACGGTGTGAGTGTTTCTAAAATGAAATCTGGAGTCCCAGTTGGCAGACTCTCAGTCCCCCAACAGAGAGAGGCACGTCTACAGCATGGCAACAAGAAGTGCTGGGGAGGGAGCAGGGGAGACGTGGGTGGCATGCAGGTGAGCTGCTGAGCATGCTCCTTCACACACCACAGACTGGGGAGATCCCAGGCACCCGGAACGGAGTAGCAGTCAACACAAATCAAATTTACCTCTCAAAAAATTTATAATCAACTGTGGCTAGACAGGCACACACACACACACACACACACACACACACACACACACACACACACACACACACACACTTCCTCCCAGTACTACAATGTCAGGAAGTGAGAAATGCTAATGAGTAACAGAGGCAGGTACCATTTTTACTAGGACATTCAAGGAACATTCCGGGGTAAGGGGGCATTTGAAGGGGAATGTGAAATGTACAGAAAGATCAAGTCACAGATACTGGAAGGGAGAGAATTCTCAATAGAAGAATCATCAAGAGCTTCTCAATAGAATAATCAGCGAGAGCTAAACAGAGTATGCTTTGTGTAATTAAAGTAGCAGGGAGACTGGAGTGGGTGAGGCAGAGAGAGAGACAGAGAGAGAATGACAACAGAGTGATATGGGGGGGCGGGGCAGGAAATCAAGCGGCCAGCATGAGGACATATTTAGCATTCAAATTAAGAGGATGGACAGACACCAAAATCAGAACACAACACAGATTAAGTTACACTTTTTTGTTTTTTAGAGAGTCTCGCTCTGTTGCCAGGCTGGAGTGCAGTGGTACAATCCTGGCTCACTGCAACTTCCATTTTCCGATTTCAAGCAATACTCCTGCCTCAGCCTCCAGAGTAGCTGGTACTACAGGCACGCACCACCATGCCCAGCTATTTTTATTTTATTTTATTTTTTTATTTTTAGTAGAGATGGGATTTCACCATGTTGGCCAGGATGGTCTGGATCCCTTGACCTCGTGATCCACTAGCCTCTGCCTCCCAAAGTACTGGAATTGCAGGTGTGAATTTACATTTTTAAAGGCTAGTGCTGGCTGCTGCCTGGAGGAATACAAAGGCAGAAGCTGAGAGAGCATCCAGGGCAGCAATACAACCCAAGCTAGACAATACGACAATATGAAACAGAAGCAGGGGTGCAAGTTCAGAATCGAAAGGGACTGTGAGTTTCAAATAGGGTAGCTAAGGACTGGAGCAATGGCTCACACCTGTAATTCTAACACTTTGGGAGGCCAAGGCAGGAAGGAGGATTGCTTAAGCCCAGGAATTCAAGACCAGCCTGGGCAATACAGCAAGACCCCTCTCTCCACAAAAAAATACAAAAATATTTGCTGGACATGATGGCATATGCCTGTAGTCCCAGCAACTCAAATTACGTATTTGTGTGTGTGTGTGGGTGGGTGGGTGGGTGCGGGTTGCTAAAGGGGAAGAATCACTTGAGCCCAGGTGGTCAAGGCTGCAGTGAGCTGTGACTGCCTCCACTGCACTCCAGCCTAGGGAGCAGAGCATGACCCTGTCTCTAAATAAAATAGGTTAGTTAAAGCTGAATGCAAAATCTGAAATAAGATGACTCCAAAGGTTTGGCCACCACAACTAGTAAAAGGGAACTGCCACTTACTGAAAAAGGGAAAGGGCAGGGGGGGCCAGAAGCAAATGACGGACCTTGCAGATACTTGGCTTTGGGACATCTTAAGTTCATGAGGCCTATCAAAAAACTACAGTGGGCCAGGCACAGTGGCTCACACCCCTAAGGCATTTGGGAGGATCGGCTAACCCCAGGAGTTCAAGAGCACCCTGTGCAACACAGGGAGATGCCATCTAGCCAAACAATTTAAAAATTACCTGGGTGTGGTGGCACCCACCTGTGATCCAAGATACTTGGGGGGATAAGGCAAAAGGACACATGAGCCTGAGAGCTGAGGCTGCAGTGAGCTGTGATCGAGTCAGTACATTCAGGCCTGGGACACAGAAGGAGACTCTATCTCTAAAAAATAAAAATTAAAAAAAAAAAATAGGTGGGTACAGTGGCTCATGTCTATAATCCCAGCACTTTGGGAGGCCCAAGCAGGTGAATCACCTGAGGTTGGGAGTTCCAGACCAGCCTGACCAACATGGAGAAACCTTGTCTCTACTGAAAATACACAATTAGCCAGGCGTGGTGGCGCATGCCTGTAATCCCAGCTACTCTGGAGGCTGATGCAGGAAATCGCTTGAACCTGAGAGGTAGAGGGTGCAGTGAGCCAAGATCATGCCACTGCACTCTAGCCTGGACAACAAGAGGGAAACTCCATCTCCAAAAAGAATGAATAAATAAAATAATCTTAAAAATCAAATGCAGCAGTTAAGCAGGCAGCTGGTGTTCAGGGGATGTTCAACCATGGTAAATCCTGCTGAATGAGCAATTACAGCTCAGAATGAAGGAAATGTGGCTTAGGCAATCACTACTGACCTTGATAAGTGGCCCAATATGAGGGGTTAGAGGGTGAATGGCAAAGAAAGGCTGGAGGATATGAATAAGAATATAAATAGAAGGGCATGGAGAAAAACCCTTTAGACATTTGCTTTGGGGGGATTCTGCTATAAACTAAGAGAATGACAGAGCAGGCAGGAGATACAAGAACCAGGGAGGCTTTATTAAGGGAAAATTAAGAACATGTTTATAATGGTGGAAATGAACCAGTGAAGAAGGAAAAATAATAAAGGAGGGATCACTTCCAGTGTGATGCCATGGGGGAGGGGTGATTAATTCTGTCCGCAAAGAAACTAGAGAGACCCTTATAGAAGGAACTTCAGCTTTAAAAAAGAAAAGGAAAAAAAAAATCCCAAACTGGGCATGATGATGCATGCCAGTAGTGCCAATGACTCAGAAGGTAAGATGGGAAGATTGCTTAAGTCCGGGGATTTGAGGTCAGCCTGGGCACCATAGCAAGACCCTGTTTCAAAGAAAAGAAATCTAGACTACAACAAATTTCCATCCATTTGCCTTCCACACTTCTCTGGAGCTGAACTTCTGTAAGAACTGACACAAGCTGGAAAATGCTGCAGCAAATAGGCCCAACTCAAGCCCAGATTGCTCTCCCTTCTGTCTCCCCACACACACCACCTCCTCTGCCCTACAGCCTACTCCACTCCCAGGTGACACTACCTGAATGATGCCTCCCTCCCACTTAAAGGAGTCCAGGATTTGATGAAAATGATGATGTAATCAGGGAAACAGAGTGCAGCTCACTGAGCTGACAAAGGAGGTGGGCTGAGAGAACGAGAGGGGCAGTGGGTGTCAAGCACAAAGTGACCCGAAAGAGGAGCACATTAACCTCCTCAGGCACCTCCATTCTTAACGCTCCAGGAAATGCGTGCAAGCAGCCATGGCTACTAGGAAGCGTGGCGCCTCACTGTCACTTAAATTGGATTTCTGGTTCCAATCCAGCTTCAGCATGATCCATGCCTTCCCGTTAAGCTTCTCATCAAGGCTCAAAATTCCTCATCTGTAAAATGATGAGTTTGACCTCTATACCTCTAAAAAAGACCCTTCCTGCTCCAGCAGTCCTTAATATTGCACACCACTCCTTTGGTGCCAGACCCATACAAGTGACTTGGCCACCAACACTGGCCATTGCAGCCATTTGTCACACTAGATTCTGACACCAAAGGTCCAGTCAAATATTTGCTGACCGTGCCACCCCAAGCTCTTGCTCGAAAACTCTCCCATCTTTCAAGGCCCCTTTGCAAGGTTCATGGACCTCCTTTTCCTGTATCCTAGGACTGGGCCTCTGGCATCACCTGCCTCCCTGCTAGCCTCCTGCACTAACCCATACACCTGTTTGGTTTTTAAGGTGTTTATCCTACAGTATTTTATCCTGCTTCACAGATGTTAAGTTGTACCTATTTTTCTCATGTTAAAACATGCAACTCATAATTAAGATGTCCCACATTCATAATTGGAAGCATTGTTTGGTTCTTGCTTACTGATCATAAAATAATGGTGCATCACTCAATGACCTCTTAGAGGAGATGAAATAAGGTATTAGGACTTGGCCAAAATAAGCAACCCGAGCTCAGTTTTTATCCTCACAATGCCTCCCACATAGCAGAAACTCCAATACTGAGAATGAAAATCTGACAGAAATGCCCCACCTACATCACTAAGTTAAAAAACCAGCTGAAAGACAAAGAGCCCAAGCGTTCTCCACTTTTCACACCAAATGTAGCTTACATAGTAAACAAAACACAAGTTGTTTTCAACTGTTCAGCCCTTCATTTCAGCCAGCTTTCTTTCACACAGGGTGTGTCATCACATCAGGGGACACAGGAGAGGAAAAGAGGTCTGGAGGCCAGGAGTGTCAGAGAAAACTCCAGCTGCAGCTGGCCTCCCTACGGGGCAAGAGAAGCAGGCTAGCGCAGACATCAGCACGTCGGTAAAGCAGAAGCAGAAGCCACTTTCTTCAGACAAAATGATGATAATAATGATAATGATAAAGTAGGGACCGTCTCTAGAACAGCTAGACCTGAAAGGCTCCAGCAAAAACACAAGGAACAGCTGTCCCCCTTCACAGACGGCAGGTTACTATATACCCCAGACGCCAATTTCAAATATAGCCCATAAATAAACTTATATAAATCAGACCATATGACCTCACTTTTTTATTTTGACTCACAAATATGTTTTTATGACTTGTGTGAATATATTTTGTGAACAATGAAATCACAGTTGGGCCCACATTTCATTCCATACACATCAAGAATCTTTGGAAATGACTGAAAGATTCTGAAAGGAGTTCAAAATTACGTTTCCAGAAGGGGGGAAGCGGGACTCGGTAGCGGTGTGGGGGGTGGAGTCGGGGGATTGGCTACAGAAGGTCCTGCATCTGCACTTCCAATATTGGTCCTTGGCTACAAATTGGCAGCTGTTGCCAGAACGTCCATGCACCGTCCCTCCAGTGAGAGGGCAGTGAGAGGGCAGCCAGCCAGAGCAACAACAGCATTAAAAACACAACACTCAACCATCCTTTTCTTGGGGTTGCGCTACTGTCCAAAGAACGCATAGTGAGGGCAGTACTGCTAACCCTAAACAACACACCCGCATCAACTGAAGCTCTGCTTTATGTTGGTGCAATTTTTGGGGGAAAAAAAAAAAAGGAAAACCCTTTAATAACAGCAAATTATGAATAAATTTAAGTTTTGCGTTTCAAAAAAAAAAACACAACACTCTGAGGAATGGAAACAAATGGATGCATCTGTGTCTGACTGAAGAGAGGATAACCAACTCTGAGTCTACGTTTTTTGATACCATCTATCAATTCAATTACAACCCATAAATAAAGGCCAGAAACATGTTCAATAAATACTTATCATGCCCTTCCAAGGTTCTCGTTCCCAATAAAAAATTCCACTTACCTCCTTCCAAAGAAACAGCTACTTAAAAAAGTCAAGTCTTCCTGCAAATTCTTATTTTTGGAATGCTATCTTTATGAAAAGATCCAAAATTACATCTCCTTATCTATGTGGTGGCTAAAAGCGTGGGAGCTGTAATCCAGAAAGTACAGGAGCTATGATCCAAAAAGCCTTCGTTTATATCCTGGCACTTCCACTTAATAGTTGGGTAGGCGAACTGCTAATCCACCCTTAGTATATAGTTTCCTCATTTAAAAAATTGCTTGTTCTGAAGACTAAATGAGTAACAGCTAAAGTACTAAAACAATAACTGGAAAATAATGAGAACTCAATGTAGGCTGGCCATCACAAGTACTGCCTGGGGTAAGTCTGAGGAAATCAATCCAGGGTCTCTGAAATCTCGTCAAGAGTGTTTTGCTGGCCAAAGGACTTGATCTGAGATGACATTTATAGGAAGCAAATGAAATTCAAATACAGCTAATAGCTCCCCTCCCTGACTGTGTAATTATGTGTACTCACTATTTGTGCAGCATGTTATTATTTAAATGTCCCTAATTTCAGCCCCAGCAGGCCAAGGGCCCTAGAAGAGTGGCCAAGGTCTCAGCCTCTGCCAGTCCTTTCTAAAGCTTTTGTCAATTTATTACATCCATGAAAAGTGGCATTATCTACAACAGAAAGTAGACACACACTCAGCAAATCTTACCACCTTGAGTGTAAGCCCAGCCAATAACCAACAAGCTGTAATGATGGCATCAGTTGCTACACAGACAACTCGCGAGGCTGTTCAAAACTCCCATTTCCTACCAACAGTAAGGCCAAAAAAAAATTCCTTCCTTGTCACTATATAACTACAAAAACAAGACTGAGAGCAAACATGGATATTATGACATGAAAAACGAGTTGTCTTCACTATCTTGTCTGCTCGGGTTATTACGAATCACAGACCTGCAGAACCAGGGAGGCTTAGCTCACCTGCTCAGCTAGGAGCTGCAATGTTCACTCACCATTTCCAAGCACTGGATACCCGACCTCCTTCACACAAATGAAGGGCAAAGGGCTGCTTGTTCCTTACGCCGGCATGCCAATAATTTAGAAGTCACCTCTATTTTATTTACAAATTAGATAAAAATTCTGTAAAATCAGTTCTGCTATTTTTAAATATTACAGTGAAAACAAATGATTGTTCACACGAAAGCTTCTAATAATCCAACATTATTTTCCAATAATAAAAGATTCAGAAACAATACTGTACAAAACAGGAAAAGGGAAAAAAACAAAACAAAACATCATCTTTTCAGTATTCCTGTTGCAAAGCTTCAATGCAGCTTGCATGCATTCTGTCTTGAAAAAAGTACTGGATTCAAGGTGTCCGGACTTCAGCTGCAATTCCAATTCTGCTACTGTGAATTCAATACCTGTGTGACCTCAAGAAAGTCACTACCACACCTAACAGTCATAAAGGCCCCATAGTTAGATGGGGCTTTCACCTTACAGTTGGAAGCGCTAGGGCTCTGGGAGGCATGTCACTGTCCCCAAGCTCAAAAGCATGAAAGAGGACACCGAGGCAGAAGGTCCCACCACTCTTTGTGGTCAAGGGACACGTTCTCACCCTTGCCTGACCATCATCATATGCCACATCCTAGCAATGGCTCTGGACTGGACAATCTTAAAACTACCACCAGACAAATTTCTGTGACAATTAAAAATAAACCAGTGGAAACACTGACATTTGAAAAGGGCTCTTACAGCGTGGAAACTAAGAAAAAAACACACACACACACACACACAACCATTAAGAAAAGCAAAAAACTTTCATGACTTAAGAGCATTACAGGGCCGGGCGTGGTGGCTCATGCCTGTAATCCCAGCACTTTGGGAGGCCGAGGCAGGTGGATCACGAGGTCAAGAGATCGAGACCATCCTGGTCAACATGGTGAAACCCCATCTCTACTAAAAATACAAAACATTAGCTGGGCATGGTGGCGCGTGCCTCTAATCCCAGCTACTCAGGAGGCTGAGGCGGGAGAATTGCCTGAACCCAGGAGGCAGAGGTTGCTGTGAGCCGAGATCACGCCATTGCACTCCAGCCTGGGTAACGAGTGAAACTCTGTCTCAAAAAAAAAAAAAAAAAAGGCATTACATTCCATCATCTCCTGTGATACACTTTGGGGCTCCAACCCCACCTAAATCTCAACTTGAATTGTACCTCCCAGAATTCCCACATGGTTGTAATTGAATTGTGGGGGCCAGTCTTTCCCATGCTATTCTTGTGCTAGTGAATAAGTCTCAATAAAACTGATGGTTTTATCAGGGGTCTCCACTTTTGCTGCTTTCTCATTTTCTCTTGCTGTCGCCATGTAAGAAGTAAGTGCCTTTCACCTCCCTCCATGATTCTGAGACCTCCCAGCCATGTGGAACTGTAAGTCCAAATACATTTCTTTTCTTCCCATTCTTGAGTATGTCTTCATCAGCAGCATGTAAAAAAGTAATACACCCTGCCTCCACTCCCACTAACCTAGCCTCTGGTTTAATTTGACATTTAAATGTTTCTATGAGATAGTACATGAGTGACAGCTAACTATAAGGTATCCATTCAAACTAAAGGGATTTATAGAAGAGCATGCATATACATAAACACACACACACACACACACACACACACACGTCCATATGTATATGCACAAGACAGCTTGCAGTTACAACTACCCCTACTCCCACAACCTCACCAGTCCAAATGTCTTGGTTTCTCCCTACTGTTTCAGCTTACTCTGGATCATACTCCCAAACACCTACAGAAGAGCAGCTCTTCCCATGATACCAATTCTAGATTCCTGTTCTTCCCAGCAGCTCCCCAAAATAAGAAAGCACACTTTAACATAGCAGCTGCCTTCAAAATAATGATTTTTTTAAAAGATAGTGTCGTCTGTTGCCCAAGCTGGAATACAGTGGTGTGAACATAGCTCAATGCAGCCTTGATCTCCTCTGGGTTCAAGAAATCCAGCTACTCACGAGGCTAAGGCAGGAGGGACTAGAGGCATCTGCCACTATGCCAGGCTATTATTATTATTATTATTATTATTATGAAAGACAGGGTCTCACTTTGTTACCCAGGCTGGTCTTGAACTCGTGGGCTCCAGCAAGCCTCTCTCTTCAGCCTTTCAAAGGGCTGGGATTACAGGCATGAGCCACCACAGCAAGGAAAATGATTCTTAAAGCACACTCAAGTTATGTTTCCTCAGACTGCTACAGAAATCTAACATACAGAATTAAAAAAAAAAAGTAACCTTGGACTGCTGCCTTCACAAAAACCCACAAAACGCAAACCAGAAACAGGCATATTCACAGCAATTTCACAACCAAAAGAGAACCCTCTGTGTCTCTGATTCTTTTTAAAGATTTAAAGTCTTTATCTGAATGAAAAGCAAACTAGCATGACAAAAACTAACCATCCCTTATGAAGGTGGTGCCAGAGTAAATAAAAAGCCTTCGATGATCCCAATGGGGGCCTCTCTGCCAACTTAGATTTTCTCCTCAGTATTGTCAAGCCCTTGACTATGCCGAAGCTACACCTACATTTGGCCAGCTGGCTAACAGCACTGGTTGCTTCTGGAATGACAAACATTAGCTTTTGTTCGTTCACTCAAATTTCACCTTTATTAAATCAAGGACAACTGGCTAACTTCTTGTTCTAAAAGCCGATATGTTTGCCCCTTAAGAAAAGATGGGTGTTTTTGTTTCCACTGTTGGCAATTCCAAGAAACACTAAAGCATTATACCACTCCTGAACAGCACCGTTCAGCATCAAAACCACACAATCTCACAGCAGAGCAGCCACTGCTCCACTCTAAATGCCAGGATTACGTGATGTTCTCCTTCATACCCAATCCCCCACATCTAAGCAAGAAACTACGGTCAACAGGAATCAATGACAATCAACACATCAAACGTTCTCCAACTTGACACAAGATTTTTAGTTTACTATATTATCAAACAACAAATGGCTAGGGTCCCTATCTGCTGGAGACCCACATAAAAAGGCAGTCTGCCTTATAAGAAAGTAGCTATGAAGGTCTAAATTGAATGCTATGGCCATAGATTCCACAACTTATTTTGTTTTCTGCAAATGTTAAGACTCAAAGTGGGCTTTTCTCATACATGTTGGCTGAGATTTGTTGAGGGACGCACACATGACTGAGCCACTATGGCCTTAATGGTTGACCTCCAAAGCCAAGTCACCCATAAGAAAGAAAACCCAGGAGGGTGGACAGAGACTCTTGTTTCAAGTCACGCAATAGCAGAAGGAGACTCAGGAAACTCTGCCATGGCCCCATAAAAGCAAAACAGCAACAGGTACCGCCTGTGAGCACTAGTTTCAACAGGAGGCTGCCAGATACCTCACCTTACAACTAAGGCGGTGGGAAACAAATTGGAAGCCATGGTGAACCTCTTCTTTTGCACCCTGACACCCCACATATGCTGACTCTCATAAGACCACAGCCAAAGCTCTCAATAAAGAATAGAACCTTGCCCCAGGGAAGCATAAACGAAAACATAGTCAATTCATTCACTTTAAGTGTAATCCCGGTAAGCGCACAAAGAGATTACAGAATGTCACTGCATTCCCATGATATATAATAGTAAACCACAAGCACGTTTGTCCTCAGATGCTTTTCGTTAGATGACTTCATCTGTACCCAGGAACCCTGTTCAAAACAGACATGAGAACAAAGTCAGATTGGAACGAGTTTCTATCCAGGCATCAAGGAGCCAAGTGGTAACCTCCAGGAAGCAGCACGCTTCTGAAGGAATGAGAATTCTAAGTCACAGCATACTTGTCCCCACTACAGCAACCTGCCCAGCCTGATCAACAAGAAAGGAAGCAGGGATGAGAAGGCTGTTGGGCCAGAGAGCAGGAAAGTCAGTAGACAAAGATTTAGGCTACTTCCTATACAACCCAGGGACAAGAACTAAAGACTCCACATTTCAGCAAGATCATCAGAGTTCTACTCATGCACCTGTGTGAAAAGACATACATACAGAAACACCAGCAAGACAGGACCTATGGAATAGACTAAGGCATTCTGTCCACTGTATAATGCAGTACATAAAAGAACATAAAAATAAGCCTATAAACCCAACAGGATGTCCGGAGTGCAGATTCACCTGGCCTCAGACTGCCCTTAAGTGCCTAGAATAGGAAACACAAGCTGCCAGAACACATCCAATTCAGAAACAAGTTCATGACCAGAGATATCATACGTTCCAACAAGATATTCCAACGACAGTCAACTCACCATTCACAGTTTTCAGGCTCCCAGCAATGCCTTCCCCATGCTGCCTCTTCTGGGCATTCTTGAACTCCTTCAGAGACAAATAAAGGACTTTACGTACCACCCGTTCTTCTGACCACGGAATCCCATCACTGTCATCCTGCAGAAACGTAAGAGAGGAGTTACTGAATTGAAAAGCAAGCCAATATTCAGAGTCAAAATAAACCTTCCTTTAGAGGAATCTCCAAACAAGTACTCTGTGACCAAGACCCAGTTTTGGAGGTCAGAATTACAGCTATAAGGTAAAGGGACAATGGTCCTTCTGGACAGACCTCAAACAAGTGAACCCACAGGCTGTTAAAAAGAATGAAAGCAGGCCAGGTGCAGTGGCTGACACCTGTAATCCCAGCACTCTGGGAGGCCGAGTTCAGTGGATCACCAGAGGTCACGTGTCCAAGACCCGCCTGGCCAACATGGAGAAACTCACCTCTTTTTTTAAAAAAAAAAGCAATACACTTTCTGACTTCTTTAAACACCCCAAATCCAAATACCTTCACCAATTAGTAAACAGTAGTTTTATATTCCTGACAAACTTCAGAAAAAGGTGTTGTCATATCCACAACCAGAAGGAAAATGAATCATTTTACAGGAGAGTTTTAAAAAGTGAGCAATACCACATTGTACACTGCAATACAAATACATAAAAAACTCTTAAAAATGTTGCTGTCCCCCTTGGGAGTTGGCAGGATACAGCAGATATAGGTGCTGTGCATTCAAGGAGTTTACAGTCCAGTGAGAAGACATGGAATCGGATCTGCATTGGACACTTTAGTAAAACAATTACAAATAAAAGGAGAGAATACTGCAGAAGAAGCCAATCGATCTTGGGGGCATACAACTGCCATGAATGCTTTTCATGTACACATTAATGATGGTTCTTGAACGTCTCATTTAAAAGTAATAAACTTCTGTCTGTTGCTCCAGATTGAATGCAGAGATGACAAAAAAACAAACAGCCACCCCAGAGACTATTCCAGCAATTCCAGTCATAAAGACATAAAGAAAGATTCAAATTTCAAAAGCACTACACAGGGGAGAAAAAAATTATACAGAGACTTGAGACAGAGCAGGAGGTAGAAAGGCAGATGTGACTGACAACAGTAACTAAAGCAAGGTAAATGAGAAGAAATACATGTTTAAAGAACCAGCAGATTAAGTCATTATCGTTTTTACTATTAGATGATGATTCACATGGCAAAAGATACTCAGAGGTTCAATTCTGTAGCTATACGCACACTGTTAATCTAAGAAGGACTTACATTCATACACCTACATCAAAGACTTAAACGTTTTATAATAGTTCATTTTAGAAATGTAAGCATTTGAGCACAGATATTTTAGGCTCTAAAAGAATAAGGAAAATGGCTGGGCGCGTTGACTCATACCTATAATCCCCCTACTTTGGGAGGCAGAGGTGGGTAGATCACAAGATCAAGAGATCGAGACCATCCTGGCCAACAAGGTGAAACCCTGTCTCCACTAAAAATACAAAAACACCAAGCTGGGCGTGGTGGCACACGCCTCTAGTCCTAGCTACTTGGGAGGCTGAGGCAGGAAAACTGCTTGAACCCAGGAGGCAGAGGTTGCAGTAACTGAGATCATACCACTGCACTCCATCCTGGCGACAGAGCAAGACTCAAAATTAAAAAATAAAAGAGAGAGACAGAGAGGAAAGAAAGAAAAACATTAATATCCCAGGTAAAAAATCACCATTTTGGATATTCAGGTTCCCTTTTTTCAAAGAGAATGCCAAGTATCTCACGGGCAGTCTGGTGCTGTTCTACTTGTTCATACAAAAGAATAGGTTTTTACTCCCTAACATTGAAGGATCATGGAAAACTTTCAGGGAACTCAATGAGAAGGCTAGATGATCTGAGATCTCCTCCAAAACTTATATTCCTGTACCCTGCATACAAACTTCATTTTAGAAATCCAGCCACAGAGACTCTAAGCCATAAATAACATAAGCTGCACTTTTGTTAAGCTTCAAGGATTTCCTAGAATGAGAGTAATTCTCTATCTCCTACAGCAAGGGGAAGAAAGGCCTGAGGAAGGAAGCTAGGATTTCCACCTTCTCCTTGACATCCTTCATTCCCAGGGGCCTGCCAGGCTGAGATTTCTGATTGCAGGGCAGTGTCTCTAGAAGGAGGAGGTGCATTCCGTCTTCCTCCCAACTCTCCTAAGACAACCAAGACATTCACAGACCGGGGTAGGGGTCAGGGTTCAGACATGAAGTTCTAAGAGAAGTCCGCAAACCTTGCCTCAACCTCACAAGAGAAACACAATTTCTAACCTGCTCCTGGGTGTAGGTCACTGGAGACTTTCCCAATCAAATGATTAAAACCTGGAAAAATGCAGCACTCTGACCAGACTCCATTTGAGGAACCCAAATAACCAACCTGAGTAAAACACAGCTGACTTGACACAACACATGAAAAGCATGACATAGCTGAGTTAATCTTCACAGCAACTCCCTTGGGTTTGTAACAAAGTTCTCCTAATACATTAACTGCAACTCAATGTTGGTGTTAACCGCAGGAGTTCATTCTTATTAGCCTGAAATCTACCTCTTCAGCAGCCTTCGTCCATCCACAAAGGCTGCCAGGCAGAATTCTCTTCATCACCACCAGGTTGCTATTCTCATTGTTCAAATCTCCACAACAAACAATGACAACTATTATTTCCTGCATGTACACAGTTTATAAATTATAAGGCCCCAAAATGCTTTCAATGTATAACTTCCATCACGATTTATCACATCCTGAGCAGGCTGGTGCCTTCACCCCAACTTCAGGCTCCAGTTGAGAGAATCATTCCCCTACAACTAATGGCTAATTAAAACATAAACCATGTGAGGGGAAAACTGTGGCAAAGGAAGTGCATTTAATGTTCAGTTACTGACACAAGCAGCTTCATTACACCTATAAAGTACTTTAAATACAGCAGAAGCAAACCCATGACAAAGATTATGGGGTTTCAAATGCTAGACATTAAAATTTAAGCTTAAAAACACACAACACACAAGTGTTCTTCTGTCATCTACAATGCTGGTTGAGACTTGTCACCTGCTTCCTTAATGCTGATGCAAGACACAAATATAGTAGACAAGTTGACTCTGTGCTGTTCACAAAATTACTAGTAGGTAATAATTCCAATAGTCCCAATTAAGCTGCCTTTCCCAACTGTAGAGTCATGGTGACTCATTCTAAACTTATACTCCTCTAGCAGAATGCCACATGCAGAGAGCACAGGTATGCCTGCACTCAACCTATCCAAGACAGGGCAGAAGAGGGCCAGAAGGAATGTCCTTCCAGTTCAATGCAAACTGCTGTAGCCATGTCATTGGTTAGGATCAACCAGTACTGAATGCTCTAAAAAACAGCCCACATAGAACTCTATTATGAGAGGTCAAGTAAACTCAAAATACATAGGCCAAATACAGAGCTTCCTTTCAATTTTCTCTCTCAATAGCTATCTTAATTAGCCATTTAACTATGGGGCAAGGAAATCATTTCTCTTGTTCACCACTGTATCCCAGCTCCTAAAACATGCCTGATACGTTAAGAGCTGAATAAATAGTTCTGGAATCAATTAGAAACTCAACGGAGCTCAGTCTCACTATTCCCACTGACATTTATTTACCCCGACTGGCCCTGCCTGTGTCTAATCTCAGGCAACACCCAGGGTCGGAAGTCACACTGCTATCCTCATAAAATACTCCCGACAGTGAATAATCCCAAAGGGCTCAGCCACACGTCTGAGTCTGAGCAGAGGCTGGTGTCCTGATAGAGACATCCTTTCTCCTCAGTGCTGCCACCACTCGTTCCTCAGCCACTATGCAGTGCTTCCTGCAAGAAAAAGTGCCCGTCCAGACATCCACAAGGCCTTACATAGCTACCAACTCTGTCACACTCCCTTCTGCTAAATATTGACCAATTATTCCAGCTACTCTTCCCCTACCCCACCTATGACATCTGTTCAGGCTCTTTCTATGTTTCCCAGGAATCTCTCATGACGCTCTTCACCTACCCTCTAAATCCAATAATTCATTCTCAATCACACGTTCAAGTCAACTAATATCTCATTTATACCTCACAGTCTGAAAATCTAAACCATCCACTTGCCCTCTGTAAACCACTGCAGGCCCCTTGGCTCCCCAGAGGTAGAATCCGTCAGGGTTTGACAGTGCCGCGCAAAAAAAACAGAGAACTCTTGGCCTGCTCTGGAATGGCCCACAAAACCAAGGAGCCCATCCACTCCGGTTAGGGTCAGCTTAATATGGAAGACACGGGAATAAGACCTTTAAAGGAAAAGCAATGGCTCCTTTTAAACTGAATGATTATTGCCACTTATTTGAAAACAACTGGAGAATTCCTTATCAAAAAGAACAATTGGCCAGGAATCAAACTGTAAATGTCTTAATATTTTTTACTAAAATTAGTAAAAAAGGACTATGCCAAGTGGTTATGGTACAGGTGGTCTGTGGACCACAACATGGTGCTGCAAGGATATGGGGATTTGTTTAATCTCTGACCTAGACTGTGAGCCATTCTACTTTAAGGCAAAAAGGAATACAGGATGACCCCTCGTTGTCCCGAGTTCTATAATCGACACATAAAATACCAGTGCCCAGAAAGTAAGCACATGAAAGCATCACATGCCTTTCAGACAGCACCACGTAACAACTCTCCACAGCTGACAGTCCAGACTAGAGATTCAACATACGCTTCCACAGCCTTGCAAATCCAGGTGGTAGTCCACAGACCACCCCACCTTTAACTGCTCAACATCCTTTGAGAAATGTAGACTCCTGGGTCCCATCCGGATCTGGGTGCTCAGAATCTGCATTTTACCTGGAGGCCCAGGTGACTCCTATAAACAGTCAAGTTTCAGAAGCTCTCCTCTGCACAATGGGACCCCATCCTGTGCCTATATTCCATCAGAAAGAAAAGATCAAACACCCAAGATGAATGCTTCAAACGTCCATCTCCTGTAACCAGTATTACTGTCAGAATTCACGTCTATAAATACACCCTGAGAAATCTTTGACTCCTCTTCAGTGATCAAAGAACACAGGGGAAAACAAAAGGACATGGCACAACGTACTGTTGGTTCCTTTTATCATTCCTTATGTGACGCGGTCGCTCAAACCCTCCTCTTTTGGCTACTCAACTGGGGGTGACTTCTCTTTAAAACTCAACAACCAGAATTAAATATACATTCGAACATGTGAATAATCCTCCATAATCCTCCAGAACAGAACCAACACATACAAGAAGATCAATTCTCTTTCCATGCACTGTCTCATTACACTGCAGGCTCTCATGAGCTTGCAGTTAACTCTACCCTCCATGGTGACTGTTTTTTTTTTTTGTGGGGGGGGATAGGGAGGAAGTAAAAGTATTGCATCACAGTGAAACAAGAACCAAATGAAGAACCTAATCCAACCAAAATCACAGCTCCCAGTGATACAATGTTATTTTCCTGTGATGCTCTCCCCTCTATTCATGTTAAAGACAAAAAAACAACAAGCATCAAAAGTAAAAACTCATGCAGGCCAGTGACAGAAAACTACGTGTGAGTAATATAACAAAGTTGTATTCGACCAGATTAAAGAACTGCTTTACTACAAGACAAAAAGGTATATATGAACCACACTTTTAAAAATTACATTCTTCTGGTATACTATGGAACTACACCAAGAGTTCATATAATTTGTGTCAAGGTTGGCTGGATCACCCACCAAATAAAAGCCTTTACAGGCTGCTGTTCTCCAGTGATAGCCAACTCTTCAATAACATGGGCCCTCAAAATCTCTGAAGATGATTCGAGTACATTAGTGCAAGAAAACAGGGACATCTAGGTCAGTAAAGCTCACAGAACCAGGTGCTATACAGAGAATGAGACTGAGTCACCTGGAAAGACTTAAAAACTTCATCATGATCCTGTTAACAGCAGACCTCTCCCGGGGACCACTGTTTGCTGGGCATTGTGCTCAACCCCACCCACATTTAATAAAACGATCTTTCTGCTCAGCCTTCCCTTACTGTAAGGTCCACACCACTGGTTTCTCCCTTTAGGTTCGAAAGTATGGGCGAAAAGGAAGTAATTCTGAAACATTTAGTTATTTTGTAGAGATGAATTCCAGTGTCTTGACCCGAACGTGGCATCGGTAGCCAATCCATGGCAGATGCCAGATCAGGAAGTAACATTTCGAAATTCAGGAGTGTTTGTAACCAGAAATGTTAAATATGTAACTAACACTGACTCCTAAGTAGAATAAGCAAAATCAAAATTACTGGATTTTTAGAGGCTTAGTGTAAACAATACATTAAAAAAATACAATTATTACTCT
Organism: Leontopithecus rosalia; assembly: GCA_028533165.1. NCBI lineage: Eukaryota > Metazoa > Chordata > Mammalia > Primates > Cebidae > Leontopithecus > Leontopithecus rosalia. Next base: position 11,993,223 of record CM052651.1, read on the forward strand.
CACTGGAGGTAGCAGTGGGAGTAGGGGGAGGAATTTTCTATTACTGTCCAAAATTGACAAGTCATTGTTAGGCAATTTGCTTACCTTGGTTTTTATTATGGCTTCAAATTCAGGCCATCTTGATTTGGGAGAAGGAAACAAGGATGAAAAAGCATGGGTTAAAGGAAGGCACATTTCTGATTAAAAATCAATTTTCTCAAAAAAATCAATTTTCTGACAATTGCATCTATTTAAAAATGAAAGGTAATTTCCTATCACTTGCAGGCAAACTACTAAAGAGACTCATGCATCATAGGTAGAGTGGTCATTTGTCCTCCAAATCAAGGGCACTGGTAAAACTGACAGGGAGACAACCTCGTGGAAACTGGGTCATGGGTCAACTGACTACCCGGCAGGCCCCTTTCCAGGTTATCTGAAAGCTTACAATGACACAAAGACCTCTTTTTAAACCATATCACCAATCAGAAATAAAGCAAATACAATATATACTGTAAACCAAATAAATATAACACAGACAAAGCAGGATTGGAAGTGTGACACACATCTGTTTTAAACTTGAAATTCAGATTCCACACTCCACCAATGTCTTAAGCAACAATCTAGTAATAAAGAGGCAAAAGTTGGTGACCTAGGGGTAATTACAGAAGGTGCTACCAAAAAAAAATAAAACATTCCTGCTTCCATGGGGAGGGGGACATAGGACATCAAAGGCTCCTGACAACCTCTAATACCTAAAAAAATATGCTGAAATGCAGAAATCGCCTTTGAATTGAGGGGGGCATGGGAAAGGAGCACTCAGGGTCACAGGTAGGAAGATCTTGGAACACAGAGCTTCTTTATTAAAACTTTTGGAAACACTTAGACCAGGCAACTGAATGAGTTGCCAACCCCACTCCCTGCATGTGACCTATTCCTGGTCACATTGTCAGAGCTCTACAGGTGGAAGGATGTAACTACCTTTTTTTTTTTTTTTGAGACAGAGTTTCGCTCTTGTTGCCCAGGCTGGAGTGCAATGGCGCCATCTCGGCTCACCGCAACCTCCGTCTCCTGGGTTCAGGCAATTCTCCTGACTCAGCCTCCCGAGTAGCTGGGATTACAGGCACACGCCACCGTGCCCAGCTAATTTTTTGTATTTTTAGTAGAGACGGGGTTTCACCATGTTGACCAGGATGGTCTCGATCTGTTGACCTCGTGATCCACCTGCCTCAGCCTCCCAAAGTGCTGGGATTACAGGCTTGAGCCACCGCGCCCAGCTGGATGTAGCTACTTTTAAAAAGAAAAGGAAGTGCTATTCCTGACTTCAATGACCAAAGGACCAACATGCAATATCGGATCATGGGATTAAGGATGGTGGGTCTGAATAACAGCAAAACAGAGCTGAACAGCAAATGAAAAAAACATTCTAAGAGACTAGGCCCATGGACAAGGAAAGGACTGATAGCTATTTCCTCCTCCCTGGGATAAAGGACTGGAATCCTGTACATGAATGACTTTTATTTTCAGAACATGCTTCTCATATATCTGCTGTTAAATCACCCTACTTGAAAAAACTTGTGGCTGCCTCATATGCCAACCTGTTCCAGCAACAGTTTGGGAGAAACATGAAAGCGTCAAAAGAAAAACTGGGAGGGAATGTTGATTCTTGGCACAGATTAAGTATAAACAAAAATGGGGTGGGGGGGTAAAGGAAAATGAGAAAGGTCCAACTTCGTCTACATTCATTTTTCCTCCCTTTTTAACAGTGGTACTAATTTCCAGTTGATTATTTTAATTCCAAAAAAAGTAGTCTCTCAATATTCAAATGAAGTGAAACCTGGTTAACATTCCCAACTGGAAATAAGGTGCCAGGATACACCCTAAGAGAAGAAACTTATTTAGTCAACTTGTGAATGATGTCCCCCTGCCTAGTGTTTAAATTAAAAGCACTTCAAGCAGCAAATTTCTTCAGACAGACATGCTTCCCAGGTTAAAGTAAATGGCCTGAAAATGCTTATGCAAGGAGAGTTTTACTTCTTCCAAACTCCCATTAAATAATGTGTACTTATCTTTGATTATCGCCTATTTAAAAAAAAAAAAAGCTACAGCTGAAATTGGATTAAGAACTTCTGCTGAAAACGATTTATTGCATAACACAACTCTGACAGGCTGAATCTCCAGCCACCAACTGAGCCTTTATAAAAATCTGCTGGGCAGCTGCCAAGTCAGCTCTTTTGCGTCTGAGCATGTCAGACATCCGCTGTCGCCAAGGCAGCAGCATGGCAGCAAGACATCCGCACATCCATGGTTAAAGGGTGCTGTCAGGGAACAGAGCAGCCAGAAGCAGGCAACACAGCATTAAACCCTCCTGCAGTGCTAGATATGACAGTTTGCTTTTTCAACGTCATCAAAAAAGACCCAAGATCGGCAGCAGGATTATCTCCCAGCATCTAACAGACACATGGACTGTCAGTTTACCTTCACTGGAGGGAGTGGTGGCAGGGTGGAAATCAAATTACGGTAACTTATTGGCCATTGTCCTCAAAAATCAAAAAATTAGACACTTCAATATCAACAATGCCGGTGTGCAACTATACAACTTCACTTTGGGAATTTCTGTTGTTAGAATTTCCTCGGGAATTTACGCTTATTTACTCACAATGAAATTCTGCTATTTGGATCTTTTTTTTTTTTTTTTTTTTTTTTT
>CM052651.1:11996005-12011247 GCA_028533165.1 Leontopithecus rosalia
CTATTTGGATCTTTTAATTACTAATGCTTTTCTGTTAATTAGAATACCCATCATCCCCAAATGCCACATTCTAATCTACACCATCTAATACAGTAGCAACACACGTAGGTACTTAAAATTAACTCAATTAAAATTTAAAATTGACCTCCTTGAGTCATACTCAATGGCCACGATCCCCCTACATGTCAACGGACAACACAGCTACACAAGGTGTCCGTCATCAGAAGTCCTTTCGGACAGTGCTGACCAGGAGTATATACCTGCATTAAACTGGATAGGGTTTCAACCGACACTGTGTGTTATGAGATAGTGCATGTTACTACATCCCTGAGTCTTCAAAATATGTGCCTAATACGTTACTCCTTTTGCAAGAAAACTATGGGAGATAAGAAACCTTTTACAAGAAAATTTGAGTCTAAACCGGGAAAGAACTATTCAAACTGCAGACATCCACTCATACAACTCGGCGTTGGAAGTGGTTCCAATCTTGCGGTTAGATCTGGCCTCTGGGTTTTGCAGGAAACGTATATGACATTCTGAAGATGAAGTGAAAAGTCCGTCTGCAAAGCCTTGAAGACACTGCTTTCCTACGCCTTCAAATCCTTTTCTAAGGAAACCACTACAAAGTAAAGCCTCCAGGATTAAGGCCAGACAAAAGCCAGTCTTTTCCACCTGCCAGTATCCAAGTACCAAGAGGGTGGCCCAAACTAGCTTGACTTGATTCATGGGGGCCCCTCCCTGCCAGGGCTGTTTAAAATTCTGGGCCTTTGGGTCATGGCTAGGAGTTAGTGCCACTGCTGCTTCCACCAGGCCCAGGACACTGCTGCGGTCATTTCATGAGCTCGATCGATACCTGACTGATGCGCTGGCTTATTTGTTTCAACAATGACTACCCCACCTAATCCCAGCTATGAAATGAGCACAAGTGTACATACATTGTCACAAGACTGTTTATCTCTGGTCATGTTGCAAACCACCAGCTTATTTTTGTCTATCTTATGCAAATTTTCACACTAACAGAAAGTCTACAAATAACCTCTGTCCTTGGACTTAACATAAATTGACATATTACCTTAATTTTTTTCCCGGAAACAGGTGACGTTGCCTGATATGCCTTCCTGTATCTTCCAGCCCTCCCAAGTATTATTAACCACTCAGGGGCTGATTGGCACCCTTTCATTACAGGTATGGATCTCCAGAAACCATTCTGATGCCCATTTTCCCTCCAAACAGCATTTCCCACTAATACCATGTGTGGTCCAGCAAGTGGCAGGCCACACACACTTCCTGTACATACTGTCTCCCACATTTTACAACCAGCATGCCAAGTATTATCACAAAAACATTTTTAAATTCTGAAACTGAGGTTCAGAGGTGTGAGGTAGTATAGGTCACATCCTGACTAGTCTTTGTCTTACTCATCTTAATGTTCCTGAAACATAGCAACGAGTCCAGCACATAGAAGGCATTTGAAAGCCACTGCAAGACTCAACACATGAAAACAGGTGGCAGGTTTTAGAAAGAGAACAGTGACCGAGAGGTACCAAGAAGCCTAGATTCCAAATCTGGAATTCTGTGAAATTTTTTTTTTTGAGACAGAGTCTCTCTGTGTCGCCCAGGCTGAAGTACAGTAGCAAGATCTCGGCTCACCGCAACCTCTGCCTCCTGGGTTCAAGCAATTCTCTGCCTCAGCCGCTTGAGTAGCTGAGATTACAGGCATTCGCCACCATGCCCGGCTAATTTTTGTATTTTTAGTAGAGACGAGGTTTCACCATCTTTGCCAGCCTGGTCTTGAACTCCTGACCTCGTGATGCACCCACCTAGGCCTCCCACACTGTTGAAACTACAGGCGTGAGCCACCACACCCAGCCCTAATTCTGTGAATCTCACAGTGGCTCATATGTAAAACAAGTAATTATTAAGGCAATCGTGGCAAACTTGAGGAGACATCAGAAATGCCCACGGGGCTTGAGAACACTGATGATGCTGGGTCCGGGATCACACATTAGAATCGCTGTGTTCGAACACCAGACATGCAGTGTATCCAACTTTCACCTTAGTCTTCCAGGAAAACTGTTCTCACTGCCACGAAAAACACTGTAACTGCCAAATCTAGTGCAAACTTTTTATTGGCAACTGGACTCTCTGCTGGTTTTCCTGCTGCACTAAAATATCTTTTCTGCTGTTTCATCACCCCCACCACCTTCACGTTGGATGCTTCTGCCCTCCCCTTATCTCTATCATAATCTAAACACGGGTGACTACCCAAACATCCTGACACTGTCCTCCCTCCTGACCACCCTCCTCGCACTCCAGTCTACAAAGCTAAACTGGACTTGGCACCTTCTTTCTCATTGCTGGCATTTGCTTTTGAAATCCAGGTAATCCTGTGTGTCTCTCAATTCCTTGAATACATATTTAAAACAGAAATCTAATAATCTCCTTCAAGAAATTTCCGAAAATGTCTCTACCACCAACTAATTCCAATTCCAACCATCTATCCCACGTTCTTTCTCTACAAACACAGCCAGGCTGCCATGACTCCATCCACATCACCACTTCCTCTACTAAAGCCTTTCCGGGGCTCCCTAGAATCTACACAGGAAAACTCGAAATTTCCTTGCAGAGGCAATAAAGACCTATAATCAGCCTAACTTCCCTTACCGGCTTTAATTTCTGCACAATTACCAATGCCCCTAATTGATAAGGTATGAGCATCTCCTAGGGGTAAAAGCTCTCATCTTTAGACCCAATGCCCAAACAAATGCCAGTGTCTACTAACTGATCATAACTTCAACAATAATTCAACAGTAAATAGGTAGCCTTTCTCAAGAGAGAAGAAAAGTCCATTCTCAATTCTTTTTCAAGAACGATAAAAGTCCATTCTCAATTCTTTTTCAGGCCAATGTGTTGGCACCTAGAAATAAACAAGCAGTCTTAATTTACCAGCTATGTCTGTTTCACTTACTGACATAAGGCTTGCTGTTCATTCTGTATTACTAAGATTGCATGATTCTATGTAACCCTGAGAAAAGACCTCAATAACATTTAAGATGATTTATTTTCTACCGGTTAAAGTATTCCCCTTCCAGGTCCGGCACAGGGGATCAGGCCTATAATCCCATCACTTTGGGAGGCGGGGAGATCACCTTAGGTCAAGAGTTCCAGAGCAGCCTGACCACCACGGCGAAACCCCATCTCCACTAAAAATACAAAAATTAGTGGGGCATGCTCGTGCATGCCTGTAGTACCAGCGACTCAGGAGAGGCTGAGGCAGAAGACTCACTTTAACCCAGGAGACGGAGGTTTCAGTGAGCTGAGATCACACCACTGTACTCCAGCCTGGGAGATAATGATTTACCCTCAGTGTTGACAGTAAATCATGGGGCACAGTGGTGTCGAAAAACAAGGGAGGCTAAGGCGGTTACCTATACAAGAGATGAGGACCAGAGTAGAACAAGAGACTGTAACAACTGTTTAGATTCCGGAAACATCTACAAGGCTGGGCCAAGAGAATGCTGATAGGCTGGATGTGGAGCGTGTGAAGAAGGGAGTTAAATACATCTCAGGGTTTCATCTTGATAAATGGACTCACCTCCACTGAATGTTTCAATGTGCCAAGTATCAGCTACCTGTTACAGACCCTAGAGAAAATACCAAAGTTCAGGGCAGAGACATGAATACAGTCGAGGGGTTTTAATTGAAACTCAGAATCCAAATGTAGTTGCCTTAATTTACTGAAGACGAAAAAAAGAGTTACACATTGGTGTAATAATCAGGAGTGAAGCCAAGTCGAGGTTGGCTGACCTCGCTGTGCCATTTTGTAGCTAACAAGGTTTTCAGAGCCTTTGGGAAAATGATGACTAGGTTGGGCGCAGTGGCTCAGGCCTGTAATTCTCACACATTGAGAGGCTAAGGCAGGAAGACCACCCTGGCTGATCTAGGAAGAGACCCTCATGTCTACAACAATGAAAATTTAAAATTAGCTAAAAATGTAAAGTCAGGCATGGTGGTGCACTCCTGCGGTACAAGCTACTCAAGAGGCTGAGGTGAGAAGGCTTCTTGAGCACAGGAGTTCTGACGTTACAGTGAGCTATGATCGAAACTCTGCACTCCAACTTAGGCAACTGAGGGCACCCTGTCTGTTAAAAATAGATGTTATAGATAAATGAAATATACATGAGTAAAATATTAAGAATGACTAACAAAAAGGAGTCTGGGATAGAAAGAGTCCTACTGAAGAGCCCTTTTCTGAAAATCTACATTTGGTATCACAAACCCTAACCTGAGATGAGGTTTTGCTCATGCAACAAGGGAGGACTTACAAATTCATCACTCGGCCATGAGCAGTAATGCCAGCACTTTGGGAGATCGAGGCAGGTGGATCACCTAAGGTCAGGAGTTTAAAACCAACCTGACCAAGATGGTGAAACACCATCTCTACTAAAAATAAAAGTTAGCCAGGCATGATGGTGGGCACCTATAGATCCCAGGAGTCAGAATTTACATTGAGCTGAGATCCCGCCACTGCACTCCAACCTGGGGAACAGAGAAGGCGGGGGCTGGGCGGGGGAGGAGAATGGAGGAAGCAAATAAATTAATCCATCCATCCATTACTGCTGACTGCTGTGCTGGTGGGAAAAGTCTACTAGCAACTGAGATTATAATCAACCCAACCCACCTCTCTCTAATACACAATCCCCAACCCTACCCACAGATAGCCTTCTTTATATTTAGGCTTTGAACGCAAATAAGAAAAGTGCAGAGGCCAAGTGAGTGAAGACACACTGGCCTAGGGTCTGCCCACGCTGAGAGCTAAAAATATGGTCATGAGATACTCTCCTATGCAACACCAAGACTCTTCAGGATTCAGGTGGCCACAAATCAGAAAGATGAGTTCGGCAGTGAAACAAACTTTTCTCCAGTCAATGAAGCCAGGAAGGACGCAGAACAACCACCTGTGGATGCCAAGTCAGGGGCAGGACCCACAGTCAGAAAAGCTGTCGGGACTAAAGTGTACAGCAGTGCTACATGCAACATTCAAAGGAGTAAATCCTATGACTTGTAGGGAAACTGAGAAAACCATTCCCAATCAGAGAAGTTTTTATTTTACAACCTGCGAGTCACACCCTGCCTCTACACCTATACTGTGGATTGAATTTCTTCTTCCATAAACCTTGAGCTCCTGAAGCAAGAAGATTCTCCCTAAAACATTCTTCACTTCATCTCCTGGAAAAACACATTCCTATCTTTCTAACAAGTCTTATTGTCACCATTGCTGGTGGGTTGTGTTCAACCTTGAACAGCACCCACTGGGCGCGCTCTCCTAGAATACTAGTTTCCAAGCATGGCCACCCTGGAGATCACCTAATGATTTCCCCACCTGTGCCTGAAATCTTTATCAACTCAGAATGGCAGCTCTAGAACTCCGTCCTTCCACCTCCCAAATCATCTATATTCTGACATCTCCTTAACATCAACACTGGCACGCGATAAAAGCTTAGTAACTAATTGTACAGAGAAGAAAGGGAAACCTTTGTAACTAAGGAAACCAGTTAACTGTTTAAACAGAGCACACAGAATGGCTTGATGATACACATTTTTCTTCACAGTAATTCTCTGAAAATGCGAATTCGCTATCCTCAGGAAAAGCAAAGAGGTTACAGTGGACACAAGTTTTCATTCACCAAGAAACGGAATAAATCTGCTATCAGTCCACTCAAAGCTCTGCTGCTCCAACCCAGTTAAGAAAATCTCATTAACCCTGCATCTCTGAGTCAGAAGAAACTCGGTGCTGTTGCACCAACAACTCAAAAACAGCGTCTTAGTACCAGTATCAGGAAACTGTGTTTTGATTATTTATTTATTTAATAATAGCAGAAAGGAAAGACTGGAAAAACCAGACCATCTTTGATTCAATCTATCTCATCACCAGAAACTAATTGCTAATTAAAGTCAATATACGAAGCAAACAGTTATTCTTCCTACTAACATTAAGGTTGATAATATAAATGACTTATAAAAATAGTAAACAGATTACATTCCACAAACAAAATTTTTTTAAAGCTAGTTGGGGTTTGACAAACTTTTTAGAACATCTTACTAAAGCCCTGACCTCAAAGAGAACACGTTCCAATTTTAACATACAAGCCACACAAAGAAACACAGCGGACACTCCCGACAGACCAAAATAAAAGGCTCTCTAGTAATTACCATAAATAGAAAAAGGAGGTGGGCTTCCTGAGTCTGAATGCAGAGAAAAAATCAGCAGCACAAAAACATCATAAACAAAATTACACGGCCAACAGTACACTCAGAAGAGAGAAGAATTGCTTCTCGGTACAATTACAAAGAAACAAATCGCAAAGACACTTAAAGGAAGTGGGGTCCGCAGGTCTGCAGAGGGCTGCTGCACGGATACAGCATGCCAGTGTCTGCCTAAAAGACAAACACAGCATCCACTAACAACTCTTTTTTTCCAGGAGAACAGAAAAGTTTCTTTAGAATCCCACAATCTACAGTTTAAAGATTTGAGAAAAGATTTATTTCTTATTTTTCTGGATTCATATCTCCCCTAAATTGGATACAGAATTTCTCATCCAAGGGTCTTTCAATTTGTGGGAATTAAAAAAAAACTCAATATAAGACATGTGCTTAGAGAGATCTTCCCTTTAAAAACAGCCTGTCTCCAAACACCTCTCAAATGAACATGTGAGACAGCTGTCCATCACCTACACTAGACCCACTGAGTATCAGTTTCAAGTTATAATTTATGTTTGCTGATACGAAATGGTTAAATCACATCCATGATAAACCTGCAATTAAAAACAGTGAATTCAGAGTATAAAAATAAGTCTGCACATTTGCCTCAGAAACCAACCCTGTCTAAACTGTACTGCATTTTGATCCAAAGTTGCACAGTTCTAAAAACCGTTACCTTCATTACTGCAAAATCTCATGTGATGTATGCTTATGGTTGCACTTCTTCAGCTTACTTCCTGAAGATTTTACTTGAAACAGTCAATGAGAAAAATGGACAGCAAGGCCATGAAAGACATCTGGCTGCTGCAGCCCCTAGTCTTGGACCACAGTAAGGCTTCGTTCCCTAGAGATGATCTTTCACTCTGCACGGAGCAAAAGGTACTTAGAACACATAGCCACGTAACTGTGAAACTAACAAAGTGGTTTTTTGTTTTTGAAATGGAGTCGCAATCTGTTGCCCAGACTGGAGTGAAGTAGCAAACTCTGGGCTCACTATAACCTCCGTGCCCAGGTTCAAGTACCACTCCTGCCTCAACCTCCTGAGTAGCTAAGACTATAAGCACGCCCCACCACGTCCAGGTAATGTGTTTTTAATAGAGACGGGGTTTCACCATGTTGGCCAGGCTGGTCTGGAACTCCTGACCTCAGGTAATCCACCTGCCTTGGCTTCCCAAAATGCTGTGATTATAGGCTTGAGCCACTTCTCCTGGCACAAAAACAAAGTCTTTGACATAAATAACAAAAAATCCCAAATATGAGATAATAAAAACAACTCAGTCTCTTATCTCTACTTTGTTCCTGTATTTACATTAGGGTAACATGCACATGAATAAAACTAAAATACATATTTCTTCCCACTTCAAGTTTATGAGTTTATTTGTTGAAAAAAAAATATGCTTTCCCTTACATATGGAAACACAATATACCACACGACAAATAAGCAGTTAAAGTGTATGTACTTGTTAAGATTCCATAAAAGGGAACTTAAGACAAATCCACTAGAATGACTATAATAACAACAAAAACAGTAGACGTTGGTGAAGATGAAGTAACGGGAAACCTCATACAGCGATTGTGGGAAGGCTACTTTGGCCAAGTGTGGGTTCCTCAAAAACTGAAACACAGAATTATTCAGTTCTGCTCCTGGACACTCATGTAAAACATGAACACAAATATTCACAGCAGCATTATACATAATAGCCAAGAAATATAATCAACCCAACTGTCCATCAAATGATGAATAAATGAACAAAATGTGGTACATACTTACAATAGGATATTTACTCATAGAAAAGATTTCATGGGGCAGCATGGATGAACCCTGAAAACCTACCTAGGGAAAGAGGGAAGCACAGAGGCCACATATTTCAAGATTCCGTTGCCATGAAGTCTCCAGAACAGGGCAACCCACAAAGAAAGAAAGTACATTGCTGGTTGCCAGAAGCTGGTAGGAGGGGAGGGGGACAACTGCTAATGGGTACAGGGATTCTTTTTGAGAGTGATGGAAAAGTTCCAGAAATGTATTAAGTGGCCGGGCATGTCAGCTCACGCCCGTAATCTCAGCACTTAGGGAAGCCACAGTGGGCAGATCACATGACGTCAGGAGTTATAGACCAGCCTGGCCAATATGGCAAAACCTTATCTCTAATAAAAGTACAGAAATTAGCCAGGCGTGGTGGCATGTACCTGTGATCACAGCTTCTCTGGAAGCTAAGGCATGAAAACTGTTTGAACCCAGGAGGCAGAGGTTACACTAAGCCAGGATCATACCATTGCACTTCAGCCTGGGTGACAAAGTGAGACACTGTTGTCCCCCACTCCCCAGAAAGAGAAAGGGAAAGGGAAGAAGGAAATGCACTAAGTGCTAAAAGTCTATAAACTGTACTCTTCACAATGGTTAAAGCAGTGAATCTTATGTGATTTTACATAAACAAAAATAAATCAGGTACCTTCAAATCAACTGTTACTTAAAATTACTTTGAGATATTATGTGTGAATTATTAGTACTTTATTCCCATATGAAAGTTCTAGAATGTATTAACATTACATATAAAATCATATTATAAACTTTATTCCCATATGAAAGTTCTAAATGTATTAACATTATATATAAAATCACCTAACAATATGCAAAAAAAAAAAATCACTTTTCAGTATAAGTTTTACCATTTCTGCATATAAAGTGTATCATTAATATTGCAGCTTTAGTGATCCAAAACATCAGCTTGCATTTGTTTGGTGTTATCAAATTCATTAACAATTTCTAATAAAGTATTTCTCAGTTAAAAAGTAGCTTATCAATACAAAGTATAGACAGAGAATTCCTTTATAACTTATATTAACTTCTTTTGAGCCCTGTAAGCTTTCCACTCACAAAGCGCAGGATGGGGATGTGTGAGGTCTGCTCCCCTCCCACCCTTTCCATGACACCCAGTCAGGGACCAAATCCACACAAAGAGAGGGCAGGTTCATACAATGATCAGGATGAACATTCTTCTAGATTTTCAGTATTTCTTTATTGAACTCTTATCATATGCACCAATCCATAGCCTAACCAACTTTTTTGTGCTTGTTGCCCACCTGAAATTCACCTCCCGGCTCTTCTCGTACACAATATTCAGTTCCCAAATATTACCTTCTTAATGCCTTCTCCGACCAGCCTATACCCCAGCCTAGGTAACTCCCTTAACCTTCTTTACAGCATTTATCAACCATACAATTCTTACCTGTACAGGTATGTATTCTATAGTTTCCTAACTAAATTACTGGCTCAATTTCACCACTTGTAAAATTCCAAACTCATCTAAGTAGCATTCGATATATTTACTTTTAGAGTCAGGTGGTCTGGGTTCAAATCCCAGCTCACTGCTTACTGGCTCTGTGATGTTGGGGGATACAGGTACATGCTAATTTCCTTATCTGTGCTTGAGTGCCTGCCGTGTATATAATACACAGAAGGTTTTTTCAAGTGTGTCTGACACTGAGCGTTACTTGCTGAAGCAGTATCACATGTCTAACCCCTCTGTTAATAAAACACAAAGGAAGCATTCAAGTATGTACTAATTTCCTGTTGCTGCTGTTAACAAATTACCACACTTGTGTCTGAAAACACAAATTCTCCTAGAGTTCTGGAAGTGGCAAGTCGAAAATGAGTTTTACTGTGCTGGTGTTGGCAAAGCTGGATTGTTCTGGAAGCACTGAGAGACTCCAATTCCATGCCCTTTTTGGCTTCTACTGCCTGCTAATATGCCTTGGCTTGTGGCCCCTTCATCCACCCGCAAACTGATCACTCTCACCTTCAGTACTGCTTTCTCATCTCATTTTTTGCTGATGGAGATCCACCTACCTCTGTTTTTAAGGACCCTTAGGATTACATTGGGCTCACCTGGATACTCTTCTCATCTGAAGATCCTAGCTCAATCCCATCTGCCAAATCCCTTTTACTTAGATGTATGAGGGCCACTATTCAGCCTCCAAGAACTACATGCTACTATTGTTCACACGTGAATAAGAGCACAGTGTCAGTATCTTCACCTGTGAAGCAGACAGAACTTGCTGCCACTGAAATACACCTCATAGTGCACTCTGAAAAGTCTATACTGTGATGTGCTGGCACAGAGGGGATTGTTGTCTTAAACTGTATGCTGACCGGGCACAGTGGCTCATGCCTGTAATCCCAGCACTTTGGGAGGCAGAGGCGGGTGGATCACAGGTCAGGAGATCAAGACCATCCTGGCCAGCATTGTGAAAGCCCATCTCTACTAAAAATACCAAAAAATTAGCTGCATGTGGTGGCGCACGCCTGAAGTCCCAGCTACTCCAGACAGGCTGAGTCAGGAGAATTACGAACCCAGGAGGCGGAGACTGCAGTAAGCCGAAATCACTGCAAAAATTAGCTGGGCACAGTGGCAGACGCCTGTAATCCCAGCTACTCAAGAGGTTGAGGCAGGAGAATCACTTGAACCCAGGAGGCAGAGGTTGCAGTGAGCCAAGATCACATTATTGCAGTCCAGAGTGGGCAAAAGAGTGAGACCCTGCCTCAAAAAAAAAAAAAAAAATCAGTTCCTTGAATTACCTACCAATGAAATATGAATACCTGAGTGGTCAACAATAACTGGTCGCTCTAGCTGATGCAAAACTACTCTTATGTTTCCCTAGAAACAGGAAACTAATTGATTTGAATTTTTTTTTTTGCATTAAAATCCTGAAGGGGTAGGAGTAAAGAATTGGTTGAAGGGGATATTACAATTTTTCTGACTTCTCAGTAGAGAGAAACATGGAATTCCAATCAGTAATATGATCATTCTAATGTGACAGGTTCCCAACTTCTGAGCCTGCAGCTGATTACTAGAAACTGTTAATTTGCCAGTATCAACCAGCGACGGATTTTGGAACAATCTGTTGTTGTTGTTGTTGTTGTTGTTGTTCAGAAAGAGACCTTCCTGGATAATGATATTTATGTTTTCCAAAACAGAGAGTCTCCAAACTGCTCTCTTCAAACCCACCATTTAAGTAGAAATTTAAATAAGAAATGAATGGATCAAAGCTTTGTCACAATAGGTGCAATATGAATTAAGCTCCAGATTTCTACTGTAATGTATTTAAGTGAACAATAAACATATGAAAACATGTTCAACATCATTAGTAGGTAAATACAAATCAAAACAGCAATGAGACACCGCTTCACACCTATTACGATAACTATTATCTTAAAAGACAGTATCTTTCAATACCCAGCAATAGTAGGTATTGAAAAGAAAGTGGAGAAACTGGAACCTCAAACAGTGGTGGGAGTGTAAAATGATACAGTGGCTCTGAAACGTACTCTGGCTATTACTCAAGAGGTTAAACAGTTACCATGTGACCCAGAAATTCAATTCCCTGGCATACACCCAAAAGTGAAACCCGGTCCACACCAAAACTTGCTCACAAACGCTCACGGCGCCACTATTCATCATGTCAAAAACACGGAAACCATTCAGTCAAGTGTCCATCAACTGACTAACGCATAAAACGGGCCATATCCATACAATAGAATACTGTTCAGCAATAAAAGGGAAAGATGCACTGATGTCTTAATAAAGTTGCCTTTTGCAGCTGTAATAAGTGGTGCTGTGCTGCTCTGCATATTTACAAAACTTATTCCACTGTACATATTTAGTATTTACTGTGAATTCAGACTTATAGTCATGTCTTGGGGGGTAAAGCAGAAGATGCACCCTGCTTTTGAACTGTTCTGCCAGCTGGAAGCACACCATCATTGTCTGTTCCCTACACGACAGCCAAGTGAACTACTAGACACTCATGTAAACCTCATGTTTACAGGAGGTTAAGGGAGAGCAAGGCGGAAAGGACAGCAGCCCAGGAAAAGGATCTGCAAGGGAAGCCCAAGATGCAGAGCTTCATTTGTATCCCTGACTTAGACTTCCCGGGCCATGCTGGGAGCCTTCCCTTCACTGTTCCCATTTCTGGATCATGTGGCCATGTGGGCCTCTGGGGACTTTTTACTTAGGAATCAACATCTGAGCTGGGAAAAAAATGGTCTTTCAGGAATCTCAGCTAAGCGTGATGGCTCAGATTTAAGCAGCCTTTAATATTTTGTTATAATAAATAACATGTCAATAATTTAATTTGGGTTCAAGAAACTAACAGGATGTCAGGAGGGGAACAGGAAAGAATGAAGAGCTTTGCAATGAATAGCTAGCTGTGTTCCTCTGTTGTATCAGAGAGAAAAGGAAACTATTCTGAAAAAAAAAAATAAGGAAGGAAGGAAAAAAAAATCAAGATGTCTTAAATACCCCAGGGCCTCAGATTTGGCACAATAAGTATCCTTTTTAAAAATGATATATACGGGAGGCAACACTCCATCATACCATCCCTCTAGCCAAGTCAACACTAGTTTGAAGACAGAATCTCCTAGTATGTCATCAGTAGAGGGAAGCAAGGAGTGGAGAGCACTTGGAAGAAGCATGAGGGAGAGTGACTCAGGCCGTCGCTCCCTGCCAATGGAAGCAGCTACAGATGCCAAAATATCCCATTTATAAGGCAGCACAAAAGTGTGTGCCTCTCTGGACCACACAGCAACTGTCGAAAGCCCAGGATAACTTCCCAGTTGAATCCATACATTGGTCAGTTTCCCCAAGAAAGTCAAATTAAATCCAGAGGTGAATAGGATTGGCTCCCAGAAAACAGGCGCAGGTCAGAAGCCTTGTGTGATATAATGCACCTACTCCTAGCAACAGATGCTACACATGCACCAACATATACATATGACACCCCTCCATTTTACAAGAGGAAAGTGAGATCCAGAAAGACCCGCTCCTTTGAACCCCCTCTGGAGCAGGGCAGGGATGGGACCCAGGCCTCCTGCTCCATGTCCTTCCATGAGTGCCCTGGCTAGAGGGCAGGCTTCCAGTTTGACTATTTATTCTAGAAATCCCCACCTGGTAGCTATTGGTGGGAACAAAAACAATGGGTTGACCCAAATTCTCCCAGCTTTTCCCCTAAGTCACTCATATTCACTTTTCAGCATCCCTTGACCCCAGAGAAGTTTTCACCAGACCCTGCTAGAGCATTAATTACTGTTGGTATGGAGATTCTGTGCAAATGCTTGGCTCAGCTACTAATCTGCAGGCTCCCTAGGGTGACCCCTATTTTCCTCATACCTAACGAGCACAGTACATCTTCAGCAACATCCTCTTCCTTAACCACATAGGCGTCTTCAAATACAAAGATCACCATTTTATTGCATGCCACTCAAACTGAAAACACGACTGCTAATCAGTATGACACAAACCCTTAAACTCGCTTTATTTATTTATTTTGAGATGATGTTTCGCTCGTTACCCAGGCTGGAGTGCAATGACACTATCTCGGCTCACTGCAACCTCCGCCTCCTAGATTCAGGCAATTCTCCTGCCTCAGTCTCCTGAGTATCTGGGATTACAGGCACGCGCCACCATGCCCAACTAATTTTTTTTTGTATTTTTAGTAGAGACGGGGTTTCACCATGTTAACCAGGATGGTCTGGATCTCTTGACCTCGTGATCCACCTGCCTCGGCCTCCTAAAGTGCTGGGATTACAGGCTTGAGCCACCGCGCCTGGCCAAACTCGCTTTTTTTTTTATCTGAAATCTCTTTCAGTACAACAATGTGGCAGTTTCTCCTGCCTCCAGCTACTCTGGAATACGCCAGCAATCCTGCACGACCTAACATAACTTTGAGGACCTTCTTCTTATTAGGTTGCCAAAAATATTTAGTAGTTGCTTTGCAATCAAATGTAAAATTTTGGTCATTCTTCCCACAATAAATATCTAGTATCACTAGTATGAAATGTACAGCCTGCTGCCACTCAGTTTCTATGCCTTTATTACGTACTTTAAAACATGATTTGACATTGAAATGAAATCCAGGTGAATCTTGTTTAAATGCAGTAAGTGAAGGCCCAAGGATGTCTATGAGGAAGTGATGAGATTATGAACAACCTGAACCAAATTCACTCAAACTCAGGCTATGAAAACAATGTGGCTGATGCAATTGGGCTGTTTCTCATTTTAGGCGTTTTAGAATGTGAAAAACCAAGCACATCTTGGAATCAATGAAGTATGATAATTTATGATCACCACTGGTCAGTACCAAAGTTCTTCCCACTAGTATAGAGTCTCTGTGTTAATAATGAAGGGGGACACTCGATTAGATGCACATTTTGAGCAACACCTTCAGATCAAGACAGAGAGAAACTGAGTGAGCAAGGCCAGGCTTGCCTTCATCAGAAATCCTGCAGAACACAGCCTCTCCCTTCATTTCAGGTGCTTGGTCAATATGTAGCACAAATAACAGCGTATTGGTTTCCCAGTCCCTTCGACCTTACTGAACATGATTCTCTGACTGATGTATACAGGTCACACCCACAAGCTTGATGGGAGGGGCTGTTGCCCCAAATGCTGGGTTTCCAGAGTTGAACAAACAATCCAGCAGACATATCCAATATTAAGACCCAGGACACGGTGGGCCCAGCTATTTACACTGAACAAATCTCTGTGCAGTTTTCCTCATCTGACAGATGATACATGGCCACAAGAACCAAGAATATCCAGATGTGACATCCTTGGCAAAAAATGTGGAATCACAGCCCGAGAATAAACTCTTGCTTTGTATGTAGACTTAAATGGTGTCTGTCCTATCAGTACCTGCACCGAATCCAGCTAGAAGAGACGATGTGTAAAGCTGAAAGCCAGAACAAGACATTACTTGTGGGAAAGAGGCAGCATCCCCCGCCTTCCTTTTTTTTTTTTTTTTTTTTTTTTGAGACGGAGTTTCGCTCTTGTTACCCAGGCTGGAGTGCAATGGCGCGATCTCGGCTCACCGCAACCTCCGCCTCCTGGGTTCAGGCAATTCTCCTGCCTCAGCCTCCCGAGTAGCTGGGATTACAGGCACGCGCCACCGGGCCCAGCTAATTTTTTGTATCTTTAGTAGAGACG
>CM052651.1:12011347-12036245 GCA_028533165.1 Leontopithecus rosalia
CCGCCTTCCTCTTTTCTTCTGTCTTCTGATAGAATGCAGCACTAGCCTAAGGTATGGTGGGTTGGGGGAGACGGACTGGAAAGTTCAGTGTTTCTCCTCTGGATTATACTTCCCTTCGTGGAATCCCTTCCTTTTCTCCTCTGTGTTCCCACAGGAGCTCCTCGTGCGTGGCGAGCCAAAAGCCACCAGTGATCTTTGGCCAAAACTGCAATTATGGAGCTGCCAATGCCAAAAGCCAGTCCCACTTCTAAAATAGTACTATTCCTCCAGACTGAACAATCCTGGAACCAGAAGTGAGAATTTTCCAACCTGCAAATAGTGCTTCCTAAAAAACGCTCAAGTCATTCTCGCTGACTCCCCTAGTTAGGCCCACTTCACACACACAGCTAAACAGGGCACATAATGCTGTTGTGGGAGTGGACGGAGACGCTAAAAATTTCCTTGCCTACAAAACTCCATCCAGATGGTAAATGTTGTTTAGTATCTCCCATCACCAATAAAAAGTCACCAACTTAGATTAAAAAATAAAAGCTAAGGGCCGGGTATGATGGCTCATGCCTGTAATCCCAGCGCTTTAGGAGTCCGAAGAGCTTGATGTAATCACACCCACACCAAGCTTGTGGGTGTGACCTGTATACATCAGTCAGAGAATCATGTTCAGTAAGGTCAGGAGATCGGGACCATCCTGGCCAACACGATGAAACCCCGTCTCTACTAAAATACAAAAAATTAGCCAGGTGTTGTGGCGTAGCCTGCAGTCCCAGCTACTCAGAAGGCTGAGGCAGGGGAATCCCTTGAACCTGGGAGGCAGAGGTTGCAGTAAGCAGAGAACATGCCACTGCACTCCAGCCTGGGCAACAGAGGAAGACTCCATCTAAAAAATAAAAAAAAAATTAAAAAATTTAAAAAAAGAAAAACCGCTAAAATAGCAATTAAGTCCTTCAAAACTAACCAGAACCTATCTACCACATCACCCCTAGATGAGCTATGACTTTATGGATGGGATCCACACTTTTTTTTTTAATATTGAAAAGGAGACCAACATAAGTTGCATGGTCAACAGGGGAACTCATGTTACAATATGGTTTAAGGAATTTCAGTGAAAACCTTTTTCCATTCCTAATACACAATTAACATGAAAACCCTTTTCAACATTGTCCATGGAGTTCCTTTCATGGTCTTAATTAACAACTCTTAAACTTCCACCCTACTTGCTTCAGACGGTGTGCTACTGAAAAAAATATTTTTTTGCCAATTAACTGGCTTAATTCATCCCCCGCTACTGTTCCATCCACAAAGAAGTAGAAAATAGTAA
This sequence comes from Leontopithecus rosalia, assembly GCA_028533165.1. NCBI lineage: Eukaryota > Metazoa > Chordata > Mammalia > Primates > Cebidae > Leontopithecus > Leontopithecus rosalia. The sequence goes on from CM052651.1 coordinate 12,012,663, forward strand.
GCCCTAACCCTAAGCAGCAAAGCCTCCACTCCAGTTAGAGCTCCCCACACTAGTTTTCCTGTTGCAGCTGCTTCTCATCTGGCTGGGAGCTGTGTCTGCAAAAAGCTTGATTGTGGGCTTTTTATCTGTAATGATTTCAGTGAAGAATAAAGAACAATGTTTGACATTTTTAAACTTGAGACGCAAGCAAGAGCAATTCTTTCTGCCCTTTCAAGTGTAACTGAAGAGAAGAGGAAAAGAAAACCCACACGTTAACTTCTAGAAAAAAAATATTAAATCAAGTTCAAACTTTAACCCATTTCTATGAGCTTATGAACCACTCCCAGTCCATGGAAGTTTCTAAAATACAGTTTAGAAAATATTGAGAACTCCTCCCCACAAAGAATATCTACTGCAATGAAAATTCGTAGGGAAAAAATTAGAAATAAAGTAATAATTGGCCAGGCACGGTAGTTCACACCTGTAATCCCAGCACTTTGGGAGGTCAAGGGAGGCAGGTCGTTTCCGGTCAGGAGACCAGCCTGTCCAAGACAGTGAAACCCCGTCTCTAGTAAAAAGACAAAAACTGGCCAGGCATGGGGATAGACGCCTATAATCTCAGCTAATTGGGAGGCTGAGGCAGGAGAACTGCTTGAACCCAGGAGGCAGAGGTTGCTGTAAGCCGAGACCATACCACTGCACTCCAGTTTGGGTGACATAGCAAGACTATCTTGGGGTGAGGGGAAGAAAAACATTATTATTATTATTATTAAAAAAATTTAACTTCCTTGCAGCTGGGTGCGGTGCTCACACCTAATCCCAGCACTTTGGGATGCCAAGGCGAAAGATCTCTTGACCCCAGGAGTTCAAGACCAGCCTGGACAAAATAGGGAGACAGAATCGATAAAGAAACATTTTTTTAATTAGCTGGGCATGGTGGCGCATGCTTGTGATCCCAGGTATTCGCAAGGCTGAAGTGGGAGAAGCTCTTGAGACCTGGAGGTCGAGGCTGTTGTGAGCTGTGATAGCACCATGGCACTCCTGCTTGGATGACAGAATGAGACCCTGTCTCAAAATTAAATGAACACACTTTCTTGTCCAGTAAAAGGGATTTTTGAGCCATCACCACCAACATACAAAAAGTGGAAACGTTTAAATCCCAACAGAATTCTATGTTTTATAAGTCATTGGTGTAATTGGTGAAAAATCTTTCTTTGTCTTCTCTTCTTTCACAAGCTCAACAATAAAACATTAGATGGTATACTCAGGAATCTAAACACATATCTTGGAAAATGAAATATTTCTCTCAAATGCTCACCAGCCACGTGAGTAATCAGGGAAGGCAAAATGAATTCTGGTTGTTTAAAACGTTAAAATATTGAAAGGAACGCCTGTTTGCATGAAACAAAATAATCACTTCTCTCATCATCAAGCATGTATGCTTCTCCCAGACTTCCCACCACCTCCCCACACACATTCTCATTAAGTCCTGCATTTCATCAATATACTTTCTAAATACTTTCCAATGGATTAGGATAGCATTTCACCACCTACCTGGGTCCTTCTTTTCCCCACATCCTCATTCTCGCCATAAATTATAGCTAAATTCTCAAACCAAATACTTAAATATATAGTAGCTGCTGAATACTTTCTTAACATGTGTTTTCATGTTCTTAACCATGAAATTTCTGAGGGATGACACTCAAATACTGCTTTAAGAAAACAGTGCCAAGTGCAGTGCCTCATGCCTGTAATCCCAGGCAGTTAGATCACAAGATCAAGAGATCAAGACCATCCTGGCCAATGTGGTGAAACCCTGTCTTTACTAAAAATACAAAAATTAGTGGGGCGTGGCGACATGAACATGTAGTCCCAGCTACTCATTAGGCTGAAGCACAAGAACTGTTTGAACCCAGGAGGTGGAGGCTGCAGTGAGCCGAAACTGCACTACTGCACTCCAGCCTGGCAACAGAACAAGACTCTGTCTAAAAATAAATAGAAAGAGTCTACCTATCTTTTCTCGTGATATAAAATATTACAACTATTTCAATATGAATAAATTTGGCCCACTATCTATTTGTAACTACAAGCATCCAGATAGTGTCGGAGCAGAACAAACGAAATCAAGCAGGGCTCCTAGAGATCAAGCAAACAAAATGGTTGCCTAAAACAATGGAGAAAGGGGTTTAGGTGCACAGGTGCATCAACCAAATGCATAAAAGCAGGAAGGAAGAAGGAAAAAAGCCACACCAAAGCCTACTAATCTGCCCTGCAAACCAGAAAAGCATAAGCATATTAATTCAAACCAGAATCTGAGAAAACCAAGCAAACTTAAAAGGGGTGCAAATATTTATAACAAGAGGAGGCGACTCATGGACTTAATTACTTCCACTATACATGACAATTAGGAATAAATGGTAGAAAACCACAAAACAGCAGACAATAAGGAAAAAAGTTAAATGTTGATTGCCATTAGTGTTAACAGGAGTTTCTAACACCTGCTATAAGCTACTGTGCAATAAAAAATGAATTACTCTCCCAGTGAATAAATGAATACATTAATGGAAGCCAGGTTCTTTGGGAAGCACATTTAAACTACTTTACGCCACCAAAGTAATGTTCAAATAGATGCTAAACCAAATAGATGCTTTAGTGCATATACAACTGGATGAAAGACTCTAAACCTCTAAGCTTCCAATCTACATCTGACAACAAAGCAACAGACTGTTATCAGACAGGAAAATCACTGAATAATAATTCATTATTTCTAATACTGATAGCTGAATGAGAACAAAACAATGAACACTTATGGAATGTATGTTTCATATATACACCATCACTCTACAAAAGAAAGGCTAACTGACCCCAAGTTGCAAACCTGGATAAGCAGCAGAGCAGAGATTCAATCCCAGGCAGTTCCCTTCCAAAGGCATTCATCAATGTGAGCCTTTTGATCCACTCAAGGCTCAATGACCCAGTAACAGACTCCTAGCAACCCAAGGGCTGTGCTGAATTACAACCTTGCCCTTGTAACTCTAAGAAAACGTAAGAACATGGAATTCTTCTCAGAACATTTCCATCTAAGAGGAATCATGTCAAAATCTGTGTTTAAAGGAGAGCAAACTTCCAAAAGCTAGAAAATTTATAAAATGCACTTATGGTCTTATTTCATTCCCAGCAATGCACTATTAATATATTTAATTATAAACTTAATTTTGGTTGAAAATTCCAAGAGCTTGAATGGCTTTTCCATACACTACTTCTTATCAAAAGCGTTTTCTCAATCTTACAGGAAAAAGACAGGAAAACATTGACTAGACCAAGAACAATAAGTAAGCTTGATATCCAGATTTTCAATTAGAGGACAAATACATTAACAACAGTACTAGCTTAGGTGCGGCTCAAAGCGATAGCATATCACCCCAGTTATTCCAAATCAGAGTTGGGTAACCAGAAGTACCAACTTGGTAAATTTCCGTACTTCCACCAAGAGATTCAGGTACACAATCCTCCTTAACAACATTAGACTACGCTTCATTCCTAAAATCTGCTCCAGTACCTCCAGAAAGGACCTTGAAAGACAAGAAACTTATCTACATATACAGAAGAGCAGCGTACCATCAGTCTCAAAAGCTTAGAAATTAAGAAATTATACTAGAAGCTGCTCACAAGCACAACAGGAAAGCAGTAGGAAAACTTACCAACTACCATTCCTAAGCCTAGAAACCAGCTGCTGCATTTTTGGAAAATTCCACAGGTAACTCGTATTTAACATGCATTATACGGTTTTGCAGCAAACTTACTTCCCTAAATTATGCTTGGCAAAATATTAAAATCAACCTCCAACTATCCACACAAAAGAATGACTATAATCCAAAACAGCAGATAACGCAACGTCTTTAAAGCATTGATATTTCTGATATTATTAATAGCATTTTTATAGAATAAGCTATTAATAAAATTGTATTCCAGTTGATGTACATATTCATGTTAAGAAACAGTCATAACTGTTTTTAAAATCAGAGACTGAGGATTGGGAATGCTCTGGCATTAAATTGTGGTGATGCTTGCACAACTTTACAAACAGTTTAAAAATAATGAACTGTACACTTTAAATGGGTGAACTGCATGGTAAGTGAGACATCGCAATATAGCTGGGTTGGTTTTTTTAAACCAGAGAGCTCAGACTTTAGCAGGATTGTCATTCACATTTTATATTTACGATTTTCATTACATCAGCTGAGTCTGACAAAGCCACACACACTCCACACACCAATGTAAGTAAGTAGGGAAATTCCTATATGCCAGAATGTGCTTTAAGTTACATGCAACATGACAGAATGTTAGAGAGGAAATTATACCACACCAGCACCACCCACTGAATAAAAACAACAGATTAATAAACATCTCTCTCTTTCATCTACTTTCCAAAATTGCTTCAAGGGTCCATCACTACCATGAAAGTAAGTTTCACAATCACGCTCAGAAATTAAAAAAAAGAAAAAAAAAAATCAACACTCCCAAGTAAAACAGATTATCATATACTTCCTTAAAACTCAAGAAAACTTGGCATTCCACGCCCTGGCTATCTGAAAGGATCCTCCCACAACCTCTCAGGTCCAGGTGCTCTCAGCAGGATCAGCAGCATGGAGCTTAATAGACGGCAGTTACTTCTTAAGTAAAAGGTCCTCCCAGGTAAATCTAAAAGTAGCATGCATCCGAATCAACGTCTTATAATGTAAGTCCAGGGCACCAAAGCTATTCTCAAAGCAATTGCTTTGTTTTTTTAATCTCACAACTCACCACTGGCACTTGCTCATCTAGCTGGCTTATACTCCTGTGATCATTATGCCAAGATCAATGTACATTAGTCTAAAGAATCTGATCTTAACCAGACCCTGCTTCTGTCAAAGATAACTGAAGAACAACATTAACTCAGAGAACATCTGCTCAATGTTGGGGGACACGCTGACAGGACATTGAGCTGCCCTTCCCACCCTTCCAAAGACACCAAATGGAACCACCACACTTAGCAGAGGCCTCTTTGCTTATACAGTAGCCTAATATTTTACCAAGCGATTATCCCACACGTCCAACTCTTCAACGTGGTTAGGGGCTAACAAAGAGATTTTAATGGGATATTCACCAATTAAATTCCACCAGCAATAATAGTGGACACTAAATTTGTAGAACTGATTTGGTTACATTTGAAGAGAACTTAATGACACCCTTCCATGTAGAATTAAATGGGAAAACCGCAGACATCACAAAACCAAAATTAGAAAAGCACATGCAAAAGCATTTTTTTAAATCCTGAACTAGGACTGTAAAATCAAGCAGACACTCACCACAGCAACACCCACCTTTTATTTTATTTCTCCGAGACGGAGTTTTGCGCATCGCCCAGGCTGTGGTGCAATGGCGCAATCTCAGCTGAATTTGACCTGCACCTCTGGAGTTTCAGCAATTCTCCTCCTCAGCCTCCCAAGTAGCTGGAATTACAGGTGTGCTCCACCACGCCCGGCTAATTTTTGTATTTTTAGTAGAAACGGGGTTTCACCACCTTGGCCAGGCTAGTCTCAAACTCCTGACCTCAGGTGATCCGCCTGCCTTAGCCTCCCAAAGTGCTGGGATTACAGGTGTGAGCCACCGAGCTTGTCCTAATCCTCACTATTTTACTTCCCTAGGACTCAGTAAAGGCATCTTCAATCAAAGCATCTCAGTAATAACTGCCTAAGTAGTAGTACTAAATGCCTCAATTACGGGTAAATAAGGATGCAAAATAATGAGGTGAGAAGAGGTCAAGATACATAATAATGTTCACTTTGAAGAAGCTATTTGAATAATTTTATGGAAAACTGCCAGTATAAACCATATTTTTTTCTATATAAATTTAATAAACTATAAAGCTTAACAGAAAACCTCCATTAAAAATGTATATATTATGACTAAGCAATTCATTCCTTTGTATCCTAAGAATATAATGATAAGGACTAAGCTCACTATTTTGTTACTCCCCCACCTCCCCACCCCCAGATGGAGTCTTACTCTGTCCCCCAGGCTAGACTGCAATGGCACAATCGCGGCTCACTACAACTGCCAACTCTTGGGTTCAAGCGATTCTCCTGCCTCAGCCTCCCAACTAGCTGGGATTACTACCAAAAACTAGCCACCATGGCCGGCTAAAGTTTTAGTTTTTTTTTTTTTTGGTAGAGACAGGGTTTCACTATGTTAGCCAGGCTGGTCTCTAACTCCCAACCTCATGATCTGCCTGCCTTGGCCTCCCAAAGTGAGGGAAGGTGTTCTCTTTCCAGGTTCACAAGGAGGGCATGGTTTTAGGGCAAGAACTTCCTAGCACCATGCCCTCCTCCAGACTCAGTCACTACAGTGGAAGTTCTAAGGAACTCCTTTCACCGGCCTGGGGTCTTAGAGAAGGTGGGGATTTCTCCCAGGTGAAAAGTCCCCTTCTTCCACACCCCGTTGGACTCCATGTTTGGACCCCCTTCCACAAACACTCCCTTCGTGGAAGCTGTTTTTCTCTATCCTGGATTTTCCCCCTGGAGTCCCCTTCCACACTCCCTCATGGAAGCCTGTCTTCCCCTCCTAAACTCCATCTCTCTCTCTATTCCCTTCCACTCAGTGTGGAAGTTGCTTTCCTCTCCTGGATTCCATCTTTCTCGATTATCTCACTCAATGTGAGACTAAGCTGTTTCTCTCTCCTAATAAATCACTTTCTACAAACACTTTTGTATCCAGCATTTACTGAGCACTGCGCCGTGGTCCCCTGTCTCATTCTTGAGAGGGCAGGAGACCAAGAACCTGGAGGAACATCCTCTCAGGGGAGCTGAGGGCACCCTGAACCCCAATATTACAAAAGTGCTTTGACTACAGGCGTGAGCCACTGCGCCTGGCCACTACTTTGCTACTTTCAACAGCACAGGATTAAACCAACCTTTAAGATACCCCAAGGGCAGGTCCTACTAAATTCTAGCAGGCAATGCAGCTCAGTGGCTGGGCTAGATGACAAACCTGGAGTGTCCAACCACCCTAAGTGAGTGTCTGCTCTGCCCGAGGTCTCCACCCTCATGGGGATAGTCCCAGTGGCTAAAGGGGCAAAATGTGGGGGGTAAAAAAAAATTTTATACTGCATACTGTCTGGGACACAACAGATATTCGATAAATTGGAGGGCTCGTGGTAACTCAACTCAGGTACCCAGTGGAATGCTCTCCACTCAATTATGAAGAAAGATGCAGAAATTATTTAAAAGACTTTCAGAGACAGAGCATGTGCAATGCTGCTCCAGGGATTGTTTTTATTTCTTGATGCTTCACCCAGCTTGATAAAAGAAAGAAAGAAAAATGGATACCTCAAAATGTTAATAATTATCACTGAGTGGTATAAAAACTGGCCCCAGCCTTTTTTTTTTTTTTAGCAGAAAGCCCAAATGTTCTCAGATAAAAAATATGTTGCTCTTATAAATCAAATACAAAATAGGGCATCAAACTGTACTCAACAGGACTGAAATAGCATTGAAATAATGAAATACTCATTCTTCTTTCTGCAGTTCAAGTCACGATCAGTACTTCACACCATCCCATAACATCAAACTACACCATTTCATTTGTTTAAACATTTGAGCATCTGTCAATGCAGATACTATGTGATCCTGCCAGAAAGAGGGCACTACTCTAAACTCTGCTGTTCAGCGATCTGATTTCTCTTTGCCATTTAAGAAACAATAAAGACTAATCCCACAATAGGTGACAAACTTACTTGGCACCTCTTCAGCCATTGCTAGAGTACAGTATTACCCCCAAAAGAAATGTTATCTAGAAATCCTAACTATTCTTATGACAAAATAGAAGGTCTAGTCAATCAGGTGTGGGATGCCTTGTTGAAACATGACTCAGTACCTATAACATGGCAGGGTCATGAGAGGTAGGCAAGGGGGTTGTGGCACATGCATATCTTACCGTGGAGTCTGGGGCCTGCCCTAAACATTGTGTCCACTTTCCTGTGTGCTGCAGAGAAGTTGAAAGCCCCTCTGCTTAGAGATCTTACACTTGCTGTTTCCAAGTAAAATCCTAAGTGTATATAAGAAAACTTTAAATATTTTCCACTGAAATGTGGAGGAATGAAAAAGAACATCTGGGAGGGAGAAATATTTATGTTAACAGTAGGTATATACAGCAAGAAGAAATGGGCTGGGCAGCGGGCACCATTTCTACATAAATTTTTTCTACTTTTCCAACAAGTAGGAAACATCCCAAATTGCATGGAAGAAACCATCAAAAACTTTTATGTAACAGTGAAAATAACACTTTTTCTAACATCACACGGACAGGAAGGAGAGCATGGGTATAAAAGAACACTTCCTTTTGAAAACAGTCTTTTGTTTCACTTTTTTTAAGAGGTAATTGCCCTTGGACATATGAAGTGTATTAGTTCTGCCTCCTGCTTCAAGATGGTCAGGCCTTTGACCAGGTTTAAATTACTATTCAGAGAAAGACTCATCCCTCCCCAAGAGATAGCTTGGAGACAAACTGTAATCCCATAGCTGACTTCAGGACCTCAGATAGGTCATAAAGCCATCTGAGTGCTATCTAAAACCCTCACATTCACACTCACGTTGCCCCCATTTCTGAATCGGCTTCATAAATCTAACTACCATGATTAGATTTCATAAATGGAATCTACCATGGTGGTAGACATCATGGCTATATGGGGCACAAGCACAGAACACCAGCAGGGTTCCCAAGTTCTAGGAACAGAAGTCTGCCCCAGATAAATCAATCATTTCACATATATCACCTCACTAGTTTCTCCAATATTCATCCACTATAAAGACCATCCAAAACAAGATGCCAGTAGACTTTATAAACCAGGAGGTTGCCATATCTAGTCAAGGAATCATAACTAACTTTTCCTCATTAGCACCAGATTGGTTCATAACTCCTCTCAGGTAGTAGGTAAATAAACACCAGACTCATGACAAAGTAACCAAAGTACAATGATGTTGCACAAGTCAGATTCAGAATTAGGCTCAGAAACCAGCCCACGATTCTACCTGCTGTGTGACCTCGCTGGACAACAGCTTCCTTCATTTGTAAAGTAAGAACTAAAAAAGGTGCATACAATTGGAAAGGCCATGCCCAGCACCTCACAGGTGCCCTAAATAATTTGGCCCATGTTCTTTAAAAACTTTATAGACACAGCCCATTAGAGCATGGCATCTGAGGCCGGGCGTGGTCGCTCACGCCTGTAATCCCAGCATTTTTGGAGGCCGAAGCAGGTGGATCACTTGAGGTCAGGAATACGAGACCAGCTTGGCCAACATGGTGAAACCCCATCTCTACTAAAAATAACAAAATTAGTTGGGCATCATGGTGTGAGTCTGTAATCCCAGCTACTCGGGAGGCTGAGTCAGGAGAACCACTTGAATACGGGAGGCAGAGGCTGCGATGAGCTGAGATCATGCCATTGCACTCCAGCCTGGGAAACATGACCAAAACTCTGTCTCAAAAAAAAAAAATATGAGAGAAGGGTAACTCTTCTTGCCATATCTTTAGCAGTTTTCACAGGTGCACCCTGGGAATACCTATATCGCCTCTCTCTTGCGGGCCTCGCTGTCTCTATTATAAGAGACTGAGGTAGCCTCTTTCAGGAAGTCCTCTAACGTACTTTCTGGTCCTTGGGACAATATTTGCAACTTCCGACTGTTATCAGGGGCTGCCTGAGTAACACATTCATCCTTTAGAATTAGCTGTCCCTTGACTGAATCAGGAGATAGAGAGGTATGCCTTACTAAGGCCTGTCTTAGCCTTTCTAGGAAGGCAGTGGGATTTTCATCAAATCCCCGATCAATCATAGACAACTTAGTATAACCAAGACACTGAGTCCTAGTTCTAAGTAAGCCTTCCATCATGCACACCTGCAGGTGTCTCCTCTTCCAGACTTCCACCTCATCACTGGGATCCCATTTAGGGTCATCCACTGGTACTACTCTTGTGGTTCAGTAATGTTTGCCCCCTTCCCTGACGCTGTATGTGATACAAACCTCATCCCCAAATCTCTCTACTTTCAGAACAGCCTGCTTCTTAGTGTCCATCAAGGTCTTGATTCAAAAGTAAAAATCTCTCTCCAGGAGAGTTCAAATACTTGAGTTAAATTCTGGAAAGCCTCTATCAGGGTCATCTGAAACTTTGCCAAGATCCCCCTTCATTTGCTTCAAGTCCTGTAGGGAGAAGGGGACCTGGAACTTACTGGGTCCAAATTCACTGGGAATCTATGGGAGAGGTAAAAAAGTGAGGCTGGGGCTTGTTTAGAATGAGAATTTTTAGGAGGGGGCAAGTGAGAAGGGGACAGGGCTGGAGAGCCTTGGCTCCTCTGCTGGTATTGCCTCCTTACTTTCCTGGGCTTGTCCCTTGCAGCCTTCCTTGAGACAGCAAGTATTGGACTGGATCATTCCTACAGTGTCAGCAAAGGTGTGGAGTGCATTGCAAGGTATAGAAAGCCTGCACATAGGGGCCTCAAACCATCTGTCCCCACAGCGACAGAAAAGTTCTAAGTGGTATCAAAACAAACGGTTCCTTCCTGAGGCCAAGCCAATCCTTCCTGTAAATCACAACTTGGCCAAACCTTTGTACAAAGGGCTATAAAGAATCTTTCCTCCAGATTATGAGAATCAAGGCAGTCCCAATGGTTTAAGATACACACCAGAGGAGTATAAGCTGGGGGTGGTAAAGAGAACTGCTTGCCCATTCTCAAAGACAGGGAATAGAGACGTCCCTCTTCCCTTCCCCACCCCCCTGCTTTTTTGTTTTTTTTTTGAGACAGAGAAAAGGTTCCATTGGCGTGGCTGGTGAGAAGTGCCCATCCATTGGCCCTGTGGGGTCCCGCTACCCCCACAGCTTTCTACCAGCTGCCTCCCGCATCGTGGCTGTTTGGTTCAGACCATGTGGGCTGCAGGCATGCCTAGGCACCCAAGCAGGGAGAGGAAAAGATAACAGGAGGTGCCCTGAGCCATGTGTGCCTGTGGCTGTCGAGTTGTGGACACCTATGTGGCTCCTCTAGAAATAACTGGTCTGATGTACATCTTTGGCATCTGAACCTAATAATGCTCATTTTACTTAGTTTTACTGCCATTGCCTGTAGGAAAACTCAGCCATTCAAATGATGTGAGAGACAGAAAAGAGACAAAGTCTAGGGGTTTTGATCAGCAGTTAGGGCAACTTAAAACTCCATGGAGGGAAGCAGGGCCTCTTACTCGCAGGAAAGAGAGATGGCTGGGTTTTAGAAGAGAAGCAGGTCTGACAGTTTCGTGTTTACACTCACCTTGCTTCCTCACAAGGGAACCTTTTCCATTTCACATAAGTGGGGGGATTACAAATAACAAATTGATTTTTATGTGTGACTTACTGAACCACACTCTGAATACTAAAAATAAGTTACCCTTCTCTGGTGAGAGAACTTGCTAACCATATCAGCGATAGTCTCCAACCCTGACTGCACAACAGAATTACGCTAAGAGGAGGTAAAAAATACATATTCCTGGTGATACGTTAGAATGCTTAGAACATGGGCGGGCACAGTGGCTCATGAAGGTAATCCCAGATCTCTGGGAGGCCAAGGTGGGAGGATCACTTGAGCCCAGGAGTCGGAGCCCAGCCTGAACAGCATGGTGAGACTTCATCTCTTTTAATTTTAAAAAATAAACTTAAAAATAACATGAAACACACAGAACTGTATACTCCCAAATCTTTTTTTAAAAAAAAAAGGAATCCTGAATTTTACTAGTAAACCAACACTAAATTAGAACACTGAAGGGGCACCTGTGCTTTTAACAAGCTCCAGATAGTAGTGTTCAACATTGGGGAACATTCTTTCCTCAGGCAAAATGGTTTCCCCTACAAGAGCCTTATTATTTATCATTGTACACAGGCGTTTATAAATACTGCTTTAAATGTAGAATTGAAAGGTATACTCCAGCTCTAACTATCAGGTAGCAAGCACTGCTGTTTGAGCTTCACCAAAGTAGTTCATTCCAAAACTTGAAAAGCCACAAACATTTAATCTTAGGTTTCTATGTTTAACAACAACGTACAGAAATCTCCGCAATAGCCAATTTTTACTCAACCACCAGTGTCGTAAAACACGCAAGTAAATTAGTTAGCCTTGATACGCTTTTCCTTCCCTCCCTCGGCCTCCCCACCTTTTTCAGTTTTAGGAAAAGACAGCCACTGATCTCCATGGCACTCACCAGAATCATCTCTCTTCCAGGAAGATAAAGAGGCCATGTCTTTCTTTTTTCTTCTTTTGTTTGAAGACAGGGTGTCGCTCTGTCAACCAGGCTGGAGTTCAGTGGTGCAATCTCAGGTCACTGCAACCTCCGATCCGCAGCTCAAGTAATCCTTCCACCTTAGCCTCTTGAGAAGCTGGGACCACAGCTGCACACCACCACCTCTAGCTATGTTTGTGTGTGTCTTTTATATAGAGATGGGGTTTCGCTATGTTATCCAGCCTTGTCTCGAACCCCTGAGACCAAGCAATCCTCCCTGCTTTAGGCTCTGAAAGTGCTGGGATTACAGGTGTAAGCCACATTGGCATAGGGGCCGTGCTCTGGAGGAGCCTGCTCCAGCTGCTGGTCCACAGAAACTCTGGGCAACACATAAGAATGGTTAAGGCTTGAAGGGCACAGGCAGAGAATCTGGGAGTCTCCAGCACACTCCTGCAGTGTGGAAAATGGACAATGGGCCCTAGGAGGAAAGACGCTCAGGGACACTTCAATATGGACAGAGAAAGAGGAACTGTAACAAGAGAATGTGCACAAAGAAGAGAAGGAAAAAGAATGAATGATGGCATCCCAGATGCCAAGGAAGAAGAGAGAACTTCTACAACAGTCAAACCTGTCAAAGGCGAGATTCTAAACAGCACTATGGAGTAGACAGAGCATGACCTGCTAGGAGCAAGGTGACCCTGACATACCTAACATGGTCAAGTTAAAAATGAGGGGCATGGGGCATGGGCAGTGGCTCACACCTGTAATCCCAGCACTTTGGGAGGCAAAGGCGGGTGGATCACCAGAGGCAAGGATTTCAAGACCAGCCTGACCAATATGGTGAAACCCTGTCTCCACTAAAAACGCAAAAATTAGCTGAGCAGAGTGGCACACACCTATAAATCCAGTTACCTGGAGGCTGAAGCAGGAGAACTGCTTGAACACACAAGGCAGAGGTTGCAGTGAGCTAAAAATCAAGCCACTGCACTTCAGCCTGTGATTAGTGATTACCCGGGCAAAGGAAACACTGTCTCCCCTAAAAAATAAATAAGAAGGAGGGGTATGGAGCGAATATCACGTGGGGGTCCATTCCAGTTCCATGGAGCTAAGATCTACTGACTTCCAATTACCATTTATAAAATCGAGAGAGGAAAAAAGGCTGATGAGTGTTTAATAATCTGCATCACGAAGAAATTAAATGAACCCCACTGTTTTAATACTACTAATTTTTTCATATTGAACCAATGAAAATTAATAGCAATATTCATGAGCCTAGGTGGTGTGATGTGCAGTTATATTCCAGTTCTTTAAATGGCAGTAGCAGGCAGTTTTAAATAGGAACTAGAATCTCCCAGGCCCACAGATCCCATGCTTTACTGTTACTTTGTATAGAATTTCCAAAGACCTTCAGTATCTACAGTTGTATAGTCTCTCAAATATCACAGTATTGAAGAGTCCAACAGAACATGATGGAAGATGCCCTTTGGTAACAACAGCCTGTACCTGACTTGGCCCATCTTTCAGTCAGAAGCTGGTACCCCAAAGCGAAATGGAAGACCGCAAAAGGAGCAAGCACATGATAAAACGAGTATGCAAAAACTGTCGTGACAATTAGGCCAAGCCCAGACTAGCTTGAAAGGAAGAGGGGGTGATCACAAAAGCTGTGGCAGGGAATGAATGGAAAACCTTATTCCCTTCAAGATACGTAAAGACTCCTTATATTAAAATACATGTCCATATAGAAAAAAATCTTTATTGAAACAGAGTGATCAGGAAGCATTGTAAGAAATGACTTCTGCCAAAGTAACTCTAGGGCTCATGCTCCTGTTGGTGACATAAGCCACTGCTCCATAGGAACCCCTGTGATTACAAGGTCAAATTTTATTCCATTATGCAGCACACTAACAATGCCTCTTCAGAGACATGATCTGTTAATGTATGATTTATTGTAATTAAGCAACGCAGTTTAATGTCATCAAGAGGCTTTAATTAGAGAAGGCTGCCGTGTCTTCACGCTGTCAGTTCAATTCCTGTTTGCACATCCATACAGACTTACACATGTTCTGGGAACACCTCTGCATGTACTGAGCAAGCCCTCCTTTGGGGTTATGGACTTCCAGGCGCTCAGATGTCATGTTTTAAAGGTCTGCCCACAACATGTATTTTGTGTGTTCATCCAAACCAGACTAAGAGTAGGAGGGAGCACCCCTCTCTTCTCCAGAACATCTTGATAGCTGGCACCTCTGAAATGATTACCACCTCAGTGTTAGGTTTCCCTCGCCCCAAGACTCCCTGGTCATTCATATGTTATAGCACCAACTTTGAATTTCATTTGTGATCATGCGTAATGATACTCTTTCACCTATATATTCTTGAACCATCCTGGCACTCACTAGCTAGAATATCTGATGGCTAAATAAGATGCAGAGTGTTCATACAATATATTGTCTTTCAGCAATAATAAGGAATACATTCTGGAAATGGATAGTGGTGATCTCTGTACAACACTACAAATGTCAGCACCACTGAATTGTACACACAAAAATGGTTAAAACGGTAAACTTGATGTTATATGTACTTAACGACCATTTAAAATACTGAAGAAGGAGGAGATTAGATTCATGGAACAACATGGAGAAACATGATGCTAAGTGAAAGATGCCATATACAATTGGCCACATAATGGATTACCCCATTTATATGCAATGTCCAAAATAGGAATACCAGTGACACAAAGGACATTCGTGGTTGCCAGGGCCTGGGAAGAAATAACTGCTAGTCAGTACAAGATTTCCTTTTGGATTGATGAAAACAGTCCACAATTACACAGTTGAAATGGCGTGCCTAACTTAATATTCCAAAGAAGCACTGAGCTGTATATATTTCAAAAAGGTAAATTTTATGCTGTGAGGATTGTATTTCTATGATGCTGTTATTGTTTTAAAACCAACAGAAGAATAGGGAAAGAATCTTAAGAAACAAGGAGTAAACAAGCATTGGATGTATTGAAAACTGTTTTGGGGGCCAGGCGCGGTGGCTCAAGCCTGTAATCCCAGCACTTTGGGAGGCCAAGGCGGGTGGATCACGAGGTCAAGAGATCGACACCATCCTGGTCAACATGGTGAAACCCCCGTCTCTACTAAAAATACAAAAAAAAATTAGCTGGGCATGGTGGCGCGTGCCTGTAATCCCAGCTACTCAGGAGGCTGAGGCAGGAGAATTACCTGAACCCAGGAGGCGGAGGTTGTGGTGAGCCGAGATTGTGCCATTGCACTCCAGCCTGGTTAACAAGAGCGAAACTCCGACTCAAAAAGAAAGAAAAACAAAAGAAAAGAAAACTATTTTGGATTATTTCTCAAGACAAACCCACACGCAAAAAATTGTTTTCCGGCTCTGCAGGATCTAGACAAGTGAACTGTTCAAGTCTTGCAACAACTCAGAAGGACTATCGACGGGCGGGAGCTCAAGGGGGACAGCTGTATACTACATACGTAGCACCCACCACAGCTGCAAGTCTGTTTCTTCTAAACACTGTGGTCTCTTCTCCCGGAGCTGCTGTACAGGCTTTTGTCACTATAGTAAATATTCCTTCAGATGTATAGGGAATTTAGGAGTAATTTGGAACAGAGCTATTAAATATTGCTCCTTCTACATAATAAAACTGTTTTGATACAATGCTGCTTTCATACCTGCCAGGTTAATGAAATGAAAATTAAGATTTGGTGTTAACACTGGAAGTCTTGGATGTTAGCACCATTACATGGTATATTTCTAATTCATTACTAAGTAAAGAATTGTGTGGCATGTTTGAGCTCCAGTTAATATTCAGACATATCTAAAAATTAAATTCCTGAGGTAGGTGGCTTTTATTTTTCTTCACATAACCATTTGACATGCCCTGTGAATATTAATAAATTATCAATAGTCGTTTCTGCATAAAATTCTCATTCTTTCTCGGCATTCTTTCCTACCACAGTCCAATCCTCCCACCCATCCTTCCTCACTCTGACACATGGCAAAGAGCAACTGGTTTTGAGCTTGACTCTGCAGCTACGTTCAAGCAGCGTTTCCAAGGACCTCAGTTCCTGCACAAAGCGTGCAGTTCTAATGGACTGCCTTAGAAAGTATGCTCCCAAATATCAAACAGGACAATACAGTCCACAAGTAAGAACATCAAGTCCAGGATTTTTTTTAACTTATGAATTAGAATTTTCCATTTCCTATTTTCAGACACCTGTTGATTATAAGACACCACGAAAAGTGAAACTGCAGAAAAGGGGGTCCTACCGTACTATCAATTGAAGTCACAACTTACCTTAGGATTCACCTGCTCTCTGTGTTCTACATTCTACAGGTTTTGACAAATGCATAACACATGGATCCCCCATTCTGTCTGGGGTATTTCTTAAAGTGTTGCTAAAGACAGTTGCCAGTATTGTGCTTCTGGGGGTACTCCTGTTTTCCTTCCCTCCTGGCCTACAGGTTTCTTTTGCTTTGTTTTGTTTTTTTTTTTTAATGTTTTTGTTTGTTAGAGACAGGATCTCACTCTGCCACCCAGGCTGGAGTACAGTGGTGCGATCATGGCTCACTGTAGCCTTAACCTCCTAGGCCCAAGCAATCCACCTACCTCAGACACCCGAGTGGCTGAGATAAGAGGTGTGCACTACCACACCTGGCTAATTTTTGTATGCTTTTGTAGATGTAGGGTTTTGTCATACCACCCAGGCTCCTATCTCCTGGGCTCAAGTGATCCCCAAATACTAGGATTACAGATGTGAGCTATCACACCCAGCCTTTTTGCTTATTTCATCACAACTCATTCCTTAAATGAATGTCAAGTACTAGGATTACACATGTGAGGGATCACAAACAGCCTTTTTGCTTCATTTATTTATAAATCAGTAGTTAGTTCCTGAACTACTGCTCACTTCACAAGACAATGAAGTCTTCCTTGTATTTAAGGACTTTCTTCGGAAACAATCACTTGATTACAGCACCTAACACTCTTTTCCAGAACCTGAAAAAGGTCACCTTTTACAAACACTGACTACTTTGAAGCATTCGGTCTTCCCAACACAGGAAAGTGAAGAAAGGAGGGAGGATTTTAAAAATATACATATTTTGAGAAAGCTTTTGAGGTTACTTTCCCAGTATAAACAATAAATCTTACCAGTGATTGCATCTTTTGGCTGATTCACCAAAAATAATGACTGCACAGAGAAGTTTCTAGCTACACTTATGTCCATTACTCCTTCTGTGAAGTGTTCAAAACGTTAAATGTCTTGACTATTTTCCTAATTTACATTCTATGCTTTTAAAATATTAGAACTACACATTTTTGAAATATGTTGTCCCTTTAATAAACACCAGGCCCTAACCTAAGATTGCCAACCTAAGCTACTTATTTATCGGAAGAAAAAAATGAAAAAAGAGGGTAAAAGGCACACACCACACTTCCTCCGGTAATGTGTTGTATCAAACTCTGGCCACACAAGTGGATCGACTTAACCATTCCAGTGCTGGCGCAGGATGTGGACTCGGTGGTATTCATGAGCGCGCAGGCTTATAATGTAACCTCACCAGACCAAATAACCTCCTGGCCACACAAGTAGAAAATAATTAAAACAAGCACGATTCCAATTTAGCTTTGTAACCAGATGGTGAATGAAAAAGCAGACAAAGACTCATTTTGTGAATAACCTGGGGAACAGCCCCTATAGTTTCTTTTAAAGTTACAGCCTGACTTGTGAAATCAAAGAAGAAAGGAAAGAATACAAACTTCTCACCAGACTTCGCTCCTAGAGCACATATATATCTTTTTCCCTAGGTCATGACCAGAGAACATCACAACTCATCCCTTAAATGAACGTCAAGTTCAATCACAGTAAAAACCCAGATACCCAGTGAAAACTAAGTGAGGGCAAGAATCTGCTAAACATGCATACACGAGGTATGTTTTTTAAAATCAGGACTACAAAACATGAACCTCCACTCAGATTCTACAAAGATCTTCCCTAAAAAATAGACAATATTTGCAACCTAACAGATTTGTGCCTTCTTTTTCATCTCTTCAAGAATACGGGCATTTCACGGGCAAGCAAAGGAAGAAAACATGTTAAAACCTGAAGATTCCCAGCTTTGCACAAGAACTCTGTCAGCAGTCTAGAAATGGGAAGATAAAATCCAAATGGCTGCCTGACCTTCACAGGCTATACAGTGCAGGCGGTTTAACCCGCTTATTAAAGATGAAAGCTCTCATTCATGAAAGGGAGACATTAACTAATCTATGCACCCTCCAATGGGGATAAGGACAGCATAAGAGACCATCATGCCGTCCAGTACTCCTCGAGACTTACAGAGAGCTTGCCCTGAGTCAAACAGCAAAATTGTGAACTAGTTTATTTCAGCACAATCATGGTCAAACTTCTGTTAGATCCCAACAGGGTGTCAACTCTTCCTATAAACCCTAGCCTTGCTCGCTGCTGGTAGCAGCTGACTTCCCCAGGCCCAACCCTCCCCAAACCATTGCAGGATTAATCACAACCATAAAGCAGAAGAATCCCAGACCAGAGTCCCCAAGGGATAGTAAGATGATGACTAAGGAAGGAATTCCAGGCCTGGAGTGATACCAAAATAATTCTTAACAACAACAACAAAAACATTTGTTTCTGCCTCATTCAATTTAAGCATCAACACAAATTGTTTCTTTGGGTTCCAAAGTCCTGTTTCTGACCTACTTTGCTTCCTTGAGACAATGGAATCACAATAGGTGTAGAGATGCTCATGTGGCCCCAAGTGAAAAAGAAGAACCTAGAAAAAAAACCATTAATAGGATAATACATTTGACAGTCTAATCGCTTCTCTGGCTTTCATTTATGGTCACATTTCATAGGCTTCCTGAACAGGGGGTATTCCTCCATGCCCATCCCCACACAGGTGGGGCCTCGGCAGCCAGACTTCTAAGGAAGGGTCCTCTACACACTTGACGTGTAACCTTCCTGCAGCGACAACAGCCCAGGCCGTATCAACATGTGCGGCACTGGCTGTAATGAAGTCATTGCGAATTTTAAACAGGGGAAGGTGTTTCTTGACCATCTGAATCTTTTGACTGTAAGGGCGTTCTGAAGTCTGGAGTGAATGAGACTTTGCTTCTGGCTTTAACACTATAACACTTAACTATATTACATTGGGCAACCTAGATAAACAATTGTATACTTCAAATTCCACTTTTGGAACAACGGGAGTTAGTCAATAAAATCTGGCAATGTTCCAAGCCCATACACGTAATCATTTAACCCTCCCAATGACACTCCATGACATTAACTTTTGCTACCACCTTCTATTGTCAGCATTTCAAGTAACTACAGGTATAAGACACCACAGTCATTCACAACCTGCGACGACAACCTCCAGGCACTGGTGGTACGGGAACTGGAAGTAACACATATAAATATCATCGTGCCTAGTACACAGTGGATACTCAGTAAATACTGGCTTTACTATGTTCTGCAGAATTTGGAGATCCTGTTTGCAAGTTCTATTGCCACCTGAATTGCATACAGCTGACTTTGTGGGGCTGCTATTTGCTTCTCTGGACCTCAGCACACTGTAAGATAAGGGTATTCAGGAGCGGCAAGGCTGGACAGCCCTTGCAGGGTGTTGCAAAAGCCACTGACCCTTAAAATTCACCTCCTGGTTCCCTTCACACACTCACTCAGGGGAGAGCCTTCCACTGCACCAACATTTATTGAACAGCTCCATACGCTGCACTTCTAATAAATATTCACTGGCAATTCACTGGATGATGAGTCAAAGGTGGCTAGGCTGGGGATGGTAGGGGTAGAACAAGATACTGCATATGTGGGGACAAACACGAACAAGGTGCATGCCAGAGCTACCGCAACATGGAAAATGCATCCAAGTGGGGGATGAACAATGCTTCACAGTAACAGTGAGTCTTGAAGGACGAGAATGTGAAAGTAAAGAGGGCAGAAACCACGTTTCAGTCCAGTTATCAACCAAGCCCATCATCTGCTTCTTAAATTGATACTTTTTATTTATTTATTTATTTTGAGGAGTTTCGCTCTTGTTACCCAGGATGGAGTGCAATGGCGCCATCTCCGCTCACCGCAACCTCCGCCTCCTGGATTCAGGCAATTCTCCTGCCTCAGTCTCCCGAGTAGCTGGGATTACAGGCA
The DNA here is from genome assembly GCA_028533165.1 of Leontopithecus rosalia. NCBI lineage: Eukaryota > Metazoa > Chordata > Mammalia > Primates > Cebidae > Leontopithecus > Leontopithecus rosalia. The sequence goes on from CM052651.1 coordinate 12,033,118, forward strand.
CACACCACCATGTCCAGCTAATTTTTGTATTTTTAGTAGAGACGGGGTTTCACCATGTTGACCAGGATGGTCTCGATCTCTCGACCTCATGATCCACCCGCCTCGGCCTTCCAAAGTGCTGGGATTACAGGCTTGAGCCACAGGCGCCCGGCTAAATTGATACTTTTTAAAGACGGTCCTAGAACCAAATTTCTACAGCTCTGTCGTTTTTACCCCAGAGATTGTGGCGCACTCTTCTTTCCAAGGCTGGCTTCCTGTGTCCTTTATGACCTCCCTCCCTCATTCCTAGTCCTCTCTAGTCCTCCCAACCACCCACTGGCAGTATACAAGAGTGCACTCTCTCTCTCTCTTCCGGAATGGAAGAGATGGCAGCTGAATGCAGCATCACTCACATTTACACCTGCTTGAGATCCCATCATCAGATCTCCCCCTCGTGGCCTCACCGATAAGTTGAGCATTACACATATCGCAGAGTTATGCCCTGAGACTGATAAGGGACTAAGCTATGAAAATGTACAGGGGTGAGGTGGGGGCTAGTTAAAAGACAGCATGCAGTGCGCTATGATCACGCCACTGCACTTCAACTTGGGTAACAGAGCAAGCCCCTGTCTCTTAAAGAAAACAAATAAGGAACCTAGAAGTTACTATTTTGCTTTGTGTATTTAAAAAATAAATTGTTTAAAAACAAACAGCACCAACCCCAAAAAATAGAGGAAGGAGCCTCACCGAGTAAGAGAGAAAAGAGGAGCAAAAAGATTCCAAAGCAAAACCCCATCAGCTGTGTTTCAGGTCAGACCCAAATGTGGCTGCCAGGTTAAATGACCCACCTCCACTCTCAAAAGCTGTGGCCCTTGGGACAAGTGACCTCATTTCCTCAAGAACAACAAATTCAAAGGAGAGATTAAAAGCAAACATGTTTTATCAACCCAACCAGTATCAACATATAGACCTTATTTTAAAATGTTACATTGGGCTGGGCCCGGTGGCTTACGCCTGTAATCCCAGCACTTTGGGAGGCTGAGGCAGGGGGGATCATGAGGTCAAGGGTTCGAGACCATCCTGGCCAACATCGTAAAACCCCATCTCTACTAAAAATATAAAAATTAGCTGGGCATGGTAGTGCACACCTATAGTCCCAGCTACTCAGGAAGCTGAGGCAGGAGAACTGCTTGAATCCCAGAGGCGGAGGTTGCAGTGAGCCAAGATCGCGCCACTGCACAACAGAGCCAGACTCCATGTCAAAAAGGAAAAAAAAAAAAGAGAGAGAGAGAGACTGACAGTAGCAGAAATCTGAATACCTGACTCATTACATTATCAGTATCATGGGTATGTTTTCTCTAATTAGAATGCACGGCTTTTAAAAATAAATACTGGACCAGGTATGGTAACTCACTCCTGTAATCCCAGAACTTTGGGAGACCAAGGCAAGCAGATCCCTTGAGGCCAGGAGTTCGAGACCAGTCAGGACAACATGGTGAAACCATATCTCTATTAAAAATACAACAATTAGCTGGGTGCAGTGACACATAACTGTAGTCCCAGCTACTTGGGAGGCTGAGACATGGGGCCAGGACTTCAAGGCCAGCATGAGCATAGCAAGACCCCATCTATAAAAAATAAAAAGTAGCTGGGCACGATGGTGCACACATGCGATCCTCACTAGTGGGAAGGCAGAGGCAAGAGGACTGCATGAGCCCAGGAGTTTGAGGTCACAGTGAGTTATGATGACACCACTGAACTCCACCCTGTCTCTCCCCTCCCCCAACACGAAAAAATGTTTGAGGATTTCCTTCACTTAAAGTTAAGGTGTGAATGGAACAAAATTCACCATGAGTTGATACTTATGCAATTAGGATAGGCTGCATAGAAGTGTACTGCATATTTTCAGGACTCAAAATTTATTTACCTGAGTTTTACATGCACAGTGATATTCACCATACCAGAAATTAAAACAATTTTATATTCATTCATTTTAAAATACATTCAATCATTACATGTTCACATGAAGGAAATTTTTATGAAAATTGTATTTTACTAATTGAAAATGTGAGAAAAGAGGCACTGTTTTCCACTTCTGCAAATGTCTTTAATATCTGGTTTAACAGGAGTCAACAGACTTCTCCTAACTGAATCCAGTCTGATGCAACATCACACATCACGTAGCATCTGGAAAGCCCCACTGCACATTCGGGAGAAAATGAAGAAAAGAATGTCTTGGTATTACCAGGTTACTACTTTTCAACATAGTCCCCAGAAAGGGACTAAGGTCTAGGGTCCCTAGATGACAGTTTGAGAACTGCTACGATGGAGCAAATCTATGGGGGTAAACGAGAATTTCCTTAAGTTAGCAAGAATTTGATAGTCTTCTTTATTCTGAGGTAAAACGGAAGTCCCAAATTGACAAAAAGAGCATCATGTCACCCTTAAACACCCTCCTGCAAAGCACACCATCAAGAAGAAAGGGTCTCTGGGTAGTATGAACTGGGCAAAGCACCCTTAGACATTCACACAGCTAAATTCAGAACAAGCTGTGAAAGCAGAAGATGTGCGGTTTTCTCGACTGCTCATCCCTAATAGTATATCGATATCCTGGGTCTCTTGACAAGCATCTTTCTTTTAAATTAAACAGCGGGGAAGAAAGAAGGATAGATTACAGTATTAACACAGAGAGCAAGACAAAGCTGAAATTGCTTCACTTGAGTGTGTGCACACATACACAGGCACACACAAATACTGGGTCTCAATTCAAAATTTCTTATTGCAAATCGAAGTCAAGATTAACAAAAACACAATCCCCTCAGGTACGAGGTATAGATTATAAAAGTCTTTGAGAAGCATGCTGTCAAGGGAAAATCACCAAAGAGCCAAGACCAAGATATTTGAACGGAAGCCCTCCCTTGGTTTTACTGCTCAGTCAGTAAGCAGCCACCCTCTTATCTATGAAAATGGTAGGCCAAGCGGGCAGGATTTCCCAGTGCTGCAGCACACCCAGGCTAGCTAGGGTGAGATACACACACACACACAAACACACACACACACACACACACCCCAGGCTGGCTAGGGCGATACTAAGACACACACACCCCCAAACTGGCTAGGGTGAGACACACACACACACACACACACAC
>CM052651.1:12036745-12094175 GCA_028533165.1 Leontopithecus rosalia
CCTGTTCCCCCACCCTGCAGCCCCCTGTGTGTTTCCCCAGCTCAGGCGCCCCATGTGGCTGCAGAGACTGGGAGGCAGGTGACCTGGGGGAGCGGTGGAGGCTCGTGGCAGTCTCAGCTAAGACCCCTCCTCAATGCGCCCCTCAAGCCTCCCCCAAGAGAAATCCCTGCCTTAGCCTGGCTCAGGCCCTGCAACACGAAGTGGGGTCCGTGGGTAGGGGGTGCTGGCCGAGTGGGGTGTGCGGGGCGTGCTGGGGGTGCTGGCCGTGTCTATCTCTGACAACATCAGTGCTGTGAGCTGTGATGGGGCCGGAAATGGAGTTTTCAATTAAGAGTCTCCACGCATCCTGGCTCGCATTACACTCGAATTACGTTTCAGTCTGATGCGGCACCTAGCTGCGTGAATAGGGCAGGGCAGGGCTGGCGGGGGCAACTCCCCCTCTTCTTGCTGTGAGGTCTCCTCTCGCCTCCCCTACAGCAGTCCCGGAGTAACCACCCCTTGGCCTCTTTGGGGACCCTCTGCTGGGTGGGCCTAGCTGCTCTCTAAGGGTTATGGGGCGGTATGTAGACACAGGAACGCTGCCCTGGGCACTTCACTGGAATTGAATTCAAATGCCTTCTGTGTGGGATGCTCCCTACCAGGCTGTCCAGTCTAACAGAAAAGTTGGCCGAAAGGAGGGCAGAGGTGTGGATGTGGCCTCCCAGCCTCAGCTGCCCACAGGGAGGTCCTAATCTCTCAGAATTTCAGCTAAAATTGGGCTCTGCGAAACCAGCTAAAAGGTGCCAGGAAGGGCTGGCCGCAGTGCCTGGGGAGCCTGCAGAGGAGACGTTAACATTTGCAGTCTTTTTTTTGGGGGGGGCGGGGAAGGGAGGAAGGCAGGAAGGGAGGGAAGGAGAAAGGGAGGGAGGAAGAAAGGGAGGAAGGAAGGAAGGGAGGGAGGAAGGGAGGGAGGGAGGGAGGGAAGGGAAGGAAGGAAATCAAGCAATGAGAGAGATATTGCCGACCTGGATCTAGAGGTTTACAAGTTGATTTCTTTCTTTTTTTGAGAGAGGGAAAGAAAGAAAAAAAATTGAGTAAAGGAGAGGAATAAAGAGGAAGAGAGAGAGGGAGGGTGAACGAAAATATTGCTTTATTCTGAAAAAAAAATGGGTATTAATAATGACCAATCAATGTTTCATTTAAACCTATGAGTAAATGTGATGTAGTATTGACAAGAATGTATATTTTGTGTATTTGAAGTGGAGAGCTCTATAAATATTTATTAAGTTTACTTGTTCCGGATCTGAGTTCGAGTCTTTGATATCCTTATTAATTTTCTGTTTCATTGAATCTAAGTCTCTATGTATCTGGGTGTTAGGATCGTTAGCTCTTGTTGTTGCATTGATCCTTTTACCACTGTATCTATGTTGCTTTAAAATCTATTTTACCCTATACGAGAGTTGCATCTCCTGCCTTTTATTTATTTATTTTTGCTCTCCCTATGGTTGGTAAATCTTTCTCCATCCCTTTGAGTCTTTGTGTATCCTTGCATGTGAAACGGGTCTGGATGTAACATGCCGTTGGGTTTTGGCTGTGTCTTTTGCTGTATTTTTAATAACTGCTGTTTGCATTTATAACTGATGGTAATCAAAGACAATGATTTTTAATGGCCTCAAGGCAGTTGGTTGATGGATACCACCATTTTCTTGACTGATCTCTTTGGGATGGTTTTTTACAGGTTTGGGGCCATTGTACAAAATGATGCCTGCAGCTCGCTTTGCATGCATCTATTTGCACTCAACTCTAAATTCTTCACTGTGAAATTACTGACTCAGAAGTGCCCGTGCTTACGTTTATGATCGTTGCTAGCTCCTTGCTTTCTTGGAGAGAGGCTGTACTAATTTACGGTCCCACAGGTAGTACGCGTTAGGCCAGGGGGTTTGTTTGTTTGTTGGCTTTTAAAAACCAATACAGGCATTTGTAATGAGTAGTAAAGATGTCAGTGGGGTTTTATTTAAGTTTCTATTTTCTTTGTGTCCTCTTTCAGGGCATTTAGAACTAAATGAGATAAGATATGTGAAAGCACTTTGTAAAACAAAATAATACAACGTATTATTAGCCAGAACAGCTCCGATAGGGAAGGGAAAGGAGAGGGAGAGCCTTGGGTAATTGTACAGTGATATTCTTTATATGTATGAAATGCTTTTTTTGTGAGGACATAGAGATACTTAAGTAATAAAGATGACCCATAATCACATTGTTCCCATATGTGATCTTAGCCTTGTTTGTAAGGTGGGCTTTATATGTTTGCAAAGATCCCTTTGGGCTGTGGCTTGGAGACTGTTCAATTAAATACAGCTGGCATATTTTGGTTGCTTACCATGTTCTGGCCCTGTGTTGGGAGTTTGAAAATACAACATTGCCCTTGTCTGACGCGCATTTACAGTTTAGTTGGCAGCAGGGATGCAAAAAGCTGGGAGGAGAGCCGTGACTTTGAAGTCAGACTGAAGTTGAGAATCTCTGCTCTGTCATCTTTGGTAAATCACCTTTCCAGGTCTCAGTTTTATCTTTGAAATGGGGATAATTGTGCCTTCATTATTGGCCTCTCAAGGTCATTTTGTGGAAGGCCGAATCAAATGTTAAGTATGAAGTGCTTTATAAACTGTGACTGTTTCGACCGTGTTATTTTGAGTTCTGCAGATCATTGTGGCTATAATTCTCCAAGTGCAAGATTGAAGAGGAAACTGTGTTTCTGGGTCATCTACGCTGTTTATAGTATATCCCAGTTGTTTGAGAAGAGGATGGAAATAATAAGGGTGCTTAGCACTTTTCCTTCTCACCAAGGTTTGTTTTTTCTTCCTAACTTACGGAAAAATGCAGTGTGAGTCTCTTTACACCCAGACAAACTTTTGAATTGATGGGATTTTTTTTTTTTTTTTTTTTGAGACGGAGTTTTGCTCTTGTTACCCAGGCTGGAGTGCAATGGCGTGATCTCGGCTCACCACAACCTCCGCGTTCTGGGTTCAGGCAATTCTCCTGCCTCAGCTTCCCGAGTAGCTGGGACTACAGGCACGCACCACCATGCCCAGCTAATTTTTGTATTTTTAGTAGAGACGGGGTTTCACCTCGTTGACCGGGATGGTCTCGATCTCTTGACCTCGTGATCCACCCGCCTCGGACTCCCAAAGTGCTGGGACTATAGGCATGAGCCACCGCCCGGCCTGATTGATGGGATTTTTATCTTCCTTCTGCCCTCCCTGGTTTGTGAGGATGAGGGTAGTATTCACAGGGTGACTAAGAAGAAACATTGCTTTTCTGCATACTTTTGAATGAACTACTTTGCCTGCCTTTTATTTTCCAGGCAAGATGTACCCCTAGAGACGAGGTGGAACCTAACACTTGGTTTTGCCTAAATTGCCTCCTTTTCCATTCTTAGGCTGCCCAGAGCACTAAAGCTCTGTTTGTTCTATTTTCAGCTTGTAATACTGTCTTGATGTTGGAGGATGAAAGGGCTGATGTGAATGGAAGGCATTTAATAAGGAGTCATGGTCTGGAGCCCCAGTCAAATTGGTAGCACATGGTTTTCATCTGCCTTGAAAGGCTTGCTTGCGTGGTCTTGCCTTGCCAGCGCTGTGACACCACCAGGCTGGGCCTATACACAATGCCACGTCTCCTTCTCAAACTGATGATTTGGAGTGGCAAATCCTCTGGCTTTGAGAGACGCCAAAGGAATGGTAGACGTGGCTCCTTAATCTTTTGAAGATCATAAACTGTTTGCTTGGGCTTGTTCGTCTGCACTTAGGACAGTTTAGATGGGTGTGTTGTGGGGAAGAGGTTATATTAGTGGGATTTTGTTTAACATTCGGTTTTAATCACTGTTCAGCCTCCTCACTGGGCCTCCTAGCTGGTTACATTTTTTTGAAGGGGGTTAATTTTATATATTTATTTATATATGTTGTCCTTCATTCTCTCTCTTTTTTTTTTACAATATTGCTAAAGAAGCCCCTCATTCTCAAAAAGGAGTTAAAGCCACAACGAGCTGTCATTTCAGGAGCAAATAATTTTTACTTAGATCTAACTCAAGTTTGCTTTCCAAATAACAAAAAAGGGACAGTCAGATTAAAATATATGGAAAGCAGAGAGTTGTTCATTCATCTCAGTGCAGCAGTATTTTTTTGCTTTTGGTTAAAAGTCTTGACCTAAAACTGTAACTTAGAGGCAAGTTTTGCTAAATAGTATTGGTATTGACACTGACAGAACTTTTAATCTGAAAGAATTTTAAAGATGCATGAAAGTAATCCCCAGTGATGATTACATCTTCTAGTGTCAGAGATCAGATTTCTATTTAAATACCAATGCAGTTTATCACTTTTTTCCACAGTGCAGGGGGCCAGGGAGGGTCTGGATTTAATAGTGAACTTGTGAACTTGAGTTACTTTGGTGGGAGCCATTGGAGGGTGTTACTGCATGATTCAGTGTTTTGTGTCTTTAAAAGTGTTTTCAAATATTCATTTGGTATCGTAATCCTCAAAACTACTGTTAGAATTCCAAACCATTGTGGTTTATTATTTTATTTTATTTTTAATTGAGAGGGAGTTTCGCTCTTGTAACCCAGGCTGGAGTGAAATGGCGCGATCTCGGCTCACCGCAACCTCCGCCTCCTGGGTTCAGGCAATTCTCCTGCCTCAGCCTCCTGAGTAGCTGGGATTACAGTACACGCATGCCCAGCTACTTTTTGTATTTTTAGTCGAGACGGGGTTTCACCATGTTGACCAGGATGGTCTTGCTCTCTTGACCTCGTGATCCACCCGCCTGGGCCTCCCAAAGTGTTACAGGCTTGAGCCACCGCGCCCGGTCTCCACTGTGGTTTAAACTTAGCTGGAATCTAAAAGGTGGCTGACAGAGTGAAAGGAAACCTTTAAATAAATAACATAATTTGGCTTGCCTCATTGTCCTAGAGTCTGGGCTCTGGGCATATCTAAGCCATGGGCCAAGTCTCATAGTTGAAGAGTTCGGGAAATACTTGTTTCAATATAAACCACCAGCTCAATATAAACACCATCAATTAGTTCTGCTGAAACTCCTGGTACAAATAAGAACTTGCAAAGCTTCATGTTCTGCGGAGTTCTTGTCTGGGTGAGGTAAGGAGTGCAGTACTGCTCACTCTTCTGTACTTGTGATAAATCAAAACTCTGATGATGCTATTAAAATGGGTTTCCTTTTGGCCCTGGTAAGCTGGAAAGCATTGCAAGGTAGGGAGGATAGATTTCATTTGGAAATAGCTGAAGCTAAAAAGCGGCATTTTTTTTTCTTTCTTCTAACTGTACTCCTTGCTCTAATTAAGCGATGTGATTGCTGTCCCAATACTGACAAATCCCAGGATGAAACACATTTTCTACTCAAGTAGCCTTTTTTCTCCCTTGCCTTCTTCTATGAGACTTGCTGAAGTCGTCATGTTATTTCTTTCCAGAATTTATTGGAGCATTAGGCAAAAGCCTCTTGGGAGTATAAATAATGATGATTCTAAAGAACAGTCAGTTTACCAAGGAAGGCCATTATCTTTGACTTGCAAAGCTTTTACAGCCAGACATTGTTTGCTTACAGTTGTTTAATACAAATGAAGACCTTAATGGTAAGAAGAGTCCTATTACTACTCCCTTTGTACATGGGTCATCCCAATAAAGAAAGGATGATGTCACCTTGCTCAGGCATTAACAGCTTGCTTTTCGGGACAGGCATTATATACAGTCCATGAAGGCCTTGGGATGGTGTTTTTTCCTCTAAGGAATGTGGTTCCTGGTTGCTTTTTTTTCTGCCATCAACAGCAAATAATCCTCCTTGCTGAGTGTTAAAACATTTCTAAAGTTGATAAGGAATACTGTTTTTGTTTCTGTTTTTGCTTTGGGACATTGCTCTGTTCCCCAGGGAATGGTGTGATCTCGGCTCACTGCAACCTCCACTTCACCTCTGGGGTTCTAGCGATTCTCCTGCCTCAGCCTCCTGAGTAGCTGGGATTACAGATGCCTGCCACCACATTCTGTTAATATTTGTAATTTTGGTAGAGACAGGGTTTCACCATGTTTTTCAGGCTGGTCTTGAACAGTGATCCACTTGCCTCAGCCTCCCAAAGTGCTGGGATTACAGGCGTGAGCCACCACACCTGGCTGATAAAGAATATTGAGTTTACTTTTGGACTCCCTTACTACCCTATACTGTATACCTTAGTTACAAATTCAGGGATTGTATACCTTATAGATAAGTTCAGGGATGGTTTTAAAACTAAGGACCTTTCTGAGTAGGCAGTCACGTGGAAAGGGTATGTATAAATGAAGAATCTCGCCTTTTTTTTTTTTTTTGCTTGTATCCTTGCTGGGGGAAAATTTTTTAATTTTAAAGTTTTGTAGAGGTGGGGTCTCACTGTGTTTCTCGGTTGGTCTTAAACTCCCCGCTTCTAGTTTAAAACCAGCCTGACCAACATGGTGAAACACTGTCTCTCCTAAAAAAAAAAAAAAAAAAATTAGCTGGGCGTGATGATGCGTGACTTTAATCCCAGCTACTCAGGAGGCTGAGGCAGGAGAATTGCTTGAAGTTGGGAGGCGGAGGTAGCAGTGAGGTGAGATTGCACCACTGTACTCCATTCTGGCAGCAGAGTGAGACTCCATCTCAAAAAAAAAAAAAAGATAAATAAGCTCCTGGCCTTAAGTGATCTTCATTCCCATTCTTTCAGCCTCTCACACCTACGAATCATTTTCTGTCTTTGTGGATTTGCTTATTCTGGATATTTCATATGAATGAAGTAATATGTGGACTTTAGTGACTTGTGTCTTTTAAAATTATATTTCTCTCTCTTTTTTTCTTTAAGATGGAATTTTGCTCATGTTGCCCAGGCTAGAGTGCAATGGTGTGATCTCGGCTCACTGCAGCCTCCGCCTCCTAGGTTCAAGTGATTCTCTTGCCTCAGTCTCTGTGGTAGCTGGGATTACAGGCATGTACCACAATGCCCAGTTAATTTTTTGTGTTTTTAGTAGAGATGGGGTTTCGCTATGCTGGCCAGGCTGATCTCAAACTCTTGACTTCTGGTGACCTACTGGCCTCAGCCTCCCAAAGTGCTGGGATTACAGGCGTGAGCCACCACGCCCAGCTTAAAATTGTGTTTCTAAAATTCATGCTGAAGTGTGTATTGGTACTTCATTCCTTTTTGTGGCAGAATAACTTTCCGTTGTGTGGAGGTACCATTCTTTGTGTATCCAGTCATCAGCTGCTGGACACTGGAGTTGTTTCTGCTGTTTGGGTATTGTGAATAATTCTGCCATGAACATTTGTGTGCAGGTGTTTGTGTGAATTTGTATTTCTTGTGGAATACCGTGTTAGAAAAGAATGCATATACACATTACTACTAAATGTATTTTCTGTCAGTAAGCTGTGTTTCAGTTAATGCCTCTGAACCTGATGTGCCCTGTTCAGCAGGGTCCTATGCTGTGCCGTCTCCTTCTGGGGCTCTAGCTTTCCCTTTTGGGGGTGTGTGTGTGTAGTGGGGGGTCCTCATTTTCCTTACTGCCTGCCACTCTCCATGTCACTGTGGGTGGCCAAGAGTGGTCTCATTTCCTCTACCCCTTTGCAAACTGAAAACACTGTTCACACGTGCTAGCGCTAGCATCATAGGCTCCAGTGGCTTGGTGGTGGGACTTCAAATTTCCTGCCTTAACCTATGGTTTTGACTTTTCTTGTGGTTACCTCTGTCAGCATTCTTTGGCAGAGGACTATGGGGAGTAGAATGACCTAGAAATTCTCCCTGATTTTCTTGCTCCTTCCAAGTCTGCTGAACCAAAAATGGTTTTAATATTTCTTTGAAAAAAACTACCCTTCATCATGAACTCCAATAAGAACTGGGAGTTCTTTTAAGGAGGAGGGATGTTGCTGTATTCTTTAGATTTCTCTGAATTTACTAGATTTATTTTCTCCAAGTTGGTGTGAAATTGTCGAGATTGGTCCTTACTACAGTCAGGCAATTTTTATTTTTAGATACAGGGTCTTGTCTGTCACCCAGACTGGAGTGCAGTGACGTGAACACAGCTCATTACAGCCTCAGCCTGCCCGGGCTCAAGTGATCCTCCCACCTCAACCTCCCAAGTAGCTGGGACTGCAGGTGCGCTTTACCATGCCCGCCTCATTTAAGTGAATTTTTAATTGTTAGAAAAAGTATAAGGCAACAAAAGAGAAGTGGATAGTGGGGGTTGCAGAAGCCACGTGGCCTAGTGATATTGGGAAGCATTTTTTGAAGCAGAGTGCATGTTCCGATTCTCTAGGAGCACATGTCTTGGTGTGGGTGTCTTTGCCTTCCTAGAACTTCCTGGTGGTAAGAAGCCTGTAAACATCAGCGTGTCCGTTGATATTTGGAATCTTGTTTATTACGTGGTGCCCAGGTTCATTGTCAGAATTCTTTACTAATGGTATTAATCGGTATTTGGAATTTTATTTATTTCATAGTGGTTCAAGGTCATTGTCAAAAATATCCTAACTAATGGTATTAATCATGCTTCTCACACTCCAGTCTTTCTGGTATGGCTTTCTGTTCCAAACTGACTCCTGTGCTCCTGTCATTAGTTCGGCTGACAAACAGGAGCCCTGACAGCTATATTCAATATTTTTCTCTGCAGTGGCCAAGTAGCCAAGAATTTACTAGGTTAGACACCCACCTCAGTTTAGAAGGGAGGGGTGTGTGTGTGTGTGTGTGTGTGTGTGTGTGTGTGTATATAAGAAGGAGTTAATATTTTAAACTTTGCATTGTTTAACTGGAAATCTGTGTTCTGCCAGGCTGCTTTTGTGTGGTGTACCTATAACCTATACACATACTTGTGCCTTTCAAAAGCTAACGCCACATCCCTCCTACTAAAATTGCTTATTAGAGCTAATTTTAAGAATTGAGTTAGAACTGCCCTATAATGTAATGCAGAATATTTCCCAATAATGCCTAGGTTAACAATGATAGTCTTGCTGTATTGTGCAAAAAAGGCTTCTGTTCAGACCCAGCTGGGTTTCAGGCTTAATTCATTGCTCTATGGTGGGATCACCACAGCTGCTGTGGGGCCTTTACAAATGCAAAAAAGCTGTCAGTGTTTGTTTCATCAGCTGCATAAGTGATGAGGCCAAGTTGAGGAATCCATTCCAGTGCGCAGTGTGCAGGCTGTGGCCATTATTGTTTACAGAATTAGTGTGTTGGAGCTTTAAAATAGTTGGCACATCGTCTGCCCTTTAAAAGCACAAGACTAAGGAATGGGACCAGTTGGTTGTCCTTGTAATGTTGGCCCGATCCAGCCCAGCCCTTGTCTTTTAGGGCTGTGCTGTGGGACTTGACCTCTCTTTGGAGGAAGTGGGGGTGCTTGGTGGATGTTTGTCTCTGTAGTTCTGCATCCCACACTTAGGTTTGCATTAAGAAAACCCCAAAGACACCCAGTCTTTTAGAGTTCCGTAAGTGTAATTGAGATTTAAAGCCTTAATCATCCTCCCAGCCCCAAATAGGTATAGGGGCTGCCAGCTGGGACTTGAGCTATCTGTGCATTAACATTCCAGATTTGTCTCTGTGAGATTTATTTTGTGAAGTGATTGCTTTGGGACTTGCCCTCATCTCTCCCCATGGGTACAGAAGTTAAGGCTACTTCTTGGCTGACAGCCAGGAAGCTAGGAAAGCCCCTTTGGACAGGTCACTTTCCAGGCAATTAAGGAGTATTCTGCAGGGCGCCCCGTGAATGCTGTCTTAGCAGTGTAGGGTGACTCTCTTCCCCAGGGACCTGATGAGCCTGGGCAGCCCGTTCACTTGTTTTTAGACTGGGACCAATTAGTGTGTTGTTCCCGCAAATCTGGGACCAGCATCATGGTCATTCATAGGATAGTGTGGGATTGTCCCAGTCTCTCCTTCATTTTAACCTCGTTTACTTCCAGACCCTTCTTTGCTCAGGGGTCTCTGCTTCCTGGAAGCTGGAGGGCCTGGGTGGTGGCCGGTCTGTTTTGCTTTTAAAAGTGGAGCTCGTCAGGTCTCCTAGCCAACGGGGATGAATAATTGTGCTTCCTTCCTCTCAGTTGGAAAAGGTCCCAGAGTGCTCTCTCATATTCATAAAAGAGATGGCACGAGGCTTAGGGTCTCCGAATTAAAGGTTAATACTGATCAGCTTTCTCTCAACTGTCACATATGCTCTCCTGGATTCATTTATGTCTTTCCATTTTATCTTAGGAAGCCACTGGAGCCCAGGAGGACAAGTGTGTCCGATGAATCTCCTGATTAAGCAGAGTTTGGGGATCCTTGTATGGCCCCTCTTTTAAAGAGCTTTTTAGCACAGTCTCTGCCAAGTATATTTTAACTCTTAGTTACAATGATCTTCCAACAGAGAGCAAATGTAAATAATAGTTTAGATTTTTACTTTTTAACATCTTCCCAAATTCCTTCTCTTTCTCACTCGTACCCGGGAATGGTAGTAATGAAAGGGAAAATAGCAAACCGGAGAGCTCCACATCCTCTCCCCCTGGGGGAAGGACTAATTTGCTGGGCCTCAGAAGGAAACAGCAGTTTCAAGGTCATTGTTCTCAGCCTAGCAGCGCTTGGTTGCACTTCCATTGCTCAACCTGTTTCTCCTGGCTAGGGTGTTTGTAGTATATTTTGGGTTTTAGGAGTCTTTCGTCAAAGTTTCTTCTGCTTTTCTGAGTCATTTAAGGCAAAACATTTTCTTTTGGTAGCTTGAAAGCTCTACACTCTGAATGTTTAAACATTTTTTGGGGGCAGGGTGAGAAACAGCTTTGTGGACCCATATCTGATTGAGTGTGTTTGTTATTTCATGTCAGAGTCATCTCATGACCCCAGGAGACCTCTGTAGTGGCCTGCCTCCTAGAAAATGCACCGTTGTAATAACAATCAGGGCGCCAGCTGACGACTGGTTGTCCCTCAGCCACTTACTAGCTGCGTGTCCAGGAGGATCACCAGGCCATGGTTTAAATTCTCAGTGTTCTCCACGGTAACCTGGGGTGCACATGCCTCCCTAAGTGGCAGTTAGGTGTTCCGATAGGCACAGCTGTGCCCCCTTCATTGTAGGCATTCTATTTCACCTGCATATCAGTATTGCTTCCTTCTAGCTGCTATGATCCAGGGTTTGGATTAATACTGACATATTGCAACTCACTGGATGGCAAACTGTTAAGTTGTCCTCTTTGGCTGTGGGGAGAGATGGTGAATTCAACACTCTGAAACTGAACACAGTGTCCAAAGAGACCCTGAGCTTCCTGGAATATTGTTCTCTTATTCTCCTAACCTATTCTCCCACTCCCATGAAAAAGAAAATCTCAAGGCAGCTTATCAGTATCTGACATAAGACAGAGTGAGGACTTTCCTTTAATCTACAGAGAGATAGCTCCAAAATCTGCACGAGAAGCAGAAAAGGCATGCCAGCAACCACCAGGAAAGGATCCTGAATCCTAACCAGCTGATTATAAACAGCAGTAGGTGTCCAGGAGGGAACCAATACTCTACGCAAGGGTGTCAGTTGTGAAATGGCCTAGGTACAAAGATGTTCTTAGAATCAGGCTTCAAATTATAGTAACATGGTTGGGCACAATGACTCACTGCTGTACCAATCCCAGCACTTTGGGAGGCTGAGGCGGACAGATTACCTGAGGTTGGAGTTCGAGACCAGCCTGACCAACATGGAGAAACCCCATCTCTTCTAAAAATACAAAATTAGCTGGGTATGGTGGCACATGCCTCTAATCCCAGCTACTTGGAAGGCTGAGGCAGGAGAATCCAGGAGGCAGAGGTTGTGATGAGCTGAGAACGTGCCCCTGCGCTTCAGCCTGGACAGCAAGAGTGAAACTCTATCTCAAAAAAAAAATATTTCAGTAACATGTAGACAGACTCTGAATACTGTGGGAATGGAGTAAGCTGGTTCTGGCGAATTTTCTGATTGATAGTTTCAAGCCATGGCATTAACTCCTTATGAGGGACTTTTTTTGGCTATCCTGTCTTCAGAAGTCTGGTGTGATGCCCAAGCTCAGTGGACCTTACGGAGTGCTTCCTGGCATGTGTCTGCCAGCGCTTTGTTACTGTGCACTCCTGTAGACATGCAGTAAGTAGGAGGTTTTTGGGTGGTGTGCATGCTGATCCCCAGAGGGTTTGTATTTTGCCTGAATTCCTGAGGTTGTGGTGGTGTTGCTTGGGGCCCTGAGAAGAAACTACATTCAGCGGAGGGTCTAGTAAGAAGAAAGTTGGTTCCATGAAATGTACATCAGCAGTCCCAGAGGATGCTTTGGGCTTAATCAACAGCAGAGGGGATCGGTTAATAGTATGGGGACCACCCCACCCCAGCACGGGACAGATGATGGACGACAGTGGGACACCGAACCTAATATGCATGCCTGCTTCCTAGAAATTGTGATAAAGTGTGGTGACTCTTTCCTTCTATGAAAAGACCAAACCCCATCACTTAATATGGAAATTTAAAACCAAACCTCCAAACCCCTCTAATAGCATTTTTGACCAAATTGGCTTTTTGTAAGCGTAGAGGTGGGTTTTCCCAAGAGCTTTAAAAACAGTGTAAAAGCTCATCTTTGTGAACTTTTGCTGTTATCAACAGTGGATATCTTGCTGCTACTAATAGAAAATAAAAAAGTTCATTTGCCAAAATGCTTGTCATTTCCTTTGAGGAGCGCAGCTTAATGCCAAGACTTCATTTAGTCAGAGGGAAACAGTTGCTACCTCCCTGTTAAGCTTCTTTCCATTATCCAGTTGTGGCAGAATGAGTGTTGGGGCGGCCTGGGGAGATGGGGTAAAATAAAGGAACAGCTAAGAAGTGGTTCCGCAGAATGTGTACTTATATCCGAAAGCCTGCATGGAAAGGACGGTGGCTTTAGAAAGGGTGTAAAATGGGAGGGGGTGGCAATCGCTGAAGCATGACGAGCCTCGGAAGGCCCCTGGGACTGGAACACAAAAAGGGGAGCTTTTTGCAGCTCTTTCACATGCGCATGTCTCCCTCTGCTCCATCCATCCTCCCCTGCTGTTTTGTAAATCTCCCAGTTGGAGATTTTTAACATGGGAGAGCTTCTTCCTGTGCTTCAGTTGGCAGAATGCTCACACGCAGCTGCAAAGAATTTGCTTCTCCTTTTCACAGCATCTCTCATTTAAAAGCATTAGTGAGACTACAGAACAAAATAAAAACTTGAGGATTTTTCAGAAGTGGAAGCCAAGTTTAATTAAAGTCAAGGAAGTTGGGGGCTATAACTCTTTTGTTAAACCTCTTAAAGTCAGGCGTGTGCGTGTGCCCATGGCAGGCATGGTAGGAAATGCCAGCGCCTGTTTCTCGTTAGGCAGTTTAAAGGCCTGCTTGTCTGGGGTGTGCTTGAGGAATGTTCTAGAACTTATCAAAAGACGTGCTGAACCATCATGTCTTTGGTGGCCTCCAAATGCTTGCCAGTTGTGAGGTGGTTGCCCCTTTCTCGAGGGAGGAGGAAAACCATGAAATAGCCTTCTGGCTCCTCCCAGCCCTGTGTAAAACCTCCTAATCTGAATGCCCCATTCTCCATGTGCTACCCTTAGTCCCTAGACCAGCCCACTGCGCTGTCAGCATTCTTGTTTAAAAAAAAAAAAAAAAAGGAAAAAAGAAAAATTGACTTGATAACTGCCTCCTAACTTAGGATTTTTAATCTTTCAGTAGTATTTGAAGGTACCCTCAGCAGTTTTTTTTAGAGACAGCGCCTGCTTCCCAGGCTGGAGTGCAGTGGTGTGAACCTCCTGCCTTCCCTGCCCTACCCCCCAGTGGGTGGGACCACAGGTGCATGACGCCACACGTGGCTAATCAAAAAAATTTTTTTGGTAGAAATTGCTAATTAAAAGAAACTTTTTTATTGTAGAGTTGGGATCTGGCATTGTTGCCTAGGCTGGGTTTGGACTCCTAGCCTCAATCATCCCATCTCAGCCTCGCAAAGTTCTGGGATTACAGGTGTGATCCACCTTGCCTGGCTCAGTTGCTTGGTCTAGGAGCCTTTACAAATGTTCACAAAGAATATCCAGGCAGTGTTTATGTATGTCTGCAGTGTTTTTACTGGCTGTATAGACCACAGTGTCCAGAAGTGACGTGGATGGGATCCCCAGGGAGGATACTTAGAATTTACTTGACAGACTGAAGATTGGTAAATTTGAAAAGGCCTCAAGTTGAGTTTTGTGGGGAAATTGGTTAGCTTTGCTACAACCTTTTTTCATAAGTAATTGTATGCAGACATTGGTGGAGGATTTTTGTTTTTTCTATTTTTTTTCTTAAAAAAAAAAATTCTTTCTAAAAATAGAGAAAATTAGCCAGGTGTGGTGCCGCACACCTGTAATCCCAGGTACTTGGGAGGCTGAGGCAGGAGGATAGCTTGAACCTGAGAGGCAGAGGTTGCAGTGAGCTGAAATTGCACCACTGCACTCCAACCTGGGTGACAGAGCAAGGCTCTGTCTAAAAAAAAAACAAAAAACAAACAAACAAACAAAAACATACAAAACAAAACACAGCCAGGGATGTGGCTCATGCCTGTAATCCCAGCAGTTTGGGAGGCCAAGGTGGGTAGATCACCTGAGGCCAGGAGTTCAAGACCAGCCTGAGGAACATGGAGAAACCCCATCTACACTAAAAATAGAAAAAGTAGCCGGGCGTGGTAGTGTGCCTGTAATCCCAGCTACTCGAGAGGGGAGGCAGGAGAATCGCTTGAAACTAGGAGGCAGAGGTTGTAGTGAGCTTAGATCATGCCACTGCACTCCAGCGTGGGTGACAGAGTGAAACTGTCACCTGTAGTCCCAGCTACTCAGGAGAGGTTGAGTCATGAGAATCCAGGTTTGAACCCAAGAAGGGGAGACTGCAGCGAGCCAAGCTTGCGCCTTTGCACTCCAGCCTGGGCAACAGAGTTAGACTCTGTCTCAAAAACAAAAACAAATAAAAAACAGTGATGCAATTGTAAAGCTTGAGCATTGCTTGGAAAAGCCTCTTTCGGCCCAGTGGCCCTCTGTGCTGTCCTTTTTGAAGACCATTCTTCAGTTTTCATTCTGGAAGGAAGACAGCTAGCTATACTGCATCGCCTGCATAGTGTTAGCAAGCATTTCACAAAGTTTTAGTAGACGCAGAGCAGTGTCAGGAATTTCTGCATATAGCTTTTACTGTTTTCCCGGTTTCTATCCAGAACTCACCTTGAAAGCTTATATGTCTCTTTTTGTGTGTGTTCTGAGGTTATAAAGGTGCTCTCAGATTATATATCTTTTAAAAAAGAAAAGTTCTTTTTTTTTTTTTTTTTGAGACGGAGTTTCGCTCTTGTTACCCAGGCTGGAGTACAATGGCGCGATCTCGGCTCATCGAAACCTCACGTCCTGGGTTCAGGCAATTCTCCTGCCTCAGCCTCCTGAATAGCTGGGATTACAGGCACGCGCCACCATGCCCAGCTAATTTTTTGTATTTTTAGTAGAGACGGGGTTTCACCATGTTGACCAGGATGGTCTCGATCTCTTGACCTCGTGATCCACCTGCCTTGGCCTCCCAAAGTGCTAGGATTATAGGCTTGAGCCACCACGCCGGGCCCAAAAGAAAAGTTCTTACTGGATAATAGCTACCATTGATTGAATACGTATCTGCCTAATGCTTTACAGACAGCATTTTGCCTATTCACTTCTTACCACGACTCTGTGACTTCGTCATTTTCCCCAAATGGGCCAGGGTTGGAACCCCTCACCACCATTTGACCCCAGATCAAGATGTTTCACTTTGGAGCCTGAGTTTGATTTTGCTATCAGTTTTGCGTGGCACTGGCTGTATACTTTGTTGTTATGATTTTACTTATTATTATCGCCATTGTCACCAAGTTTATTTTCTCCCCTTTGCTCCCCAGTGGTTCTTTAAAAGTCATTCCCTCAAATGTTAAATTAGCAATCATAACGATTTTTCTTTCCGGAGTTAGGTTAAGAAAACATAAATATAACCTCTTATCAGTCGATAAAATAAAGTCTAGTAAGTGGTCATCTACAGAGAAAGAAGTTGGGGGATTACTAGATTTTGTGGGACTTCATTTTTCACCTGCTAAGTTTCCTCATGTGGGTGGGGAGTATTCCTTACGCCTAAAAGCATCACAGCTGCGTGTCCTGGCCTCCCGCACCCTTATTTTAAAATACTTGAGTTTTGTTTGTGAGCTATTGAATACACTAGCCAAATGATGTGTAAATGGAATGTGCACTTACAATCTCTTTTCCAGTTTTTCCCACTATGTCTTCTTCCTTGACAAACTGTTTACAAAAGCAAGGGGGTGATTTTCAACTAATGATTGTGTTCTTTTTTTTTTTTGAGACGGAGTTTCACTGTTGTTACCCAGACTGGAGTGCAATGGCACGATCTCGGCTCACTGCAACCTCCGCCTCCTGGGTTCAAGCAATTCTCCTGCCTCCCGAGTAGCTGGGACTATAGGCACCCACCACCATGCCCAACTAATTTTTTGTATTTTGAGTAGAGACGGGGTTTCACCATGTTGACCAGGATGGTCTTGATCTCTTGACCTCGTGATCCACCCGCCTCGGCCTCCCAAGAGGCATGAGCCACCACGCCCGGCCTATGATTGTGTTCTTTAAAAAACTTTTTTGCCAGTTTTGGTGGCTGACACCTGAATCCCAGCACTTTGGGAGGCTGTGACAGGTGGATCACGAGGTCAAGAGATTGAGACCATGTTGGCCAATATGGTGAAACCCCGTCTCTACTAAAAATACAAAAATTACCTGGGCATGGTGGCACACCACCTGTAGTTCCGCTACTGGGGAGGCTGAGGTGGGAGAACTGCTTGAAAACCTGGGAGGCAGAGGTTGCAGTGAGCCGAATCCTGCCTCTGCACTCTAGCCTGGGTGACCGAGTGAGACTCTGACTCAAAAAAAAAAAAAAAACCAAAACCTGTTTTTCGACTGGTGTGGTGGCTGACATATGTAAGCCCAGCACTTTGGGAAGCTGAGGCCGGTGGGTCACCCGAGTTTGGGCGTTTGAGAGCAGCCTGACCAACGTGGAGAAATCCCGTCTCTACTAAAAATATCAGATTAGCTGGACATGGTGGCACATGCCTGTAATCCCAGCTACTCCAGCCTGGGCAACAACAACAACACCACCAACACCCTGTTTTTCAGGGTAGTTTTCTTGAAGCAGGGTTTTTAGAAATGTTATAAATTAGTAGGACCCTGGCTTTGACTCAGGGTTCTAGATGGTATGAAATGACACCTAAAGGTTGGTACCATTCTTGAGGATACTAAGTGAAGAACATACTGCTCCATTTTCTTTCCCCTTCTGCATTTCTGTGAAAAATTTTCTGTCCCTTCTTTTGTTTTGAGATTGGGTCCTGCCCTGTCACCCAGGCTGGAGTGCAGTGGCTCGATCTTGCTGCACTGCAGCCTCCGTCTCCTGGGTTCAGGCTGT
Source organism: Leontopithecus rosalia (assembly GCA_028533165.1). Taxonomy (NCBI): domain Eukaryota; kingdom Metazoa; phylum Chordata; class Mammalia; order Primates; family Cebidae; genus Leontopithecus; species Leontopithecus rosalia. The sequence continues at coordinate 12,054,169 of CM052651.1, forward strand.
TCTCCTGCCTCAGACTCCTGAGTAGATGGGACTACAGGCACCCTCCACCATGTCTGGCTAATTTTCTGCATTTTTGTGTTCTTTAAAAAACTTTTTTACTGGGTTTGGTGGCTCATACCTGAATCCCAGCACTTTGGGAGGAGTTTTGTCATGTTGGCCAGTCTAGTCTTGACCTCCTCACCTCAGGTGATCCTCCTGCCTCAGCCTCCCAAAGTGCTGGGATTACAGGTGTGAGCCACCGTGCCTGGCCTGTGTTCCTATCTTTTAAAAAGGGTTTTTTTTTGCCAGCGTTGGCGGCGGGGAGGGGGGCATTAAGGAAATTTGTCCCTTTTCGTTTTATGAGAGTTTGGGGGATATCTTAATTTTTGTGTGTGTGTGTGGTCCTTTAGAGGTAGGTATATGAAGACATTGGTACATTTTTATCTGCTAGAGAAATGGGATTCTTTTTAGTGTTTTTTTTTTTCTTTTTCCTTGCAGGATCTTCTTAGTTTTTACAGAGAAAAACGAAACATTTAGATGCATTATTTAGTATTTTGTTCTGAAGAAACACGCTCTACAGGAACTCTGTGGGAAAAGGGCAATTTGGCATATTGCTGCATTTGCACATCCAAATTTATTTTCCTTCATTTAGATAATTTAACACAGGCAAATAACTGATGTTTCCAGAGTGGCTTCTGTAGCAGCCCAGGAGGTGAGCGCCAGAGTTCAGACCTCGAGTTTGTGTGTGTGAAGGGTGGCTTAGCCAGGGCAGGCTATTGTTTTGGCTTATTTTTGATTCTGGGTTTTTCTGTTGGTGGTGATTCTGGTCACCTTTAGTCTTTGGTTTCAGCCTGAGAAGGAGACTTTAGAGGTTTCCAATCCCCCTTTTCCAGTTGTTTCCTGATTCTTCCTTCTAGTCCCTGTGCATATCAGTGGAATCTTTAAAAAGCCACTGACAGTCTGATGGTCTAAAGCTCCACCTGCAGTTAGAAAGAAGCTGATCAGCCTTCTGGAATGTTCTTTCTCCACTGGAGGCTGGTGAGCACCTCCTAACTAAAGGAGGTTTTGGTTGGGTTTTTAGCTTTGGAGAGGTCAATGAACTTCAAGAGCCCTTCTGGTTTCCCATTTTGTGTGATAGTATTAAAAACCTCTGTGTTAATGGGTTACCTCTGTCTCTGTGACTTGGGGTGACAACCTCAGATCAGCGGAGAAGGTTTGTGGGCAGCAGGAATAGCTGTTTGATCTCTCCTTACGTTCCATCTCTGAGCTCATGTTAAAGAGCGGAGAACCCCAGAGCATGGAGCAGCTGGTCCTTGGGGTCAGTGGCAAAGACAGGAGCAAGCTGGAAAACTTTGTCCTGACCTAGAAGGAGGTTACATAGACAGGCTTTTGAACTTTTGGTGTTTTCTTTTTGAAAAAGGCCATGTGCACAGCTGTATGTTCAGAATTGGAAAATTTCCTACGTACACAGCTTCTTCATTAGATACTGATACCGGTTAATTCAAAACCAGCTGTAATTGAAAGCAGCTGCTGTTTCCCAGCTGACTAGGTGTTCAAGTCAGATGCTTTGCATTAGCTGAACTTGGATTATTCATATTTTAATTAAAGTCCATTTTATCTCCGCCCATCCCCCCCAGTCTTTTGGCTCTCCAGTGACCCGGTTTTTACAGTAATACATTTGAAATTACATGAGCCTCCCAGTAGAAAGGCATAATGTAAGTTCAAGGACTTGCAGTTGATTATGGTGTTGTATTATTAAATAGTGAATTTAACTGCATTGCAATTCCCTTTTCTCACCCTCTGAACCTTGCCTCTGTAGTGGGGGAAAATTTCATTCCATTTAGGAGAGTTGAGACTTTTGTCCCCTCTCCTTCTCTTGGGACAGAGTTGTATTAGCCTAATTGCTTGTGTCACCGCTACAGGGAAGGTACTGTGTGAAGTGGGACAAGCAATTTTCTGGTACTTTTCTTGTAATGGGGTTTGCAAATTAAGCCATGACTAGTGGGGCTTTGGGGCAGTGGGGATATTTTCTTAGAAGGGAAGAAAAAAGTTTACAATTGCTATGGTGTGGCTGTTGTCCAGTGCTTCTGTATTAATGCAGAATGCTCACCAAGCAGCTTGTAGGAGAAAAAAGACTGCCTTCATTTTTGGGAAAAAGTTAGAGGGGAATTGCTTTGCATTTTTCTCTCCATAATGTTAATGAGGAAAAGAGGCAATGCTGAAGGAAAGGAGATAAATGGATGTTTCCTCCCTTCCTATTTAAGCTGCCTAAGTTGACTCAAGTCGGACTTGATAAATGTCCTAGTTAATTTAATTTTGTGTTAGTGCCTCTCCTCCCCTCGAGTGTCCAGTCCAGTTTCAGCTGACTTGCAGAAAAACCAGGTTAATGCAAATCCATCAGATTCTGCATGCCTGTTAAAATGCTTAAGCATTCTACGTGGTGCAGGAGACATGATCTTTGCCTAAAAGGGTCCCTGGAGAGATAAAGTATATTCCTGCCAGTGCATTTAGGGATTTATACATATGTAACTGTCTCATATGATTTGGTATTGTCACATACTGAGCACTGGGAGAGCCGGAGGAGTTCTAGGGGTGGTAGGCTTTTGGAGGCTAAAGTTTGCTACTGGAACAGTCCTTCCAGCTCAGCTGCTTCCATTTCCACATTTCTCCAGAAGTTGCCTAAAGGATGTGCATTTTGTTGACAGCCCCATGGCTTGGAGAAACCCTGTTGCGTGTTTAGTGCTTTCTACATGAGGGTGGAGATCTTTCTTCATTAGGTCAGAGATTCTGGACCCCTTTTTGTAATGGAAATAACTCAATCTTTTGGGGTTCTCTGGAATGAACCAGGGGGTCTTGTTGGCCCGGTCCTCGGAGAAGACCACCTAGAATTCCGGTGACTATTGAGTATAATAACATTGCTCTGGTAGATTCTTTTCTTTTCTTTTCTTTTTTTTTTGATACTGAATCTCACTCTGTCACCCAGGCTGGAGTGCAATGGCGTGATCACAGCTCACTGCAGCCTCCAGCCCGGGTTCAAGCGATTTCTCCTGCCTTAGCCTCCCTAGTAGCTGGGATTACAGGCGCCTGCCACTGTGCCCTGCTAATTTTGGTGTTTTTAGTAGAGATGGGATTTCACCATCTTGGCCAGGCTGCATTTGAACTTCTGACCTCAAGTGATCTGCCCTCCTCAGCCTCCCAAAGTGCTGGGATTACAGGCGTGAGGCACTGCGCCCAGCCTGCTATGGTAGTTTCTTAGAAATAGGCCTGGTACAATTTGATTGTGTTTTTGTACCTTCTCCCAAGTTACAAGGCCACCAGCACTCTGGGTAATACCTTATGGACGAGGGAACACATTGGACAAAGCACAACCTCATTACCACAAATTTCGTTAGATGGTGACACCCCCTTCACATTTTCAGTTCTTTGTGAATGAGTTCTTAGTAAAAAAAGTGATTTGTTTTCTTTTTTTCCCACGGTAGTAACTACTGTGTTTTGAGCGCCTTGTTAAGTAACAGAATTACATGCTGTTCTCACACACTTTTTTGCAAAGCAGAATCTATTGTATTATTTTTGCTCACGAACAGATTGGGCTTTGGAGAGAGAAGTGGCCTGAAGTAGCATGCAGTGTGGACAGCTGGACTATGTAGGTGCAGGAGCTGGAGTTAAAGCCCAGTTTTTTTAATTGCTCTGATTTTATTGATTTTTTTTTTTTAAATAGAAACAGGGTCTTGCTATGCTGCCCAGGCTGGTTTCGAACTCCTGGGCCCTAGCAGTCCTCTTGCCTCAACCTCCCAAAGTGCTGGGATTACAGGCTTGAGTTACCATGCTCAGTCTTAATTGTTCTGATTTTAATAATGGGGTGATACCTCTGTACCTTAGAGTATACAGATTAGAGATTTTGGCTCTGCTATCTCTATCCTAGGTAAGATTTCTTTGCTCTCTCTATCCTAGGTAAGGCCAGTCTCTTTGTCAGGAAACAAGAAAACTAGCAGTTAAACTGGAACAAAGGTCTAACAGTCTTCATTTTACATCTTAAGGTACCTGTTGAAAACAGTGACAATGTAAAATACGACTTTTGTTAATTCAGTAGCTGTCACTGAAGCTTGAGATTGATTATACCTATTTAAAAGTATTTATGAAAGACAACAGAGAACATCTCTTTCTTCATCATAAGTTATTAATAGATAGCTGAGTCTGAGTCTGCAGAAAAAAATCAGTCAAGGATTCCATGTAGTTACAAATGGCAAGTTCAATGGAAAGTTGGCAAAGAAAGATGGATAGATGGAGAGAAAGCAAAAAAAATCCTTTTTAAATAGAGAACGCACTGTTGGAGCATGTTGTAAATAGGGTAAGGGAAACACCCCATAAGAAAGGTGACTCAGGCCGGGTGCAGTGACTTACACCTGTAATCCCAGCAGTTTGGGAGGCCATGGTGGGTGGATCATTTCAGGTCAGAAGTTTGAGACCAGCCTGACCAATATGGGGAAACCCCATTTCTACTAAAAATACAAAAATTAGCCAGGTGGTAGTGGTACATGCCTGTAATCCCAGCTGCTCTGGAGGCTGAGGGAGGAGAATCACTTGAACCCAGGAGGTGGAGGTTGCAGTGAGCTGATATTGGGCCACTGCACTCAAGTCTGGGTGAAACAGTGAGACCTTGTCTCAAAAGAAAAAAGAATGTGAACTTTGTAACAACAGTGAAGCTGGCTGGTGAAAATTTTAGTAGAGCTTAGCAGGGGAAGGGTCTGAGGGGACATGCTCCCCCACCCTGCCAGTCTTATATCTGCCATACCTGCTAGTATGATTGGAGTTGACTGGAGGAGTGGTGGTCCTTGGCATGGTGGTTCACGCCTGTAATCCCAGCACTTTGGGAGGTCGAGGCTGGCAGATTACTTGAGGTAAGGAGTTGAAGACCAGCCTGGCCAACATGGCGAAACCCCATCTCTGCTAAAAATACAAAAATTAGCCAATGTGGGGGCAGGTGCCTGTAATCCTAGCTACTTGGGAGGCTGAGGCAAGAGAATCACTTGAACACAGGAAGTTGAGGTTGCGGTGATCAGAGATCACCCACTGCACTCCAGTGTGGGAGGCAGAGTGAAACTGTGTCACAAAGGAGACAAGAGAAATTGTCCAGCTGTTCTGTAAACCCACTCTGCCGAGCTCTAGCCTGGGGTTGCTGACGGCCTTTGAGGGGACTTCACCACCACCCAGGTTTATCTTAGCCCTGGCTGCCGAATGCTTCATTTTGTCTGGGATTTTTATGTGGGACTGAATTTGCTGGGGGTGGTGAAGGAAGGAGGATGGGGCTTGAAGAGGAAGTGGGAAGGGAGAGAAAATGATTGTAGGAAAGCTGGATTATTATTGAATATAAAGAAGCAATTCTATATAAAATAATTCCAAAATTAAGAAAAAGAGTTTTGGTCTCAACTTAACGGTGGGCAGAATTACTTGGGACCCACCTTACTGAAGCCCAGCGATGCTGGTCCCCACCCAACCCTGAGAGAAGGACATCATTGGTATTTAGACAATCCTGCGGAGTGGTTTCATTAATTTACTTCTGTTCTTTTCCCTTTTGCTGCCTTCAGCAAGCCTGTAGGAGGCGGCGGGAGGATGTTGACAGTAGACGTGAACACGAAACTGGAAGGTGGTGTAGGTATCCAGGTAGATGAGGAGAAGCTGGAGGGCTGGAAGGCTGTTACCATAGGAGAGAAAAAACAGGCTACATGTGAAATGTCATTTAGGGAGAAAACAATTTGAGACTGAGTTTTTCTTTTCCTGAGGAAAGCTGTGTAATTCGTATCACACAGTTCCTGTTTACCTGTTTATTACGGACAATAATTTGCCTTTTGTTTTGTTTTTACCACTAAATACAGTGTGGTTTTTCACCCTTAGTTTTGTGTCTTCTGACACACACAGCTAGGATTTAAATTGCCTGGTCAAAGGGTATGTGTATTTTCGACATTAATGAAATACCTCAGTGTTTTCTGAAATGGTTGGAGCACTTAACTCCTGTCTGCAATGTCTGTGTCCCAGATGATGTCTATCCACACTAGTTTGATTTTGTCAGATTATTTGTTGGGAGTGGGTTCAGTTTTGTGAGCCTGACTTTTCATATGTGTGTAGATTTACAGGGTCAGCTCTGTGGCACAGCTTACTTCCTATTTCCAGTAATGTCCTGGCCTCCAGGGTGGTGGAGGAAGTGTGCCCAGGTGCACTACTCTTGATCTCCCCTCCTGCGAATTTATAAAGCCTTTACTTCCGTAAGTACTTTCCGAATTAACACCACTTGCATTAAAATCCTTCTGTCACTTCCCTTAGCTTTCCCAGCACAACTTTCTTATACCTCATTCTTGTACACCGATATTAATTTGCACTTGTGTTGATCTGTCAGAGTTGATAAGGCACTACCCTCCAATCTCTCTACTGTTGTCGTAGTTTTCTTTCTTTGAAAAACAGTTTCTGGCTCAGGTTCTCATTAGCCCGTATCGTTTATGGGATAAAATCATCTAAACCCTTAAGCGTTACCTACGACCCTTCATTAAATCAATCTACTGGCACTTAGGAGACAGTAAGTGTGGGTTGTTGTCCTAATTTTGCATTCCATATTACCCTGCAGATCATCTGGATGAATTTGATTAAATCTGCTTCCCTAACTGACTTTACATTTTGGGAAACTTCATGTCTAGAGAAGTTGAAGGAATAGTAAGAGCATCTGGGCACTTACCCCCTGGACTGAAAAAGTTAACACCCGGTCGTTTGTATGTATATTACCCATTGTCTACTTTCTTCTGTCAAATCTGTGGCTCTGGAAATTTTGATATAGTGCTCTTGGTTATCCATTAAAAAGGGATAAAATAAACATGCTGCCGCTCCTGCTCCAGCACTTCAGTAGTAATAAAAAAATAACTTCAGTGACTTGGGTTTTTTTCTGCCAAAGTAAATGTTGGCTCTCTTTCAGATGTAGTAATGTTGCTTCTCTAAATTTGTTCGAGTTAAACTAAAGCAGGGCCAAGTTGAGAAATTAGTTTCTCGGTTTCTTCCCTTCCAATTTAGAAAAAAAATAAGTTTTGGATACTCTTGTTCCTATAATTTTCTTCCTTGTTCCTTACTCTTCCTGCATTAAAAAAGATCATAAAGAATAAGCTAAGAATGTCAGTGGAAGGAACAAAGATCCAGTCTTTTTACATTCTTTATGTGGAGTTATCGTTGGTAGTAATTTTAAAATAGGGTGTTTGAATCCATGTTGAGGCAGTTAATTCAGTAGCACAGTTTCTTGTGAACCACAAAATGCTAAGTAAAGGTAGAGTCTTAACCCCCTCTCCTGCTTTTTTTCCCCCCTTGGGCAACACCCCCTCTGTTTTCCAGGCCGGAGTGCAGTGAGTGGTGTGATCTTGGCTCACTGCAATCTCCGCCTTCCAGGTTCAAGCAATTCTCCTGCTTCAATTCCCGAGTAGCTGGGATTACAAAAATGTGCTACCATGCCTGGTTAATTTTTGTGTTTTCAGTAGTGATGGCGTTTCACCATGTTGGTGAGGCTGGTGTTGAGTTCCTGACCTCAGATTATCCCCCTGCCTTGACCTCCCAAAATGCTGGCAGTACAGATATGACCCACGGCACCCGGCCAACCATGAATGTTAACTGTGATTTTTGCCTTTTTGTGATTTTTAGCTTATGCTTGTGAAATACACTTGAGTATTATTAGCTAGGAAATCCAAGCAGGTATCACATCATGCTGCCATATGAGTGATAACTGAGAATTAGCATGCATTAGCAGGTATCTGACAGATTTGCAGGTATGTTGGAAAGTTTCAGTGTGTCAGTGTTTGTTGTGTATAAGCATGGGAGATTGCGATATGCGTGAGTTGCACGTTCCAGTCTGTGTGCACATACTACTTGGAGGGCAACCCTCTTACTGTAATAAGGAACTGGCTTGGTTAGGTGACCTACAAAGTCATTTTGGATTTGACCCAGACTGGCTGTGCCTCACTCTTTACTGCAGTTTAAATCATGTGATGCTATTAAGATAATAACTTTGTCCAAGAGCAAAAGAATGTGAATACATTGTGGTATGTGTGAATTCAGAAACAGCATTCAAGATCAGATCCAGACAGGTTGAGAGCAAAATCTGAAGTTCCTGTGTCTCCCATTATACTGTCTCTTCTTCAAAAGTGTTGTTAAGAACAAATAACTCGAGTAAGCTGTCTGAGTGGTTTGCACGTCCTTCTAGTCTTTCTGTGTGTTTACCTGCGTACTTGCATGTGCATGTTTATATAAACATACAGATGGGTTCCCCGCGGAGTTCCGACACTTCACTTTGGGCCTATTTATATAAATGGAATGTAATGGCATGGTCTATGATTTAGCTTTTTCTTTTTTCTTTTTTTGAGACGGAGTCTTGGTCTATCCTCCAGGCTGGAGTGCAGTGGTGCAATCTTGGCTCACTGCAACCTCTGCCTCCCGGGTTCAAGTGATTCTCTTGCCTCAGCTTCCGGAGTAGCTATGATTACAGGCACATGCTGCTACACCTGGCTAATTTTTATATTTTTAGTGGAGACAGAGTTTTACTGTGTTGGTCAGCCTGGTCTCAAACTCACAACCTCATGATCCACCCGCCTCGGCCTCCCAAAGTGTCGGGATTACAGGTGGGAGCCACTGTGCTCGGCTGATATATAATCTAGGTAAATTCACTTTTTAGTTTTATAATCCTTAATAAGATTATACTCACTAGTATCTCAAAGATCTTTGCATGCCATTCTTTTCCATGCTACATGTAGCTGATAGGACCAGTGTACTGTAGCTTATTTAGCCCCTTCCTTCTCTGGCTTTCTTCCTAGAGGAGTCATTGGCACTTAGGAGGCGCTCGGTAGACCTTTAGGTTGTTCATGCTGTTTTGTTTGCTTTAAAAAATTTCTGTCCATATACCTTTCAAACATATGGTAATATTAGCATACGGTTGAGTTGAAAGTGCAGGGTCTAAGGGTATGTGCTCTGTGTGCATGTGTGTGTATGTGTGTGCATGTGTGTGTGTGTGTGTGTGTGTGTGTGTGTGTGAGAGAGAGAGAGAGAGATAGTCTTGCTCGCTGGCCCAGGCTGGAGTGCAGTGGTGTGATCTCACTGAACTGCAGCCTCCACCTCGCAAGTTCAAGCCATTGTCGTGCAGTAGATGGGACTACAGGTGTGCGGTGTACCACTACGCTCAGACAATTTATGCATTTTAAGTAGAGACCAGGTTTCTCGATGTTGCCCAGGTTGGTGTTGAACTCCTGGCCTCTGGTGATCCACCCACCTTGGCCTCCCATAGTGTTGAGATTACAGGAGTGAGCCACTGTGCCTGTCATGTGCTTTTTTATAGGAGGAAACTTGTTTCCTTTCAAAAACCTTTAGCCAGTCTATACACCCAGTAACAGCGTATTAGAGTCTTTGTTTTTTTTTTTTTTTTTAACCTGAAATCAAATCTCGCCCTGTCACCTTGACTGGAGTGCAGTGGCGCGATTTCGGCTCACTGCAACTTTAGCCTCCCAGGTTCAAGCGATTCTCCTGCCTCAGCCTCCCAAGTAGCTGGGACTACAGGTATGCACCACCATGCCCGGCTAATTTTGTATTTCGGTAGACAAGGGGTTTCTCCATGTTGGTTAGGCTGGTCTCAAACTCCTGGCTTCAGATGATCCGCCCACTTTGGCCTCTCAAAGTGCTGGGATTACAGACAAGAGGCACTGTGTCCAGCCTGAGGGTCTTTATTTTCCTCGCTTCTTGCCAACATTTAGCATTATACAACCTCTGGAATCCTCAGAAATGTCTTCTTTCAGCCACACGTTATGGATACCTTAGGGTTTATTCCTCTTGAAGTCCCAAATGGTGTAATTTTTTTTTTTTTTTGGAGACAGAGTTTTGCTCTCATTACCCAGGCTGGAGTGCAATGGCACGATCTTGGCTCACCGCAACCTCTGCCTCCTGGGTTCAGGCAATTCTCCTGCCTCAGCCTCCTGAGTACCTGGGATTACAGGCATGTGCCACCACACCCAGCTAATTTTTGTATTTTCAGTAGAGACAGAGTTTCATCATGTTGGCCAGACTGGTCTTGAACTCCTGACCTTGATATCCGCCTGCCTCAGCCTCCCAAAGTGCTGGATTACAGGCATGAGCTACTGCGCCCTGCCTTCCAAATACTTTCAAGTAAAATACCCAGGATTACAGAAGGGGCCCATGACATTGAAATGTAGCCATCAAAATGATAATAAATCTGTGATATGGTAATATGTTTCTTATTCCTTTGTTAAATAACAAGTCCTTATGGTAGGTCTAATTATTGTAATTTTAAAGTAATGATATTATTTCAAGATATCTGCAACCACTGTAATTCAGTAGAAGAGTATTTGCCATTTTTTATGTTGATACCAAACTCACACAGAACTACATCTTTGGTGTATGGCCTATATTCATAATGTAAGGGAATGCTACATTTCAGCTAGAGACTCATGAAAATGAATTTGGGAATGTGTCCCCATTGAAGTTCACAGACCTCAGAACCTCGAAGAATCTCTTTTTCTTCTTGCAGTGGCTTCCTTTGTTTGGAACTGTCCCACTGTTGTCATGAGGAGTCTTACCCTGGCCTCAGCTTCAGTATCCTTTCTTAAAGGAGACATTTCTAGGTTAGGAGCCCATGTTAAACATGCCCATGACTGCACCCTCTGCTCAGTTCAGCACTTTGAATCATGGACATTTATGAAATGCATTGCATAATACCTACTTTCCCATATGTGAGCTCTGAGGTTTTGGGGTTCAGTGACTATTTCTGCCCCATTTACTGCTGATCCCCCAGTACTTAGCACAGTGTCACAGGCAGCTCTTAAATACTTGTATCTTGGATGATGTAAATTGCAGTTGAGGCAGATGGAACAAATCATGTGAGAAAAACTCAGGAGGTGTGACAGTCCCAAGGAATGGCCACCAGGGCCCAAGGGGAAGGCATATTGGTGGTATGGTGGTGTATGAGGCTGTTCTTGCATTGCTCTAAGGAGTACTTGAGATGGGGTAATTTATAAAGAAAAGAGGTTTAATTGGCTCTTGGTTTGCAGGCTGGACAAAAAGCATGGCTGCTTGGCTTCTGGGGTGGCCTCAGGGAGCTTTTAGTGAATGCAGAAGGTGGGAGGGCTGGGAGCAGCCACCTCACACGGTCTGGAGGTAGGGGTTGGGGAGAGAAAGGGGAGATGCCACACACTTTTTAAACACCCAGATCTCACGAGAACTCTCATTCACTATTGCTAAGACAGCACCAAGCTGTAAGGGATCCACCCCCATGACCCAGACACTTCCTACCAGGCCCTACCCCCAACACTGGACATTACATTTCAACAGGAAATTTGGGTGGAGACAAATGTCTGAACTATATCAAGTGAATCCATGTGAAGTAGAACAGTAGCGAAGGGAGAATATCCAACTTTGTTACTTGTTTGTCTGAATCTTTGCAGTGGAATATAAGATCCACAGGGTGTGATTTTTTTTTTCTTTTTATTTTTTTGAGACGGAGTCTTGCTTTGTCGCCCAGGCTGGAGTGCAGTGGCATGATCTCAGCTCACTGCAACTTCTGCCTCCCAGGTTCTAGTGATTCTCCTGCTTCAGCCTCCCCAGTAGCTGGGATCACAGGTGTGTGTGCCACCATGCCCAGGTAATTTTTGTATTTTTAGTAGAGACAGGGTTTCTTTTTTTTTGAGACAGAGTTTCGCTCTTGTTACCCAGGCTGGAGTGCAATGGCGCGATCTCGGCTCACCGCAACCTCCGCCTCCCGGGTTCAGGCAACTCTCCTGCCTCAGCCTCCTGAGTAGCTGGGATTACAGGCATGCGCCACCATGCCCAGCTAATTTTTTGTATTTTTAGTAGAGACGGGGTTTCACCATGTTGACCAGGATGATCTTGACCTCTTGACCTCGTGTGATCTACCCGCCTCGGCCTCCCAAAGTGCTGGGATTACAGGCTTGAGCTACCGTTCCCGGCCTGAGACAGGGTCTCATCATGTTTGCCAGGCTGGTCTCGAACTCCTGATCTTGTGATCCGCCCACCTCAGCCTCACAAAGGGCTGGGATTACAGGCGTGAGTCACTGTGCCCGGCTAGGGTGGGATTTTATATGAACATAGTCTGACTGCTTTACAGTGGCTCACACATAGTAAGTGCCCAGTGTCTTTCACATGTATTACATCAATATGTACTTTACTGAGGCCTTAGCTTGATCCTTTGCAAAAAATGAGGGAGCTCCCTCCTAAGACCCCTTTAAGCTTCTACTGAAGTCTTTTTCTTCAGTAGTTAAAGGAGATCTTATTGTAGGGCATTAGTAGGCCCTGTGGGATTATAAAGGTGAGTCTTACTTGGATTTTGCCCTCTGGCAGGGTAAAGAAGGTAAGAGTTCACTCTTAAAGCAGCTAGTGAGCCCTGGGACCCAAGAGAGATGAGCCAGCTTTCCTCGTTAGGGAGCAGTTGACAGTGGGGCTCAGACTGAGGGGCTCAGACTCGGGGCAAGGAGCAGGGGTGGTTGACCAAACCACGAAGGGAGAAGTGTCAGGCTGGGGACAGTAGAGATGAATGATCCCGACAGCGGTTGGTGAAACCCAGTTAACAGTTAATTCAACGAGGTGGTACTTGAGCTGGGCCTTGAAGTGAATATGATTTCCTCCAGCAGAAGGGTAAGTCCAAGGGAAGCATTGAGGCCCCCCAAAAATAAATAAATAAAAAATAATAAGAGTCAACACCATAACACAGGGTGAGAACAAAATAAATGCTAAATAAATAAAAAGTAGAAACAAAAAGTAGTTAAGAATGGTATATGCAGAACGCTGTCAGTAGTCTGGTGCCCCTGTTTTGTGGGGAACATTCTAAAAAAAATTTTATTTTATTTTTTTATATAAAATCAATTCTACTACTTTTTATTTCTTAAATCATTTGTTAATATTATATTAAAATGGAGATAGGGTCTTGCTTTGTTGCCCAGACTGGTCTCAAACTGCCAGACTCAAGCAATCCTCCACTTGGGCCTCCCAAAGTGCTGGGATTACAGGCATGAGCCACTATGCCTGGCCCCTCCTTACTCTTTAAATCGTTAAAAACACAAAACAAAACAAAACAAAACAAAAAAACATGCTTTAAGGCCAGGCCTAGTGGCTCATATCTGTAATCCCAGTACTTTGAGAGGCTGAGGCAGGTGAATTACTTGATGTTAGGAGTTAAAGACCAGCTTGGCTAACATGGTGAAACCCCAGCTCTATTAAAAATACAAACGTTAGCCAGGCGTGCTTGTGCATGCCTGTAATCCCAGCTATTCAGGAGGCTGAGGCAGGAGAATCACTTGAACCCAGGAGGTGGAGGTTGCAGTGAGCTGAGATGGTGCCCTTGCGCTTGAGCCTGGGTAACAGAGTGAGACATTGTCTCAAAAAAGCAAAAATGAAAAATATGGTATAATTTGGATAAGAAGCTGTGTATTGCACTTGGGGGCAAATTGTGGAATGCGCAAGTCACCAAAACCGCCTGTCTTCATGGAAAGAAGGAGGGAGAATATTTTAAATTTTTCTTACAGACAAGTTAGCGAGCTTCTATTGCTGGATAATTGACAGTCAAATGTACCCATTTCAAGTGTACAGTTTTGTTAATCATAGATACCTCTGTAACCACCACCTGATTGAAATAGAGAATATTTTCATTACTCTAGACGTGTTCCCTCATCCAGCCACTGTTTTGGTATCTGTCACTATAGATTGTCCATTCTTTTCAGCACAGTGGTCTCAGATTCATTCATGTTGTCTTTGTTAGTTCATTTTGTTTCATTGCTGAATAACACTTCTTGTATGGACGTAGCAAGTTTATTGGTGTGCTGGCTGATGGATTTTAGGTGGTTTCCAGTTTTTGGTTATTAGTTGCTGTGATCATTAGTGTTAAAGGCTATTTGTAGTCACAGGTTTTCCTTTCTTGTGGGTAAATATTTAGGTGTGTGATTGTGGGCCATAAAGTAGTCTGTGTTGAGGGTTATAAGAAACTGCCACACTTCTCTGTTGTCCCTGTACCATTTTGCACGCATCCTTGACAGCTTCATATTGTCAGTCTGACTGCTTTCTGTATGTGGTTTGTAGGGTTAATATTTGGCCAGAATCAAGCTCATGTGATGAAGAATTGGTGAATGGTTTTTGGATGTTTAAAAATATTTTGGAAATTCATATGAGGCCAGGTGCTGTTTGTAAGCCCAGCCCTTTGGGAGGCTGAGGCATTGGGAGATCACTTGAGCCTAGGTGTTCGAGACCAGCCTGGGCAACATAGCAAGACTGTCTCCACAAAAAATTAAAAAAAAAAAATTAGTTGGCCATGGCAGTGCACGCTTGTAGTCCCAGGCTGAGGTGGGAGGATTGCTTGAGCCCAGGAGCTTGAGGCTGTTGTGAGCCGTGATTGCACCATTTCACCCAGCCTGGGTAATAGAGTGGGACCCTGTTTCAAAAAGTAAAAGTAAAAATTCACATGACATTAAGTGTATAGTTACTGAAAACCATCTTGGTGAATGTGTTTGTCATCTCTTAGGTTAAAAATGCTCCTTTACTCATTTCCTGAAGTTATGATTCTACTAACAAAAAAATCCCTCATTTTTCACACATGTATAGCTTGTTAGTACAGTGAAGTGAAATTGTTAGAGGCACAATCTGTTTTCCCCTCCTGTTCTCAGTGACCTAACTGATCTGGTTTCTCAGCCTGTATCAGGCTTGAAGGAGCACTTACATGAAGAAGGGAACTTGGATGAGAGGAGGAAGGAGCCTTGGGCCTGCAGTGAAGGGATGCTGCAGAGAGCCTGCTAGGCTGGAATCACTGCGATCAGGAGCAGGAGTGTATGGGATGGGCATTCAGACCCTTCCAGCTTAGTAGTGGTGGGACACTGTCTCCTGCACGGTGCCTACTTGCAAATTCTAGAATGTTATTTTCTCTAGTAGTAACACAGAAACCACAGAAATGCAGAAAATACATGAATCCCTTGTTCCACTATCCCACATAAATGTTGTAAACATTTGCTGTAATTTTTTTTTTTGAGGTGGAGTTTCGCTCTTGTTGCCCAGGCTAGAGTGCAATGGTGTGATCTCAGCTCACCACAACCTCCGCCTCACAGGTTCAAGTGATTCTCCTGTCTCAGCCTCCGGAGTAGCTGGGATTACAGGGATGAACCACCACACCTGGCTAATTGTGTATTTTTAGTAGAGATGGGGTTTTACCATGTTGGTCAGGCTGGTCTTGAACTCCTGACCTCACTCAGGTGAGCTGTTGGCCTCGGCTATCTAAAGTGTTGAGATTATAGATGTGAGCCACTGTACCTGGCCTGTAATTTTTTTATAGTGGTCCTTTCCTTCCATTCAAATATTTTTATAATCCTACTATATATACAATTTTTGTTTTTCCATCTTTTTTTTTAACTGGACATTGTTATAGCATTTTCTTATGTTACTACATATGTTCCACAGTAATACACTTTTTGGAACTTCTCGCATTGCCATCTTTTCTGAAACAAACTGCCTTCAATTTAAGCTTCATAATAGATGTTTTAGGTCTGTGTGATGAGGCTTTTTGATTTCTATGTCCTTTTTTCCATAATAACAGTTTTAACAGGCATGTAATTTTCTGGTCAGTGAATGTAAAACTGCAGTTTTGTTTATTGCACAACGTTTAAAGATTTGTGTTTTCTTAAAATGGATTATCAAATATGGAAACTCTGGGTGAATGGAAATAGACATCTTAAAGTCTTCTGCTGTATTTTGCCAAATGATTTGCCAGAAATGTAACACTCCTGAGTCCCAGCAAGGCTCAGAGAGCACCCCAGGGCCCACTGTGACATTTAAATATTAAAATTGGAACCAGAGCCAATTTTAGTTTAAGGAAGTTTAAGTTGTAATATTATTTATTTATGTTTCGAGACAGAGTCTTACTCTGTATCCCAGGCTGGTGTACAGTAGCACAATCTGGACTCACTGCAACCTTTCCCTCCCGGGTTTAAGTGATGCTCCCACCTCAGCGTCCTGAGTGGCTAGAACCATTGGTGTGCACCACCACACCCAGCTAATTTTATTTTATTTTTTGTAGACACAAGGTCTTTCAATGTTGCCCTGTCTGGTCTTCAACTCCTGGTGTCAGGTGATCCTCCTGCCTCCACCTCCCAAATTGCTGAGATTACAGGAGGCACAAGCCACCATGCCCAGCCTAAGTTGTAATATTTTAAGTATTTTTTTAGTTCAAGGCAGGACACCTTTAAAAATACTTTTTATGTGTAATGGCAAGTGTAAAAAGTCTTAGGGGGAGTCCACATAGGGCTGCCATATGCCATTTTATACAGTTTTCTTTTTAAGATGGAGTCTTGCTCTGTTGCCCAGGCTGGAGTACAGTGGCGCAATCTTGGCTCACTGCAACCTCTGCCGCCTGGGTTCAACCAGTTTTCCTGCCTCAGTCTCCCTAGTTGCTTGGATTGCAGGTATGCACCACCACCTGGCTAAATTTTGTATTGTTTAGTAGAGACAGGGTTTCACCATGTTGTCCAGGCTGGTCTTGAACCCCTGATCTCATGATCTGTATGCCTTGGCCTCCCACAGTGCTGGGATTTCAGATGTGAGCCACTGCGCCTGGCTGGAATTGCGTATGTCTTCTTTCTTGGTTCAGCCACGGCAAATTTAATGAGAGCTACAACCCTCAGGGATACAAAAATGCTCAAACAAATTTTAAACAATATGAAATTGCAGACACTTGGCCAGAAAGCCTCACATCTGAGGTTTCATCAGAGCACTGGAAGCCACGGTAGTCACTGTACTTCACAGGTGTATCAGCCTCAGTACCAACATCCTTCCTGGCTAATGGCCCTATTTGCCATTTTTAAGGTTTATACAAGTTTGCTTTTTGGAAGCGGTTTATCCTTAAAATAATCTAAGAAACTGGTTAAAAGAAGGTTAACCAGTTAGCTGTAGATTTATTAATTCCTTATTTATACCCTCAAATGCATGGGATTTTGAAATAAATTAAGGCCCTTACAGAAAAGAGATGCCTTTCCCTTCCAAGCCCTGATGGATGCTTTGATGCCTTTGAACCTTAGCCTTGTTAGTCACCAGGAGGGTCCCTGGATTGGAGTGTGCGGGGGTGTCATTAACCTTTGTGATTGGTGATCTGTGGTTGAATTTAGGTCCACTTGCATTCCCCCGCACCTCGCACAGAAGCTAGAGCTTGTTACGCATTATGAACTCAAGGTTTTTGGGCTACATTTCTAAGCCTTGTTCCTTTTCCTTACCTAAATTGTCATACCTGTTGGTGCTTGTTAAACTTTCCACTTAAAAATTATTTTAGATCAACAGTGTCAAGATAAAAAAAGAAAGAAAAAACCTAAAAAAGAAAATTATTTTAAAATTCCTTTTTAAAGAACGCTAGCTCTTTGAAGGGACAGATGTTTGTAAATGGAATTTGAGGGCAGGATTTTTGAACGAATGTTGTGAATGTTTGTGATAAGGCCTTGTTAAATATATTTCTATTTATTTAGTAAACATTGAGTTCTTAGAATTTCCCGGAAGATTGTTCCTAGCCAGGGAGACAGGTATGCACACCAGTCATTGGTGTTAGGCAGTCTTGACCTCCTAATCCTTACTAGGAGATGAAGAGTCCTCTCAGCCTGTGCTGGACTTCACCTTGTGTGGGAATCTCTCTTCCTGTTTCAGAATCCATTTGTGCCCTTTTGTTGTTCTGCTTAAGTGGGTGTGTCATGGCATCTGGCCAACCCCTCTGCTATATTTGTCCCCTCAACACAAAAGGGTGCATGCAGACCAGTGGCCTGGGATTGGCTGCCAAGAGGGACCTGCCGGTCACAGGGCACCAATGCCTACTCCAGAAGTTGATCTCTCTCTATCTGTTCTGTGTGAGCAAGGCATTGTTTGATCCAGCGCTTGACTTTGTCACTTTCTTTTCTTTTTTTTTTTTGAGACGGAGTTTCGCTCTTGTTACCCAGGCTGGAGTGCAATGGCGCGATCTCAGCTCACCACAACCTCTGCCTCCTGGGTTCAAGCAATTCTCCTGCCTCGGCCTCCCGAGTAGCTGGGATTACAGGCACACGCCACCATGCCCAGCTAACTTTTTGTATTTTTAGTAGAGACGGGGTTTCACCATGTTGATCAGGATGGTCTCGATCTCTTGACCTCGTGATCTACCCGTCTCAGCCTCCCAAAGTGCTGGGTTTACAGGCTTGAGCCACCGTGCCTGGCCAACTTTGTCATTTTCTTTGGTGAGTCTTACTTCGAGCTGCAGTCATCAGGACTTCTACTTTCCAGAACAGGCAACAGCTGCCACGCCGTGTATAGTATGGCCGGTGAAGTGAGGCACTCACACAGGCCCTTATTTATTATGAAAGCTTCCAGGAAAAGCATGGCCAACCACTTTAGGTCAGGTGCACCCTGGAGGGAAGGCAGTGCCTTTTAAAGGATGAGAAGAAGTTAGGTAACAGGTCACAAGGTTAGAGAAGCAGAATGAAAACTTGCTCACCCTGGCAAGTGAGGAGGAGTCAAAGTGCAGGGCCCAGAGCCACCTAGTGTGTGTGGCTGTGCATGTGCATCAAATTCACAGTTGCTGGAGTGGGGAGGATGATGCAGGGCATGGAAGGGAGTTGAAGGTGGAGAGGTAGAACTTGTTCTGTTGGGAGTCAAAAACCAGTGAATTATAGAACCAATCAATTGTACACTTAAAGCTGGGGTAGATATCCCTGAATGCCTGTGGATTCACTGTGACAGCCTCAACCCAACTTCTGCATACAGTGAGTGACATAAGGGAAGGAGTTTGTCTCCTGGAAGATATCTGGGAACTTGCGCCAGAGCAAGCATCCTGGAGCAGAAGCTGTTTTAGGAAGAGACTGCAATGAATTGAGATAATTTTTCTTTTGTGGATTAATAATTTTGTCTTGAAAGAGGAAACCTATAAATCCAAATTTAAGAATTTAGATAACCTGAGAGTGATTAGAAACTGCCTAGCAAGGTCTTTTGTAAATTTTGTCTGGTATTGAACCATCTCATTACTTTATGGAGACCATTGGTTGGACCAGATGGGTCATTTCTAATAATAATGGAGTTGATTTGTATAGGTGATAAAGATTTGTAGGGTAAAGGATTTGAGGGCTGTTTCAGCTGAAAACAACTGTTCAGCATTGGCGTAGGTGCTCTGTGATGTAATGAAAATAATACTGCATCTATTGGTGGAAGTCTTGATTGGAAGGAGACTTCTGTATGATGAAGATCAGTTTCAGAAATATGTTTCATTACTGAATAGGTCCTTTGCCGCTTAAGGTTTTATATTTAAAAACGATTTTATGTCTCACGCGCATAAAAGAAGGACCAAGGACCACATCTGTCGAGCCATTTTGTAAGGCTAGACTCTCATGCTCAAAAGTATTTTTGGTAGTGTTTTTCAACCTCCTTCATTTTCTGATCTTGCTTCTTCTCAACCCAAAAGAGATATTTCCCTTTAAATTTTACATAGTCAAAAAATGAAACACCAATGCCTTGATCAGTAACATTTTTTACTTCTTTGAAGTAAATGCTATTTTTGTTGTTGTTCTCGGCTTAATTCTTAGCCTAGGTTGCTGCAGATGGGCATCTGTAGTGTGCATTCCAATAGAATCATTTTGGGAGTATTTGAAGGTTTTGTTAGAGGAGACAGCAGCAGCAATTCATATAATGAGATTTTCTACATCTGTCAGAGCTCCTGATGATATTTGTCTTCCTTCATACTTTTTTATTTGTTCTTACTTAGTTATGTATTACGAATTTATTTTTTATTATTTATTTATTTATTTATTTTTTTGGTTTGTTTGTTTTTTAGAGATGGGGTTTCACCATGTTGGCCAGGCTGGTCTTGAACTCCTGACCTCAAGCAATCCACCTGCCTCGGCCTCCCAAACTGCTGGGATTACAGGTGTGAGCCACTGTGCCCGGCTGAGTTTTTTTTTTTTTTAAAGACAGAGTTTTGCTCTATTGCCTAGGCTGGAGTGTAGTGGCACGATCTTGGCTCACTGTAACCTCCACCCTTTGGGTTCAAGCAATTCTCCTGCCTCAGCCTCCTGAGTAGGTGGGATTACAGGTGCGTGCCACCATGCCCAGCTAATTTTTTGTATTTTTAGTAGAGATGGAGTTTCGACATGTTGGCCAGGCTGGTCTTCAAACTCCCGCTGACGTTGGGATCCACCCACCTCAGCCTCCCAAAATGCTAGGATTACAGGCGTGAGATACCGTGCCCGACCTATGAGTAGTTTTTTAATGAAAAGTTGCAAAACTTAGTACAAAGAATTTCCCAAATGTTTACCATAGCATATTTGTGTATTCCCTCTCCCCATTCCTCCTCCTCATCCTTCCCATAACACATAGTTCTTATAATTCTGAACCATTTGAGAATAAGTTGCAAATATCCCTTTATCACCAAATATTTCCTAAAATTAAGGATATTTCATTTCCAAACCATAGTACAGTTATCAGTGAGGTCGCTAATATTGGGAGGCCTTAAAGCTGCTACCTGTGTCCCTGTAACATGTCCCTGTTGTCCTCTGAGGTCTTACTTCCTGACAGACACGTTAACGTGTTCTAGGCTCATCTTCCGTGTTCCAGCCCCAGATCAAGTTGTCTGTCTTGATCATTTTATGGTTTTTGATGCCGTTGTAAAGATTTTGTTTCTTAAATTTCATTTTCCGTTTTGGTTTCCACCAAAGTATTCACAGAACACCAGGGCTGACCCTGTGGCCTTATCTTGGCTTCCTGCTTACATCCTGTGACCATCTCTGTCCTCAGAGCATCCACTCCTACTTTGAGTAACTGCAGTGAATCTCAGTAGTCCTCCAGTCTTTCTAGTCTGTTCATGTCACGGAAAGCATCTCCATAGGTGTCATGACAACCAGATGTTTGTAGGTATTTCTTTGTAATTGTCATTCATCGACTGCTTATCTGGTTAGGTAGGTTTCTGTAAGTCAGGGTCATTTCCTGGACTCCCCTTCCACATATAGCACTCTCTCTCTTTTTTTTAAACTCAAGTGTTTTTTTGTATGAATGGGATCTTGCTGTGTTACCCAGGCTAGTCTTGAACTCCTGGCTTCAAGCAACCCTCCTGCGTCAGCCTCCCAAAGCACTGGGATTTACAGGCATGAGCTACCCTGCTTGGCCAGGAACTAGTCTTGTTAAGAATGTTTGGACTCTACTGAACGGAATTGGTAAGCTCACCTTATCCTTTCCTTCTTTCTAGCATCTGTCCAAATCCTAGCCCTGTGTGAATCCTTTTCAGACTTCATACAACGCTCCTGTCAGAGTTAGCAGGAAAGTGGGAACAAGCAAGTACTGGATTATTTAGTAGACCCTAGATTTTCTCTACAAATGTGAAATGTTATTTTTACTGTTGAAAATCAGCATATATATAGTACAGAAAATTCAGGAAGTAGAAAAAGAAAAAGACTGGGAAAATACAGTGTTCTTGATGCCCTCTTATGTTTATTCATCTGAATCTGCACAAATAGATCTAAGACAGTCGAATCAGATTGAAGTTGTAATAGGTTTTTCTTTCCTCTTCTTAGGAGCTCTTTAGCAGAAATGTAAGAGTCAAGACATTTTAGAAAGCTTACCCAACCTTTTCTTGATATATTGCAATGGAAAATAGTGTAATCAGAATGCAGTCAGAATTACATTTTCATTGTGGTTCAAGTCATCTCTCTCTTTTTTTTTCATCTTAGAACAATCCATAATTTGAAGAAGTCATCTCTTTTTCATTTGATCTCTTTGCTTTATTAAGTATCTTCTCTGGATTCCCTTCTCCTATGCTTATAAAATAGTAAAAAGAGAACAAAGATAGAAAAAAGAGAACAAAATATTTTCATAAGAAATGACTGCTAGTTTTCGTTAGGCAGTTGTTAGTGCAATCATAGTTCTGATAAGTTTCCTAAGAGCACTCGTTACTACAGTGGGAACTCAGAATTCCGTGAGTTTCTTGTTGCGCTCGGTGGCTCACACCTGTAATCCCAGCACTTTGGGAGGCTCAGGCGGGTGGATCATCAGAGGTCAGGAGACCAGACTGATCAACATGGTGAAATCCCGTCTTTACTAAAAAGACAAAAATTAGCTGGGCGTGGTGGTGCATAACTGTAGTCCCAGCTAACTCGGGAGGCTGAGGCAGGAGAATTACTTGAACATGGGAGGCAGAGGTTGCAGTGAGCCGAGATCACACTGCTGCAGTCCAGCCTGATGACAAAATGAGACTCTATCTTAAAAAAAATTTTTTTTCCTTGAGTTTCTTATGTTTTGTTAACTTTCTGTTATTTGTAGAGTTGAAGCCTCAGCGGATTAGGATAGTTGCCTTTTCCATTTTCCCTGAGCTGTTGAACATAAACCCTCCATACTTAGTATAATTTACATTTTTAAAAGTGAACATTTATACATGTATTACTTATAAAAACACTCCCTCCTCTTAGTAAAGACCCATATCAATCCACTAGCAAAATAGAACAAGAGAAGTTTGTGCTGTGTGTCCTTAAATGTATTCTGAGAATTATTTTATTTTGGGGAGAGGGCAGAGCATAGGATGCTTTGGTGGTGAAATGATTTTGGGGTACTTTGACTCTAAGAGGATCATGGTGTACACAAACACACCTGAAGGAAAGAAATCTGTCTACACCCAAGATTTCTCAACCTTCCTTGACCAGTGAACCTTAATTTCGAATACTACCCCTTGGAGACAGGGTTCTCTGGAACCTCCTTTGGGAAGGATCAAAGTCGTGTAAAGAACGTTGTCTGTGGATTGTGTCGCTGCTGCCAACACCTAATTTGTAAGGGTGAGGGCATTAGGAGGGTATCTTGTAACCTTCATCAGGGTGTCTGTGCAACAGTTTTGTCTGGTACGGGAAGGGATGATGCTGATTGCTGGGGAGGATCATGAGTTACGGTCTTGCATACTGAGGTGGTGGGGCAGGGATAGAGGGAACCAGAACATTTGTGAAGTTCCAGCTTTTCATCGTGGACTCTTGTGCTTCGTGTCGGAAATGGGTGCCATCCCTTTTCTCTGTGAAGGAATTTAAAGTTTGGAGAACTCCCTCTTTTTCTTCCTCTCCTTCACTCCTTTTTTTTTCCTTTCTTTCCTTCTTTCCTTTCTTAAAAAAAAAAGTTTGGAGAAGGTAGACTTGGATTTGGAAACTACGTTGGCCTGCGTTGGGAACTGCTGGTTTCTTGCTCAATTAGGCCAGTTAGAGGGAAAAAGAAGACTGCCAAAACTCGTGGCTTGTGACTCAGTTCCCTTTCTCCAGCCACTGCACCGGAGTTGGGTGCCGCACAGATGGCTCTCTGTTGCAGTTCTTCGCAGAGCAGTCCTCATTTGGCCGGAAGCTAGTCAGGCAGCCTCTGTTTCCTCACCTCAGCGGGGTGGGCTTGGGCGTGGGTGAAAGAGATAAGATATTTAGCAGTAAGTCATTTTTTTTCTGGTAGTTTAACTTGGTTGCCTTGAGGATGATTGCTTGTCATCCTTTCTGGTACTTTACCCACTGCCCCTTAGTTTGACCTGGTTGCCTTGAGGATGATTGCTTCGTCATCCCTTCTCGTACTTTACCCACTGCCCCTTAGGAAAACGGGCATCCTGTCAGCCAGTGTTGGTATCTCAGGCCCTGTAGATGTGGGATTCTGCATATCCGTTGAACTGCCCGCTGTCTCCCAACCTCCAAAAGGTTATGATATCTCCATTCTTCTTTGAGTGGCCAACGTGGAATGCCATGTATGCTCAAAATGTGATTTCTAATTGGTCTGCTATTTTTAAGAAGAAACCTCTGATTTCAGGGTGTGCTTCTTTATCACATTTGGGGTTGGGATGGTGTGGAACTGTTAGTAATATGCAAGCTGAAATCTGTTGCAAAAACTTTCTGCAGTGAAGGTTGGATGGGTGTTGTGTCCCGTTTTTAATTCTTTGACTACAGGATCTTTTCTCTCGTCAGTACTTAAAAACCTCTAAGGCTAATAAGCCTGGTCTGACATATATTTTAAGGAAAGGTATATAATAATACATGTGTAAAATTTCTCTGTCTTAAAGGTGTGCTGTGGCCAAGGAGGGAAGGGGAGAAGGGCCTGGGAGTAGGGGGGATCATTTCCCTGCAATTGGATAAGTGACATTTAAGCTGCATTCCATGTATGCTTTTGGGCTTGGAAAGCTTCCCCTCCCAACTCCAGCGTCCTGAGATACTGTGCTTGTTCTGAGCTCATTCAGAGTAATAAACTGTACCCGTAATTCATGAGCTTGCAAGGCTTTCTTTAACCGCTTGCAGCCAGGAGACTAATGACAACATTTAAAATTAGATTGCTCATTTTGGAGCCTATCTGTTTCAAGTTATGAATGAAATTTATGAGCCAATTACTGGATAGTAGAGCCTGTTTGCAAAGACCCAGTGTCCTCATGGTGTTGTGTGTATGTGTGCCATGGGGGGATGGGTGGAGAAAGGGAACAAGCAGTCCAGTAGTCCCCCTTTTGTCTATGATTTTAGAGCTGTTACAGGATCCAGTAACCATGAGGACTCTGGTGTTGCACAGAAGTTGAATTCTTACTTGGAAAGTTAAGGTCTGGGTCAGAAAGATGACAGGAAGAAAAAGGTTAGGGCTACCCACACTCTTGAGTGACTGTTGGTAGCCAGTAAGCAAATGACATGGGGGTAAGAAGGTTCTGGATATAAAAGAACTGCATAAGATTGCACATGTAGTCTTTCTAAAAACCAGATAGTCAAAGGCAAATGTTTTAAGCAGTGTGTAAGTAACTGGGTTTTCAGTAACTACTTCAGAAATGACTACAATTACTCAAATCCTAGGTCTTTAAAAATTCCAAAGAAACAGCAGGGGACACATAAAGAGGAAAAGCTGCAAAATGATAGGGTGGGACCTGAGTTAGCAAATGGGAATTTGAGGTTTTTTTTTTTTTTTTTTTTTTTTGCGTCTGGGTGTGTTGCCATGCTGGAGTGCAGTGGCTCGATCTCTGCTCCTGCAACCTCCACCTCCCAGGTTTAAGTGATACTCCTGCTTCAGCCTCCTGAGTAGCTGGAACTACAGGCACGTGCCACCATGCCCAGCTAATTTTTGTATTTTTAGTAGAGACGGGATTTCACCATGTTGGTCAGGATGGTCTCGATCTCTTGACCTCCTGAGCCACCTGCCTTGGCCTCCCAAAGTGCTGGGATTCCAGGTGTGAGCCACTGTGCCTGGCCTTGAGCTTGTTTTTACTATAAAGTTTTTTTCTTTTTTCACAGAACGGTGAGAGTATTAGCACTACATTAATGCATTTAGAAGTGACACCATATTAATCATGCGCTTTTCTCTTTCTGTCATGAGTTCTATGTATTTTGGTTTGAAATCAGTCATCAGTGTGATTTTTAGAGATTTACTACATCTTATTCATACCTTTATTTTTTTTCTAGCCCTCTTGCCCAGATTTCAACTGAGTGACTGGAAGGTCCGTTTATTTGTTGCCTATGTAGGTTAACTTACAATAATGGATGATTACAGTCCATTTTCCACTATGCGAGTATTTCTTGAAATGAGTATTGTTGACCAAATTTTATTTTCTCTTGTGGAATTAACTCAATAATCTGTAAGTCCTTAAAAGTGGTTTTTGTGTGATGAGTCTCTTCTTTTTCCCTTAGTGATTCGGGAAAGACTGAATGAAAAACAATGGTCTTGTATATTTACATAAGGAAAATTATGTGGACACTCAAACATTAAATTCAAATCAGGGAATGGGGCTGCACTCTTTGTTGTGTTGGTAAACATGTTTTATTATTAGCTTGAGAAGGAGATGCCTGGTGTAGTGACTAAGACTAATAAGGAAAGAGGACTACTTACTCTTCTGGAGCAGTGAAAGTTTTTGTTAATACAGATTATCAATGTTTGTGAATTGTACATTGGTGTGTGTTTTTGGTCATTGGTAACTTACAGAAAAGTATATGTCTGAAGAGAAGGAATAGTTTATAGCTCTTTGGGCATTTGGACATAGGAGGGCAAGGTGATACCTTTTCATCTTTCTGAGGGAGTGATGATTAATGATCTCAATTCTTTATTTTACAGTTACTTTATCATTATTATCAATGTTACTTTAAGTGTAAGGCAGAGAAAACTTTCCATTGCTGACTCAGTAGTTAAAAGCCTAATGGTGAAAGTTCTGTTTTTACCTTGATAATCAGGAAGATTTATTGTAACTATGCTTTATAATGATTGTGGTCACTGTACTTAATTTCTTTCTTTTCTATGTTTCCATAGTTTGCTCTATTTGTTAATTTCTATGGTGACCCACTTTTAGTTAAGTGAGAATTTCTTTCTAAAACAGGGCTGTCCATTGCCTGTGGTGGCCAACCTTAAGGCGAAGGGTAACATATAACCTCATTTTGTTTATTGTGATCACAGACTATTTGGTGGTTATCACTATTATTATTTTTTGAGACGGAATCTTGCTCTGTTGCCCAGGCTGGACTGCAATGGCACTTTCTAGGCTCACTGCAACATCCGCCTCCCGTGTTGAAGTGATTGTCCTGCCTCATCCTCCAAGGAGCTGGGATTACAGGTGCCCGCCACCATGCCCAGCTCATTTTTTAGTGGAGATGCGGTTTCATTATGTTGGTCAGGATGGTCTTTAACTCATGACCTCAAGTGATCCTTGCTCCATGGCCTCCCAAAGTGCTGGGATTACAGGCGTGAGCCACTTCGTCCAGCCCAGTTGGTTATTTTTCAAAATGAGCAATGGTTATGAATTTAAACGACAAAGGATTTTGAGTAAATTTGAAGTTATGGTAGGAATTATAAAAGTAGCCTACAGAATTTTAGTTCTTATTGTGACAGACTGGTAGCAACTGGTTCCTTTTCCTCCACCTGCTTTCTTTTGGAATGTGTGAAGATGTTGTAAGGCCTACATCCTATAGGCAGCAGACCTCAAACTTGACCATTGGTAGGCATCACCTGGGGATCTTGTTGAACTGTTGCCCATTCTGGGGTCCTTTCTGTTTGAGGCAGAGCCTGAGGGTCTGTTTCAAATTTAGCTCCCAAGTATGTTGATGCGTCGCCTCAACATAGCAAGGCTATGGGCAGGAATCCTGCACGGGCTGTGTGGCTGGCCAGAGGCTCATTGCCTCACATGCAAGGCCACTTAATTCCTGGCTCTTCCTCTTTGGGGATGCTTTTTAAGCCTTAGGGCTTGATTTCTTTAAAGTCCAGCATTATTGTTCATAGGTTTTCTGTACATTTATTGGAAGCACCGTTTAATACGCTTGTCCCCTCTTTGCCTGGCCAAATAATACCCAATGTGAGAAGGGTTGCCCCTCCTTTGTTACTATTTAAACAGTGTGATGAAAACAATTTGGGAATGCTTGGAATGCTGACCTCAACATTTCGCTTCCAAGAAAAAAACCCAAACTGAGTCACCATTAGAGAAGGAGAACTAGAATAGAAGTTTTCAACATTGGGCAGTGGTATTTCAGGTGCAGAGGTTATGGTTTGTATTACTAGTGTTAGGGGCCTTCTTTTTAGTTCACCTGGGCAAATCCTGGCTGCAAGTTTAATAATAGGTAATCTTGAAACCATCATTAAACCCAGGGCATAATTTAGTGATTGAGAACACTGGGTTGAGATCTCAACAACAGTGATAATTTGCTTAAAGGCCAGTTGAAGTGGCTCACACCTGCAATCCCAGCACTTTGGGAGACCAAGGCGGGCGGATCATGAGGCCAGGAGATCAAGAACATCCTGGCTAACACGGTAAAACCCTGTCTCTACTAAAAATAAAAAAAATTAGCCAGGCATGAAGGCCAAGGTGGGGTGACCACTGAGGTCAGGAGTCGAGACCTTGAGTTTAGGAGTTCATAAAACCCTGTCTCTACTAAAAATATGCATGCCTGTAATCCCAGCTGTTCTTGAGTCTGAGTGAGGAGAATCACTTGAACCTGAGAGGCAGAGGTTGCAGTGATCCTAGATCGCACCACTGCACTCCAGCCTGGGCGACAGAGTGAGACTCCATCTCAAAAAAGAAAGTTTGTTCAAGCTGCGTGGCTCTAGGCACGTTGCTTATGTTCTCTGGGCCTCCATTTCTTCAGCTGAGAGATGATCACAATCTCAACCCTGATTCGAGTTGCTGTGAGGATTAAAGGAGGTAATAAATATCAAGTGCTGTAAACAGTCGTAGAGTAAGTGCAGGTGGTAGTGGCTAAGCCCCTAATAACCAGCCTTAATAACCAGCTGAGGGCTCAGGGCTCAGGAGCGTGGAGGTGAGCTGCCTATCTCGCCACGTAGCCTCAGTTGTCCTGGCCTCCTTTTGCTCCTTTTCCTCCCTGCTGGAGCTGGTCGTAGAGAATGGACATGATTTGCTGATCCCCCGCCGTAACGTGAGTAGGTAAACCTGCACTTTTGGTAAAATATGCAGATGTGAGAATTTATTCATCTTTTTTTTTTTTTGAGACGGAGTTTCGCTCGTTACCCAGGCTGGAGTGTAGTGGCGTGATCTCGGGTCACCACAGCCTCTGCCTCCCAGGTTCAAGCAATTCTCCTGCCTCAGCCTCCCCAGTAGTTGGGACTACAGGCGTGCGCCACCATGCCCAGCTAATTTTTTTGTATTTTTAGTAGAGGTGGGGTTTCACCATGTTGACCAGGATGGTCTCTATCTCCTGACCTCGTGATCCACCTGTCTCGGCCTCCCAAAGTGCTGGGATTACAGGCGTGAGCCACCGTGCCGGGCTATTCTTTCTTTTTTTTTTTTTTTTAAAAGAGGACTCTAAACCCAGAGGATTCTTAGCCTCCAGGCCCCCTCTCTCAGTTCGTCCAAGTTGCAGACAGCAGAGAGCAGCCAGCTCATGGTTACAGCCCTTCTTTGAAGCAGCCAGTCTTCAGAAAGCCTTTCACAGACTCCCATATCTAAATGAGTGATGCTTTACTTTTGACCTTTGTAGTGTGGCCTTTCCCCCTCTAACCCTTTAATCATCTTTTTACAAAAATCAATCAACAAATATTTATTGAACGTTTCCTTGTAGGCTTTCAAATCCACCCATAGGCTGTTCTGTGACTCTTAAGGATTTCTGCCTGCATCCAGAGAGAATGCAGTAGCCCTGGCTGGTTTACTTAGTATCTGCTTTCTTAGATTATGAACATTTTTTGTTTTTCCTCAGAGTCCATGGGTGTGTCCAGTGCTGGCAGGGGTGTGATCAGGTTGCAAGGTTGCCGGGGTGTATCTTGTCCTCTTGGCCTGGTGCAGGCGGGGCGGAGCAGCTGTTTCCAGCATGTGTTTCGGTCTTTATTGGCCCTTTCCTTTCAGCTGACTGCTTTTTACAACCAGTTGTAATGGAACATTCAAAACCTGTTTTGGGGTCACCACCACCAAGTTTCCTCTTCTGTCGGATTGGCGGGGGTGGGGGGAGGTGGGGGGTGCCCACTGGGAGCCAGCAGAAGTCTGGGTTTTTTTTTTTTGGTTGGATAGGGTTTCTGGCCTGCGGTTTCCTGCTGGTAAATGAGCCTGGGCTTGAGGAAGTTGTCTAAGGCCTTCCATCGTTTGAATGTTGGCCATATAGCTAGTATTGTTGAAGAAAATGTGAAGAAGGATCTTAAGGAATGCCCACTGAAGATTGATGTTGGCTGGTCATCCTGCAAGCTCTCCCTCCTTTATGTAGCGCAGTGCAGGATTTCTTATTCAGAGAGCAGCTCTGCGTGGGCTTACCCCGGGGGAAGTGGTGCAGGGAGGGTGCTGGCACTGGCTAATTTTGTCAATCCGCTGTGGAGAGAGGAAAGACCTTCTGAGCAGCTGAATGCCTTTGGTTGTTGATTTTCATTTTTCCACGCTAAATTTCATTCTTCATCCTCCTCCTCCGCTTTTCCTACAACATAGCTCCGCTTAGAGTTAAAATTGGTTTCATTCTTTGGTGCTATGTTTCTCTCTTCTCGTTTGCGTTTGTGGATGAGTTTAGGTTCGAGCTAGAATGTGGTTCTGATGTGTGAGTAAAGCACCTCATTTCCCCCTTGCCACAGCATCGTCATTGGGTACTTGGCAGAAGCAGACCCCATTGTTGACTGAAAATAAATGGGAGTTCAAAGGTCCTTCAGAGTTCTTGGCCTTGATCTCCCCCCTTCGCCCCCGCTTTCCTGGTCTCTTTGGAGCACCCCTCCAATATCTAATTGTTAACATTCTGTGTGTGAGAGATGTATTATGTATTAACTGTTCGAAGTCCTGTGAATTTCTTGGACACTGTATTATGGATTTATAAGGGAATTCACTATCTCTTTAGGGTATCTGTATTATGTGCATTATCTTAAACCTTAATATTTCATTCTGAACTTTGTAAGGAAAGAATTTTCTACTGTTCATCTGGTTTTGGTTACAGTTTTCAAAATGCAAAGACTAATTCCAGTTCCATTTCTGGAGGCCCACTTGTGGGAGCAAGTCTTTCTAAATGTCAGAGTTGTAGAAGCTCTACCAGCAATTCTGGAGTCATACAGTTTTTCTGGGTTTCTGTTGGCAAATAACTTCAACTTTTTGTACTTTGAGATCACAATTGGCAGATGCCCTAAGTACGTCACAGTTAGGTTGTTACATTTGAGGGCGACAATCTCCTTTGGTGTCAAAAATTCAGGAACTCCTTCCCCCTAGCAGCGAGCCAGCCAGCCTCTTTTCTCATTAACAACATAGCTATATTTCATTTATGTATGCTAATTATTTAGTCCACATTCTGGGGAAAGGGGAAAAATGCCCTTGTCTTTAAACTGCTTTCAGGTACTTAAAAAACTTTTTAAACTTCTGTTTTCACAAACTAAACACACCCATCTAACCAGCATCGAGATTAGAACCTCATCAGCCCCTCCCTAGAAAAAGTCTTCAACACCACAGCTGAGTGATTTTTTTGAACCTTTAAACAGGTGTGGGAAGACTTTTCACAAAAGGAGGGAACAGTGTACAAGGAACCTAGGAATAAAAACACAAGGGGCAAGCAAAGTGGAGAAAAATGGAAGGTTGGGGAAATGGGCAGCCTATTTTTTTTTAATTCTGACCATACCCATGTACTTTGAAGATAAGTGTGTGTGTGTATGTATGTGTGTATACATACACACATACATACACACACACACTTATCTTAAAAGTTTCGGCTAGGTGCGTTGGCTCACGCCTGTCATCTCACCACTTTGGGAGGCTGAGGCAGGTGGATTACCAGGTCAGGAGTTCGAGATCAGCCTGGCCAACATAGTGAAACCCCATCTCTACCAAGTATTAAAAAAAAAATTGGCCAGGTGTGCTGGCGGGCACCTGTAGTCCCAGGTACTCGGGAGGCTAAGGCAGGAGAATCACCTGAACCCAGGAGGCAGATGTTGCAGTGAGCCGAGATCACGCCACTGCACTCCGGTCTGGGGGACAGAGTGAGACTCTTGAGCCAGAGTCTTGGTTTTTGTTTTTGGTACACTGCAATTAATATTCATGTTCAAACTTTAAAATTCCTTGGACGTTTGCTTTCAGGAAAGTGTTGTGGTTCTTCTCCCCCAGCAGAAAATGTGATTTACCTGCCTCATTTTTGGTATTTTTCTTTTATCATGATGTTCCTCGATCAAAAACTTCGTAGTATGTGGGGGGAAATGTTGTATATTTCTGTGTTTCAGCTACTAGGTTCTCCCTTTAATTATGTGATTAATTTCAGATTTATTACTTGGAGCTCATGAGAAATAGGTTCATTGCCTAGATTTCTTAGGACAGCAGAGCCTGCTTTCACCTAATTTGCACAGTTCATTATCATGCGTAATTCATCCAGTTCAAGAAATTCATACTCCCAGACAGTGTAGCTTAAAACTTAATAATTTTCTCAGGAGCCAGTCAGGTGTCACCTAAAACAAGTGCTTGATAAGCTGTAGACCCTGGCATGGTTTTGTCCTGCTCAAAACTTTTGAGTTTCCATTCTAATTTTTTTTTTTTTTTTTTTTTTTTTTGAGACGGAGTTTCGCTCTTGTTACCCAGGCTGGAGTGTAATGGGGCTATCTCGGCTCACAGCAACTTCTGCCTCCCGGGTTCGGGCAATTCTCCTGCCTCAGCCTCCTGAGTAGCTGGGATTACAGGCACGTGCCAAAATCCCCAGCTAATTTTTTGCATTTTTAGTAGAGACAAGGTTTTACCATGTTGACCAGGTTGGTCTCGATCTCTCCACCTCGTGATCCACCTGCCTCGGCCTCCCAAAGTGCTGGGATTACAGGTGTGAGCCACCACGCCCGGCTCCATTCTAATCTTGATGTACAGAATGGTTGGTAACAGTTCTCCAAGTTTTTCAAGGTTTCTGAAGGGGTGCAGGGAAAATACCCCCACCCCTTCCTAATTTCCATTAGCAGATTCTAGTTTCCTTCCTTAATCTTTTACCTCTTTTCTCATTATACTAGTGAATTTTGTTTTATTCCTTTGTGCTGGGTTAGAAACCCAAGTGCCATTTTAAATATTTCTATAGTGGAGTGCATTCTAGGTTTTGTACTGCAGGTTTATAAATGAACTTTTAGAAAGTGGGCGATTCGAAAATGATTCTCAAGTGGAAATAGAAGCTAGCGATGCCAGATTGAAAGGCAGTCTGGACCTGGTGCCTCATTTAATGTCACCAACAACTTGATGTTGGTGCTGTTTGTCTTCTCCCTAAACTCAGCCTTTCTAAAGATAATGGCTTTTCACAGAAGCCTAAATGTTATGCTTTCTTCTTTCCCTTACTTCCCTTTCCAGTCTTTAAGTATCTTTTAGAAACATACTCCATTTGCATATAAACGTTCATAGAAATCCAGAAAGAGAGAGTCCCGCTTTCCCCCCTGCGGTTACGTAGTGACAGTTGATCTACCAAATACCTTCCTTCCTTAAAAACAATGAGATTAGGTAATTACAGCAAATGTGGTCATTAGCCTCATCTGCTCTTATTATCTTATTATGTATTTGTTACTGTGAGAGCCAGAAGCTCTGAGGATAAGCCAGACTGTCCATATTTTAAACAGACAGGATTTTTCCACAGTAAAAACATGTTACTTACCATGGTCACTGATGGAATCCACAATTTGATCCACCATAACTTTTGCTTATTGGTGAAATTGGTTTTCTAAAATTTGGTGAACAGTAAGTAGTCTGTGTACTTGGATAGTACTTACGCGAATATAGGAAAGTTTAATCGTGGCTTTTCTCCAGTTGAATTTGAAAGAGTGCAGTGGGGAAGTCCCCTGCAGGGTGGAAATAGTAGTTGAACATGAGTGACCTTTTTGGTTGACTGACTGCCCTTCCTGTGAAGCTGCCACAATATCTTTACCCTGTCAGGATTACTTCCTGCCTCAGCCTGAATAATTTAAGTAGATGCAAGATTGATGTTGGATATCTCCTTGGGAAAATTCCATTCTCTTGGATTTAACTAACAGAATACCTCTTTCCATTTCTTTCAGTGTGTTCCAGTTTGACCTCAGAAGGAAGTAAGCAATATTCTCACCCAGCAGACTCATTGCTCATCTTCTCTGGGCTTAACAATCCCATGTTCCCTCAGTCATTTCTTTTAGGAAGGTTTCAGGTGCCTCATTATTCTATAATGTCCTTAAAAACTGACATCCCATGTTTTAAGCATCTGGTATGCAGTATAGTAGTGTGATATTTTGCATGCATTTCACTCAGTCACCCTGCTTTTAGGAATTTGGCCACAAGGATGTGTAATAAGTATTTTACTGTGTATCCCAGTGAAAAATTGAAACCAATGCGGGAATTGGTTAAATTATGGAACATCTGTTCTGTGCAGTCATTAAAGTGATATGGTAGCAAGAATATTGACTGACATAAAGTAGTAAGTGAAAAAAGCAAGTGAGAAAACAGTATGTACAGTTTAATTTTTTTGTTTTATCTTGGTAAATAATTTTAGTCAATATGTACACATGTAATCTATAAAGCATACACACATATATACATATGTTTGTGTGTATATATGTATGTATGCTTTGACAAATGAAGAGGTGGTGTAGGCAGAGGTGGGAGGGGCAACTAATCCACACTGAGGGATGAAAGCAGACTTGAAGGACAAGGATTAGCCAGGTGCAGACGAGATTGGTGAGCAGTGTGTTCCACAGTGAAAGTGGAAGGGCCTAAGATGAGAAGTGGCATGAAAGGGGGATGGATGCTCAGGAAATAAGGCTTATCTATATTTTCTCCAGGAAATGTGTATGACTCTATAATAAACAAACAAAAAAGCTACCTAGAAAGCCCTCCTCTTCTGAAGAAGAAAGTCAGGGACCCAGCAGGGAAAAGAGAATGCTCTGTTGGTTTAAGGCTGTGGATTTTGGGCTCTTAATGAGATTAAGGCCAGGGAGGCTTTCCCAGGTTGGCTGGATGGGCTGGGGCTGGGTGTCTCTGGTGAAGCAGATGAATTCCAGATAGGTAATTTAATTGTCAGAGGTGCTGCACAAATGCCTTTGCTTCCTGCTACTGGTTAGAGCAAAACAAGCATGTGATCTATGTAAAAATACATGAATATTAGTTTTTATCAAAACTGCAGAAGAAACAGTATAAAAAATGATGCTTCCTGCATAGCCTCTTTGTGGAATAAAATTAAGAAAATCGGTATTCTTTACAAATGACTAGTCACAGTGAAACTGGTCTGCTGAACCTACCCTTTGTAGATAGCATTAATAGATCACCCTCTCCCACATGACTCCAACCAAAACAGAAAGGATGATTTACATAGGAAAATGCCAGCTGAATTAAACAAGGATGGCCCTGGACTCTGCTGCAGGGATTCTTAAGATGGCACAAGCTGGGCTATGAAAGCCTTGGCCTCCTCCCTTCTCCTCTGTTTCTGGACTGTGTTCCCCTCTGCATTTCCTGCTGGGTAGTTTTGGAGGGAAGGGAATGCCCTCTCCTACATAAGCTTCTTCTGCAGGTGCAGAGATGGAATGGGCCTAAGTGTTCTGAGATCTTCCAGGAGATGGTCTTTCAGTCTGCAGAGTACCCATCCCCCTTGGCTGTGTGGTGTCCCAGTTCTGGAAGTTGAGATTTAGACCAAGATTATTGTCTTAAAATCTTGGATATGACTCCTGCCAGGATGACTTGTAAATAATTTTGTGCCAGAAACTGAGCTGACTTTGGTTGTGGGCTGCAGGCTGATTCCAACTCTGGGAATGAGTTCTCATTTTCTGTGCCCCGTTCATAGTCTGACTTGTCTTCTCACGGCTGCCTGCCCAGCCCCTTTGTGGGACTGGAAACCCTCAGAGTGAATATGAGGACTTCACATCCTTTGGGATGTGGGTATTTTAGTTCCAAGGCTAACATGCACATTTTCAGTGACACAGTTGCTATAATGGTTCTACAATAAGCTGTTGGTCTGAGACCTTTCTGCATGGCGTATCAATGGGGCTTGTGAGCGCAGGAGTTGGAATTTTAGAGGATTCCCATCATCCTCGCACCTGATCCGGTAACTCCCTGGCAGTGCCCATCACCAGCCTCACATCTCCTTGTGCTAGTCATGAGCGCAGTGAGCCTCTCTGGGATACTTATACGTTAGAAAAAGTCTAAAGTCTTGTGAGCAAACCTTTTCTCCCCCTTAGGTAAATATTAGATTTGCTGTTCTTCACTACACAAAAGCAATTCCTTGACACAAGCCGCAGATGGCACTCTGATTCGGCTTGCAAAAAGGTGACTTGGGTTATTTTTCTTTTAATATTTTTCATAAAGTTTTATTTTCCTCTTAATACCCTAAGCCTTGAAAGGGAGTTTGTATTGTAAAATTTTCTAATAAGTCACTTTTAACCACATGAACTTGGGGAAAATTTCCACATGTGGACCAGGTCCCTGGATTGTATTGCCAGAGGCGTGGCTTTTGGCATTAACTTTTATTTAGTTTGGATGGCTATTTCCTGGAGAAATCAATTTAACCCAACAACTTTTCAGAGCTCATTGTACATATGCACCCCTACTGTTCTGGACTAAAGAAACCCCAAAACACTTGTATGTCTGTTTGGATTTTTAAAAAACGAATCTTATTGAAGTAAAATTTCGGCATGCCACCATTTCAGGTGTACACTGTGATAACTTATAACTGCACACACCTGGGTATTACCATCACATCAAGCTGTGCACCTCCTGTCACCTGAGAAAACTCCCTTGTGCTCCTGCCCAGAGCCTCCATGACAGCACCGTCCTGCTTTCTCGCACTGAAGATCAGCGTTTCCTATTGTAGGTGCCATATAGATGGAAACACTTCTGTGTCTACATCCCTTCGCTTCGCTTTGAGGTTCATCCAGGCTGTGTGTATCGTTTTTCCTTCCTGCTGTGGTTCAGTAGTCTCTTCTGTCTTTCCGTGCTCTTCTTGTGACTTGTTCATTGTCTCTCTTTCTCTTTTTCTTCCCTGTAAGGCTGGCCTGGCCCTTCTGTTATTCCCTGTTGTCTTTTTCTTGAGTGGGCATTAACTCTTACACACACTGAAATAACCTACTAACTGAGAGATGATCCGGCCAGATTCTGCTCTTACCGTTACCCCTCAGCACCCCGTTAAGAGGACAGAACAAGCCAACAGACTGATAGACCCAAGCCTTGTTGTTCAGACGAAGTGCCGGTTTTCTCTGTTCAGCATCTTAATAAACCAAGCTGCAGCCTCCAGTTTCGGAATAGTACCTTCTGTAAAGTCTATGGAGTTTTATGTTGTAAAAACTCCAGAGACTTCTTTAAAGTCTATGGTGTTCCGTTTATTTTCCTCATTATTAAACAATCTTAGAAAAGAATTCAATGCTGTTAATGAATTGCTGCTGGAGCCCTTTTGTACATTAGAGTAAGCAGTCGGTACCTCTCCTCTGCTTCCAGATCTCCTTTTGATGGTTAGGAAGAATATGCTGACTTAGAATAGCAAGGAGCTGTGGTACGCCAAGGAAACAGAAAAATCTCAAATACTTTCCAGCAGTCAGTTGTCATGGATGAGAAAGTCCCATTCTGTTTGCTGTGTGTGTGCCTGAGTGTGTACACTATAATATCCCATTTTTAGATGTATGAAGAAGCAGGGACATGGTCTTGCATTTGTGCGTCTTCAGTGGTGACTTCCCATTTATTGGTGAAGGGTGCCAGCTTTTCTGGGAAGTCTGCTGCCAACACTGAGCTGAGCCAGGGTTGCTGTGTTCAGCTCTAACCAGGCAGGGTGTTGGTGCTGCAGCAGCATGCTGTCCTTGTGAGCACTGTGGAATTTGCAGCATGCCGCATGGACTCAGAAATGGTGTATTTTTCTTGTGGCATAGGTTTTTTGATTTGCAAATCTGGAAAAAAACAGTCAGCCTTGGTGGAAACACACTCTGGCTGATGTTATAGAAACTTGTCGACTTAACTACATTTTAACAACCAATTATTAAAAAACGAGTTTCTTCTCACTTTGGGAGATTTTCTCCGATCTTAAATAGGTTTGTCATCTGATCCTCTTGTCTTAGCTGCAGGGGATCACTGCCCTGGGCCTAGGAGTGTAGACATTGGTAATTATCTTTGGCCTGTCTCTCAGCAAATATCCTCTGCTGGCCCATGGCTGCTCAGAAGCTCTCATGGAGATGCTGCTTTTGTTTTTCTCTCTTCATTTGGGGAGAAAACACTACATCTGGACCTAAGACCCACGTGTCCTGAGGTGAGTCCTTCTAATTCTGGGCTGCTGTGAATTGAGTGCTGCTGTTCATAGATAGGGTCAAGGGATGGCCTTAAGGTGCTCAAGTAGTGACTGGAAGAGGCTGTTTTCAAATTAGTCTTGATCCACTCTGCAGGTTGCTATGGCTCCCTACATGGCTCACGTTTTCCCCACTCCTGTGCTCTCCTGCTCTGATTTCTGTCAGATTCCCATTCATTTATAACATTTGCCACTACTTCAGATACCTTATATATTTACATGGTTTTGGTTTTCTCTGCTAGAATATAAAGTGATAATGATTAAACAAACGGAAGAACCAAAATCTTTTTGTTCTTGAGGTGAATTTTTTGGCTCATAAATTTCCCTCAAGTACCTGGAACAGTGCCTGGCATGTGGTACTTAAGTATTTGCTGAAATAATGAATAATAAGTAAACAACGTTTTGAAATTTCTGTCATTCAAATTGTGACTTGTGGTGGCTTTGTTTTAATAAATGACATTGGGAGCTATTTCTAAATCATACATTAGACATAGTTTAATCACAGGTGCTTGTGTGTAGAAGGAGACAGAACTCTGGAGATGCAGTTGAGGTCTCTTGAGTGAAATGAGAGAGGAAACTTGGACTGGAACAGTATCACAGACAACCCCTGGTACATAATGCCAGAGGTAGACCCTATAGGTTGGGGGAGATTTGGGGACTATAATGAATGGACAGTAATAATTAGTGAATTTTTTTTATAAATTGCTTTCATTACTTTTGGTTTCCTGACTGCTTGGTTTAAACTAAAAAAAATATGCACATACGTAGCCTGGTGTGTTTGTTCGGGCTTGCCAGTATAGAAAAGCCTTTTAGAGGAAACCGAAGAATGACCCTTTCAGCAGTATATATGCTTACATTGGAACAATGCAGAGAAGATAAGCATGGCCTGTACGCAAGGATGACATGAAAATTTGTGTAGCCTTCCATATTTTTATTTATTGGAAAATCAGGTTTGAATTATGCAATTTCAAGGTATATAGCACCTTTAGCAATAAGTTTTGAATTAGATTTTGCCTTAGAAATATTTTTTATGTAATGCCTATATTAATTTAAAAAAGGAAATAGAAGAGCAGCATGCTTGTCTAAAAATTGAATTGATTCTGCCAGAAAGAAGAGTTTAGATGTGTGTGTGTTTTTTTTTTGGAGACTGGGTTTCGCTCTTGTTACCCAGGCTGGAGTGCAGTGGTGCAATCTTGGCTCATGGCAACCTCCGCCTCCTGGGTTCAGGCAATTCTCCTGCCTCAGCTTCCTAAGTAGCTGGGATTACAGGCACATGTCACCATGCCCAGCTAATTTTTGTATTTTTAGTAGAGACGGGGTTTCACCATGTTGACCAGGATGGTCTCGATCTCTTGACCTCATGATCCACCCGCCTTGGCCTCCCAAAGTGCTGGGATTACAGACGTGAGCCACCGCCCCTGGCTAGATGTGTTTTTATTTCACACAACTTCCTTCAGATGCCAGGTAGTAGACAATCTACAGGGCTAGGGATGATGAGAGAGAGCTGTGTCCCTTTACAGTGCTGTTTGAACCCATTTTTATAGCAAGGTTGATGCCCACCTGTGCCACCTGGTTTTCCAAGATGGTAGGAATGATTATGTGACCTGTTGCCTTGTCTTGGAGAGCTCTAGACTCGCTCATGTAGCTTTGATCTTTAATGTGGGAATCATAGGGCAGTAAATAAACCATAGCGTCAAGTGTGTAGTCTGCCATTTTAACTCAGAAAGGAGTAGTCTCGTATCTAGAGTGTGACCTTAATAATTGAGATTAGATACTGTCAAATAAGTGAAGTATCTTCAGCTGCTTCAAGTCACTTTTAGGCTGCAAATCCCCAGATATTGTGGTTGTCCTGAATTAGTGAAATAAGTAAGTGTTGTTTCACCCAATTCTGTCTTAAGTTTTTTCAATTTGAGAGTTTGGTTAAAATTGTTGGTGGAACTGGGAAAGTACGTTAATGAAGGCAGCAAATCCTGGAGTGTGTGCTACCTGGGCCCAGTGTGCCGTCCACACATTTAGTGCGGTCATTACTGACTTCAGAAATAAGTTTCCTGGGCTTCTAAATTTATGAAAGAGGTAAGGGATGACTTCAGAATTATTTCTGTCTTCAGATTGAGTCCCCAGCGACTGAGTGTGTAAACTGGGACCAGGATTAGAACATAGTTTACATGGGTCCTGCTTCCTGTTTCATCCCGCAAATGTTATCTTAAGTATTTTCTCAACTAATACGGAAAGTACCACTGAAGTGGGACTTGTATACAGTTTTGATTCTAATAAGGGGTCTGCTTGCTCAAAAACATATGTCAAATACAGAGTCTGTGCTTTTTTTTTTTTTTTTTTTGTTTTTTTTTTTTTTTTTTTTTTTTTTTTTTG
>CM052651.1:12094675-12120088 GCA_028533165.1 Leontopithecus rosalia
TGAGTGCAAATAGATGCATGCAAAGCGAGCTGCAGGCATCATTTTGTACAATGGCCCCAAACCTGTAAAAAACCATCCCAAAGAGATCAGTCAAGAAAATGGTGGTATCCATCAACCAACTGCCTTGAGGCCATTAAAAATCATTGTCTTTGATTACCATCAGTTATAAATGCAAACAGCAGTTATTAAAAATACAGCACTTGGCCAGGTGCGGTGGCTCACACCTATAATCCCAGCACTTTGGGCGGCCAAGGCGGGTGGATCACGAGGTCAAGAGATCAAGATCATCCTGGTCAACAAGATGAAACCCCGTCTCTACTAAAAATACAAAAATTAGCTGGGCATGGTGGTGCGCACCTGTAATCCCAGCTACTCGGGAGGCTGCGGCAGAAGAACTGCTTGAACCCAGGAGGCGGAGGTTGCGGTGAGCCGAGATTGTGCCATTGCACTCCAGTCTGGGTAACAACAGCAAAACTCTGTCTCAAAAAAAAAAAAATACAGCACTTAAAGAGTATGAGCCCACATATGTAAAACTGAATCTACAAGTGGAAGAATGCCCGGTATGAGATTTCAATGATTTCTACCTTTTGAGTACTTGTCTGATTTGAATCACTTCTTAACCAAAAAAGGCCATCTGCACAAAAGTAAAATGCTATTGGCTTAATTAGGTATGGGGATTACACATGGATTTTATTTTTCCATGAAAATGAATCAATTACTGTACTTACCATGGATAACTAAGAATCCCCCTGAAAGGAAGAAGTATTTCCAAAGGCAGTAACAGAGAGGGCCTTCTACTGTATTGGGCCTTGATTTCATGCCCCAGCTGTCTCTGATAAAATGTGCAACCACACGCAGGTCACTTAACAACAGTACTAGAAACCTGAGAAATTCTCATCTATAAAATTATAGTATCCAACACTGTGATCAGTTAAGTCTATCTTTTCCACTGGATCCATACCAATTCCCTCCCACTACTAAGTAACACTTCAAAAACTCCACCACAAGTTTTGAACTCAAATATTCCTCAAATGTATACTATGTATTAGACATTAAGGTTGACCTACACAGACATAAATTCAGCCCCTACTCTTGTGGGGTTAATAGGGTGAGAGACATGTAAGCAAATAACTCCAGCACCTAAACATCAAGTGTGAGACCAGCCAACAGGGAGAAATAGCTCTGCCAGACTGAGTCAACAGGGTGGCAGGCTTCAGACAGACACCGTGAGCGCCTCAGGTAATCCATTCACCAAGCAAGTAGAGGAGTAAGACACTGGGCTCAGCTGAAGCCCAGGATGTGTGAAGTGGATCAGTGGCAGGATAAGCGCAGAGTAGAGCAAGGGCTTTTTATGCCATGCTGAGGACAAACTTGGTTTAGACTCGATCCTGAGAGAGCCACTGAAGGATCACGATCAGATCATGATCAGATCTGTAAATTCAAGGACTATGTCTTCTTTAGTTAAACATCTTTGTGCACAGATTCAGTGCACTCCAATCTTAATTCTCAATCTATCCCTCTTTCCCTTTCATCATCCAGGTGTATTTAGGAGTCAAGTGTTGGCTGATATAGGACGACGGGGTGGAAGGTGATTACATCACCTTCTAATCCATAAAGCCTTGTTCAGTATCCCAAAGTGCATCTGTTACTTGCTATCCACTTGCTTTATTAAGAATCAAAGTGCAGAATTTATTTGATTCATTTATATCTGAGTCAGCCAGGAAGGCCGCCGGCAGGCCTGATGTCTCCAGGTTGGTGATTTCCAACTGTGTAATAATACCTTGAGCATTTATGCAGCAGTATGCAGTTTACAAAGTGCTTTCACATCAAAAATTCCCCTGCTTCTCCCAGCAACAAGCCTGTGAAGTGCATGAAACGAGTTGTCCAGATGAGGAAATAGCTCAGCGAGGTTGTATAGCTTGCCTGATGTCACACAGCCAGTTAAACACAGGGCCAAATTTGAACTAGACTCACATGCCCAACCTTGTCCATTACCACAGAGGTACCCCATATAGTCACAATTCTGTCCAAATCTGAGGCTTTCATTACTGAGGTCCGTTTAGTAGAAGTAATAAGGGACATACACAAAGCACACAAGTCTGCTGCTTAACAGAATAAGCATTCATTCAGCCCCCTTCTGCAAACCTATAGAAAGACTAAATGCAAGAAACACATGCTCACTCCTAATCCCTTCTCATTTCCTCCTGGCACCTGTTTCTGCCCCCACAGGCACCAAACACTCTAACAGCTGGCCGAAATGAGAACCAAGAGATAATACACTACCACTGCAGACCAAGCTGTCACCAAAATGGTGGTTAGGAAATAATGGAAACAGAAACACCCAGATTTCAAGAGATCAATAAAATGGACGCCAAAAGATCTCCCACATTCTCATGACAGATTCAGTCACTTAAGATACCTGGGCTGGGCCGGGCACAGTGGCTCAGGCCTGTAATCCCAGCACTTTAGGAGGCTGACACGGGTGGTTCACGAGGTTAGGAGCTGTGAGCAGCCTGACCAACATGGTAAAACTGCATCTCTACTAAAAATACAAAAATTAGCTGGGCATGGTGGCACGCACCTGTAATCCCAGCTACTCAGGAGACTGAGGCAGGAGAACCGCTTGAACCCAGGAGGCAGAGGTTGCATTGAGCTGAGATCACGCCACTGCACTCCAACCTGGGAGACAGAGCGAGACTCCGTGTAAAAAAATAAAAAATAAAAAAAGATACCTGGGCTGCTGTCCAGGTACACCAGGTCTCCAGG
Organism: Leontopithecus rosalia; assembly: GCA_028533165.1. NCBI lineage: Eukaryota > Metazoa > Chordata > Mammalia > Primates > Cebidae > Leontopithecus > Leontopithecus rosalia. The sequence goes on from CM052651.1 coordinate 12,097,442, forward strand.
TAGATAAGAGTCACACAACACATTCTTTTCACTCCTTCCTTACTCTCCACTCAAAAAAAAGTTACTATTACGAATTCCTGCCAGGCACAGTGGCTCACACCTGTAATCCCAGCACTTTGGGAGGCCGAGGCGGGTGGATCACCATGCCTGGATTTTTTGTATTTTTAGTAGAGAGTAGTTTCACCACATTGGCCACGCTGGTCTCGGGACCTCAAGTGATCCGCCAGCCTCTGCCTCCTAAAGTGCTGGGATTACAGGCATGAGCCACGGCGCCCAGCCCTGTGGCTATGTATTTTGTTAACCTTCTAGGACCCCAGTACATAAACATTGCTGTTGATAATACTTCAGTGCTCACTGCCCTTCCTCTTCCTGGGTGATGGAGCTTGACAGACTTACAAAATTAGAACTTAAAATCCAATTGAGACCTTTTAGGCAGCACCAGCTCTCAAGAATAGCTCTCAACAACTTCTAGCAGTAGGGTTCCTCTTTCTCTAACACCCGCATCTGTCCTATGATTATGTAAGTAATTATGTGTAATGTTCGCCTCACTCACAACGCCTCATTAACACATCTGGACAGCCTTTGTTTAATGGATGGCCCAGCCCCTGGTAAGGACTCAGGGCAAATGATTTTCCCAGTGCTCCATGGTCCCCTAGGCCTCAAAGTCAGGGGCAAAGATACAAGTACAAGAAAAAGTCAACAGCCCTGGGAAATCAAACCGGTTCCTGGAAGTCTGGACCACTGCAACCCACGCTGGGCCTCAGATACACCCAAGAATGTGGTGGGGGCACCAGTAAGACAAAGAGCATAAACCATCCAGTCCCAAGGGACACGGAATCTCAGCTCTTCTTCCAGTGATGACTCAAGGAGACAGCCAGCTGGGGATAAGGGGGCAGCTCCACCAACTGGTGCGTCAAAAAACAACAAACAAACACACATGTGAGATTGACACTCCTGACAGAACTGCCCTCGCTTCCCCAACTTTCTCAGGTGAAAAGCCTCTCCAAAGGCTGCCAAGAGCCCCTTTTATGACCTTTTCTTCTCCCCTTTTTGGGGCTCCACTGATCATTCCTTTTATTTCTATTTTCTCTGAACCCAAAATCGGGGAGCAAATACAGAAAACTAACCACCTGGCTAGTTTTTCACCTTACTTTTCTCATCTGTAAAATGGACTCAAAAACTCCTTTTCTCGGGCAAACTCACAATATGGATAGTTATTTCAGAACTGACTGAGTCCTCTCTTCACAATACCATTAAGAGAAGTGGGTGTTATGTGGCCACCTGCAGGTGTTTTCTACAATCCATGTTTTTCTGGGACATTTCTTCAAACGGAAAAAAGAGAACCAGGACAGGTGGGCAGCACCCTTACAACGACAGTGAAATCTGTGGCAAGACAAACTGGTAAAAGTGGAAAAAAACAGAGATCCAGAGTGGTTGTGGAGCTGTGGCTGCTCACACAGGAACTACCTAGACCTTGCCCTCTGAGACAGTGTACATGGGCTCTTTCCTACAGCCTAAGAGGGCTAGAAAGACAAAAGCCACCTGCAAGAATTGACAGGGGGCCAAGTGCAGTAGCTTACACCTGTCATATTGCACTTTAGGAGGCCAAGGCAGGCAGATCACCAGGTTACAAGTTCAGGACCAGCCTGGCATGGTGAAACCCTACCTCTATACAAAAATTAGCTGGGCGTGGTGACACATGCCTGTAATCTCAGCTACTTGGGAGGCTGAGGCAGAAGAATCCGCTTGAACCCAGGAGCCAAAAGTTTGCCGAGATCATACCACTGCATTCGAGCCTGAGCGACAGACTCCATCTTGGGGGGCTGGAGGGGAATGAAGTAACAGGAACAGCAAGTCCTGGAAACAGGATTCTTCCACTAAGAGCAAAATGACAGGTCAGCTCCACTTTTAATAATTTTATTCTGAATCAGAATTGAATTTTCAAAATCCTCATTTAAAAAACCTGATACTTCCAGAAGGGTATAGGATTGTCCGAAGTCAAGAAAGATTAAAACCTAGAAGGATACTGAGAATAAAATCTTGCTTACTCTAATTTTCTACAAAAATGTAGACAGACATCATGGAGTTCCCACGTCCTGGAAAAAAAGATGCCTCCAAGGGTGAGGCAAGTATGGAAAAGGTTTATGGACAAAAGGAATCAGAAAAACAAAGACTGGGGCCTGGAAAAGCAATTGAGGCTTGTCTTAGGAAGTCACAGAAATAAAGAGTACAGTTATCTGGAAGACAGAAAGAAACAAAACATAATTGAACACATGAAAAAACGGATTCAATTGGTCTCATTTTTTTAAGGTTATTTTTAATTATTTAATTTTTATTTTTCTGAGACAGAGTTTTGTTCTTTTTGCACAGGCTGGAGTGTAATGGCACTCACGGCTCACCACAACTTCCAACTCCCGGGTTCAAGCGATTCTCCTGCCTCAGCCTCCCAAGTAGCTGGAATGAAGGCATGCACCACCACACCTGGCTAATATTGTATTTTTAGTAGAAATGAGGTTTCCGCATGTTGGTCAGGCTGATCTCAAACTCCCGACCTCAGGTGATCCACCTGCCTTGGCCTCCCAAAGTGCTAAGATTACAGGCATGAGCCACCGCGCCTGGCCCCTGGTCTCATTTTTATTAACAGGTAAGGCTTAAGGATTTGAAATGGAACAGATCTTCCATAATATCTCCTAAATAAAACAATATATAATTAAAGTTGCCAGATCACAAAACACAAGCTTCTGAACTCCATGAATTAGGTTGCAGCATCGCTAATCTTTCTGCTCCCTGCCGTGCAGTGAATGGCACAATTATAACTCCAAAAGTAACGCCATCACCTCAGTAGGACTACTCTACACTGATCCACACTTTACCTAAGCTACATAGCATGAAACAGACAGGGAGTCCCGTTTAGCATTTGGGGATTAAGGCTAAACACAGTTTGAAGCACTCTTACGAGGGATGACAAGAACCAGAAATCAGTTAGTTAATGGAAACAAGTTTGTTATACAAGAAAAAATTTTTAAAAAAAAGGATATTCCTTAACATTTAATAGACAAAGACAAATATACTTTTAACACCAGGTTTTTCTGACACCAGACCATGGGCCTTACTTCTCCTGATATTCCACATTATGCTGTTTTGTTTGTTGGGAAAGTCTGGGCATAACTGAAGTTTGGTTCTTAAAAGGGAATCACTTGCAAAGCAATGTATGTGGACAGTCCTTACAGATATTCCCCAAAATCTTATAAATGTCTGGCCCACATCTAATTTAACACCTGTTTTTCTTAGTAACTGACTTATCAAGTCTTCTTCAAAACAGTCAAATTAAAAGCTTTCACTGAAACTCTTTTTCATGCTCGTTTCAAGGTTGACGTAATATTTAACTGTAATTACAATAATAAGCCCAACTGGAATAACCAGATTGGGGAACAAACAACTGACACTTAACTTAGCAAGACTTCTGGGTGAAAGCCAAAGGGGACAGAGGCACATCCCAGAGCTGCCCAGGAGCTTTGTCCTGGGGTATCGGTCAGAACGTTCTGGAGAGAACGGGGCAAGTCGGTTGGGTAGGTAAAAGGTGATTAGGAGCTCAGCACAGTGGCGTGTGTCTGCGGTCCCAGCTACTCAGGAGGCTAAGGTGGGAGGATCGCTTAAGCCCAGGAGTTCTTGACTGTGGTGCACTATACCAATCAGGTGTCTGCACTAAGTTCAGCATCAATATGGTGACCTCCCAGGAGTAGGGGACCACCAGGTTGCCTAAGGAGGAGTGAACCAGCCCAGGCCAGAAACGGAGCAGGTCAAAACTCCCCTGCTGATCAGTAGTGAGACTGGTCAGGAATGTGAGTCCTCACACCATCATGAGCAAAGGCACTAGCTTAAAAAGACTCTCCAGTTTAGCCTTCATCAAGTGTTTTAAGACTATGCTTAGTACGACATTCCCATGTCTTCTCCAAAATGAAAACAAAAAAGACAACAGTTCCATTTTGAATATAACTGACCCCAATCATATACTCCAAAAGATTTTCTTGTGCTGAAGGAGGAAGTTAAAATAACCTGCGGAGCAGAATATACATACATACATACATACATACATACATATACATATATGTATTAAAAACACTGGGATTACCGGCACTTGGAAATGCGTCAATAGCCTTCAGCCCAGCAACAGGCACTGGTTTAACCCACTATGAGGAAACAGCCACTGTATATGCCAAGTACCAAATAATTCTACTTCCTATTTGGGCCAGTGGCTACAGGGACACACGAGTTAAATATTAGCCTACAGTAAAAATAATTACCTGAATAATAAAGCAAGTTGGATTACTTTTGGACATAATTTATTTTTTCTTTCAAATTTTAGTGACACTTTGAACTTGATTGTATCTTCCTTCCACATTGTCCCTAAACAAGAACAGGAGCTCAAATGCCACTGCCCTGCACTTAACACAGAGCATGATTTTCCACTGCTAGGAACAAGCAGCAAGAAAGCCACATAAAGATCCCAGCAAAGAAAAACTACAGCAATAAAATTACATGCAAATTTCCCCACCACTCCACCAACTGTGAAATAACCTGAACAATTTGTCTAAAATGACAAGTTTTAAAGCAAAAAAAAACCTCATAAATCCAACCACTATATTTGTGTGTTTTTTTCTTTATAATTTCATGTAGTTGTAATTATAATAAATCCTACTACTGAACCCTATAGCCAAAACTTCTTCCAATTTTTAAATCATATACTTTTAAATTATACAATTAAGATACTTAAAACTGACAGCCTAGTGGTACAAATTCTGCTTGAGCTGTCCTAGAAAATCAAACTGGCAATTTGTTTTCATGCTAACTACATGAATTATTTTCACATGGCAGAGATTTTTCTATTTCAAACTGATACCTGCTAGAAAGCAAAGATCAAACAGTAATGAAGCCCCAATATCGTATCTGTTATTCTCCCTAGGAATAACCAAGCAGTGGAATGATGGAAATGGCAGAAAACATCCATAGAGCAAAACATGCAACTGTTTTTATCGTCGAAGTGGATTGGGGCTTTCAAAGGCAAATGTTTTCAGTTATTTAAGGTATTGCAGTGGGAGTCGTGCCCAACACAATTAAGACAGGATTACATTGCAATTTATGACTTTCTCAAGGACATCATTTATTATGAAATATAACAATCATTTCTCCCAAAGCCTACCATCGACAATCACACCCCCAACTCTGCTTTGCTAAGGTAATAAACTAAATGGCAACTCAGCAGGCATCCCTGGCTTTTGAGACCAATTATGGGAAACGTGCTGCCTTCAACCAGCTCAAGTAATAATGCCATCTTACATATGAAGAGGCATACTGCTTTACATCTTCCGTGCACATGATCTTTTCAGTGACTTAGTTAAGTGGCAATGGCAGGTATTTTTCCACTTTACAAAAGAGAAAACAATGCCAGCCTCTGGTTACCTTGCTCAGAAGAACTAAGCCCAGACCACCTTGAGACTTAAAGGAGTCCTGTGCTCTCCTCAGTACATGATTCAATGACAGGTCTTCCTTGGTCCAGCCCCCCAAAATTACACTCAGTAGGCACAGAGCCCGCACAGCAAAGGAGAGCCCTCCACCATGGTACCGCAAAGCTTTCAGAAAAAGCAACAGTTGCTGCTATGCAACATCACCATGAAGGGCATCCGGCCACATCCTGCCGAAGCATCCCCAACACGACTTCAAGTGACAAAGTGGCCAAATCCACAATGCAGTCCCTCCAACAAAGCAGAGCTTTCCCTGAATACTTTTATTTCTTTTCATAAGCACCGGAGGTGGGGTACATGTACCACGCTAGTAATGCAACACCATCAGGAGACCTGGAACAGAGAAAAACATTCCTGCAGAAAGGAGGCGCCTCCTCCCCGTTCTCCACTTCCCAAGTGGCATCAGAACAGGGTCCAGTGACACTCCTTTGGGGACCAACGGCTCCCCAGCGCTCACTTGGTAGAAAGCGCGACGCTCGGGAGCGGAAGGCAGAGCCCGAGCGCATCTTCCTCCTCCCACGCCGCAGCCCAGCTCCGCGGCAGCCCACGCCCCGCACCCTCCTCCCCCGGCAGGCCCGCTGCGCCAGGAACCTCCCGCCCGACTTTTGACGTCACGGAGGAGGAGGGGAAGATTCCACTCGGGCCCGTCCCTTTGTGACGTCACAATGACAACAGAGCGGGACCGGGAGCGTCCGGGAACCGAGCGCCCCGGGGGGCGGAGAGAGGGAAGGAGGGCTGGGGCGCCAGCGCGCGGCGGGGAAAGAACCCGGAGGCGGGGAGGGGGTGCGCTGACGTCTCGCCGGCTTAACCTGTTGCTCCTGAGACTGCGTCGGAGCCCGCAGGCAGGGCCGCGGGAAGCCGGCCGGGCCGCCGCCATGCTCGGCCGTGCGCACGGTGGGGGGCGCCGGCTGCAGCTGTGCGCCGTGCGCCCCCTCCCCGGCACGCCCACGCCCCCGCCCCGCGCGCTGTCCCCTCCCCGGGCCCCGCAGGCCGTACCGCCCCCACGCCCCACCCACCCGCCTGCCAGCCTACGAGCCGGCCCGGGTAGGCCGGTGCCCGCCTGCCTGCGAGCCGGCCCGGGTAGGGTAGCCCGGTGTCCGCCTCGCGCGCTCGCCCGGAACCCGGAGTCTGCCCCCTACAGGCCGCGCGCGCGCCCGCCGGCCCAGCCCCGGCCCAGCCGGCCGCGACCCCGGCGCGCCGTCCCCTCCGCAGCCAGCTCGAGCACGTCGCTAACACCTCGGTTCCCGGAGCATTAACTCGTGCCGTGCCTCCCGCGGCCGCCGCCAGCCAGGATGTTGCAGCCGGACGCCCGGACTCGACACGATCCGCTGACCGCCCGCAATTAAAAAAACCCACCCAACGCTGCTCTCCACCTCAGGAAGGTCCGGAATGGGAGGCGGGGTGGGGTTCTCGTCCAAGTTCTACCCCATTTGCTTTGTGGCTGCATCCGAAACGGACGTGCCCGGGGAAGGCGTCCAGCTCGAGGCAAGGTTGCCTCCGTGCAGTTTCTACAGCCGGAGTTTAAACTAGTCCTTTGCATTCTACCCAGCCCTCTGCAATGCGGATGTATTTTAATTCTTAAATTCTTTATAAACAGCTTTCTAAGTTGGACTTGATTATCTAACCTTGCATTTCTTTCACACTTGAAGTTGACGTGTCTAGATAAGAATCAGCTCTCTTGAAGAAGCATTCACCTTTTCCATTAAATATATTTTTTACAAAACCAGTGCCCCGAAGGTCATCTCATTACACCACAATGATCAAAAAGGGAAAATATTAACACCAATCTGTCTACTTAACTTAAATAAAACTTTCCTTTTACGCTAAGGTATGTTCATTTGGCCTTTTTTGAAAAAATGAGTTCTTTAAAGCACGCAGCTAATCACAGATCACTGGAGTGCATATTTGGTTCATCCCTTGGTCCCCTTCTTTCCTCCCTCCCCTCAAACTTAAAAAAAAAAAAAGGCATCACACACAAAACAAAAACACTCCCCATGCCAATCAAAACGTAGCTGTACTATGCACAAATTTAACTATTCCAAACCATTTAAATCTCTGAATAATCACCGAATTTCAGAAGCCCAGTTAACAAGGATTAATGACTTGTTACTTACATATGCATTCACATACATACTTAAAAACATTAGCCATAGTGTGTGCCCTTTTCCCCTAGAACTGGAAATCATGAATTTTTTAAACAAAACCAGCCTCATTATTAAATTAAAGTCAAACCCAACAAATGCTTTCGCTGTAACGATTCCCAACTGGTTTATGTTGCAAACCAGATAAGCCAAAATGACCACAGACATTAAATTTAATGTGCCAGTGCAAAGAGAAGATCGCCATAATCGGACCCGCGATTGCAACTTAAAGGGCTTCCAACACACATGCGTTACACGATTTTTCCAAATAACATTAATAATAATAACACAGGCTCATTTGCATGCAAAGTGCAATACGGGGCCAAATCCGCTGGAGAATGCAGTTTAGTTACATTACCGCAGCCCCCGCCACCTCAAGCTCCACCAAAATCCCTTGCCTTTCATCTAAAACTAGATTATGGTTGTGTCATTCGAGGTCAATTTATTTACTTGAGGTATCTCTACAGCAATCTGTTTTTTCAGCCAAACTAGGCAGACACCACTTTGCTTGAAAAGCCCTCTTTCAGAAAAGAAAGAAACAGCCTTATCGGACGCTGTGTTTAAAACCCTTCAGCTGCAGAATTATCTATAAACTTGACATTCACAGCCATTGCTTAAAACTGCAAGTCAAAGGATGTGTTGTTAGGAGCACTTACATATTTCTTCTGAATGATATTCCTCTTGGGTCTTTCCTTGCTCATTCTGAGATCCAAATGCTGATTGCAAAAGGGGACAATTGCTTCATGAATTTAAAGCCGTCAGAAATTTGCAAAAAAATATCCTGGTGGTTTTTATTGTTGTTGGTGGTGGTTGATCTTGTAATCCGACTTTTCTTCCTCTTCCCCCAAAGCCAGATTCGCCTTGAAATAAATCCGAAATTGGGAAGGAAAAAAAAAAGAGCCAAAGACGAACGAAGCAAACAAAAAAAAAATTCACTTTAGTAAAACACTCATAATGGAAAATTTCCCCCGAAACACATACACACACACACACAAAAAAAAACCGACGCCCTTCACTCCCCCCCCTTTTTCCTCCAAAAACTACATCAGCGAAACGTGAAGGTCCTTAGTGTCTGATCCGTAGTTACATCTTGGAAAAGAAAAGGGAAAGATAAATAAAAAATGTTGGAAGTCACGTTTGTGCTGCAGCAGCAGTGCGAGCAGAAGAGTCAACTCCAGCGGCGGCGGCGGCGGCGGCGGCGGCAGCACCACAGCGAGGGCTCGCCGAGTCTCTTTTTTCCAAGCCCCCTAACCAATGAGAGAGAGGCTATCCAGCCCAACTTTAAATGGACTCTGCTTTTATACAAGTTAGGGCTCCTCGGGTAATTCCCCGCCGGGCGCCAGCCGAAAACTCCCACCGCTCGGCCGCCAGGCGCCCGCTTAGCCCGGTGCCGACCGCCCCTGGCCCAGGCCAGGGCACCCCCGCAGCCTGGCCAACCAGACACCCGAGCGGCATCGACGAACCCCTCCCAGGCAAACCCTGGGCGTCGCTCCCACGCCGAGCACAGGCGTGGAATTGAGAGAGGCTCCCTAGCTCAATGCATGGCACGCTCCGTCGCTCCACCTCACCCCCTTTCCCCTGCCTGCCGCTCACCCCACGGCCGCCCCACGCCAGCACTCGCCACTGCCCTCGCGTCTACCTGCAGCCGGGCTGCTGGGTACGAGTGCCCCAAGACGCTCGGCCCCGGGGAGAGCCGCCTATTCCCGGGGCACCTTAGAATGGTCCCCTTGATCTTCTGGAAGTTGTAGTCCCCCGACTACAAAATGGCTATGGCCACGGAAGCTGGGAACTACAATTCCCAGCCTGCCCCGCAAAGACTGTCACTCAACTCCCCTCCCTCCTCCTCGGCCCCCTCCCCCTCACCGACCGTGCCAACAAACGTTTGGACGTGTCCCGCGTGCGACACCGCTAGAGGCTGGCTCGGGATTGGCCCGTGGAGCGTGTGGTCCGCGAGCGAGGAACTCCCCACGCCGGCCCCCCTCCGTCCCCTGGGCCCCGGCCCCCCTCCCCTGGAGGCCCCCTCCCCGCGCGCCCTACCCCCACCCGCGGCGCTAACCGCCTGTGGAATCGAGGAATCGCGCGCGCGCCGCCCGGAGCCGCGGGGGAGGGACGCGAGGCTTCCCCGGGGAAGGCCTCGGAGCGTGGCGGCGAGGGGGGCGGTGTCAGGGAGGGGTTGGAGCCCGTCCTAAGGAAAACTGGGCCACGCACCAAGAGGAATCCTCGGTGCGAACTAGTTGATCGGCGGCGCCTGCTGCTTGTGCAGTGCAGCCGGTGTCACCTCAGGACAGCGCCTCGCGTCTGTGTACAGAGCGTGCTGCGGGCGCCTGGGGTAGTCCCAGGTCACCCTTTCCGCGCCCCGCAGCAGCGCACGCCCGCACGCGCGGGGTGGGCGGTGGCCGGGGTCGCCTCGTGTAAGGGCCACGCCCCCCCCACGCCTGGGCTCGCCACGCGGCCCCGCGGTCGCGAAAGCGCCTCCGCCCGACCCGCGAGGAGGACGTCTCTGGTGGCCCGTGAGTGAAGCCCTGGCTGCTGCCTCCCGAGAAAAGAGCTATGTTTAAAGAGACTGGGCGGGATCTTTGCTTTGCCCGGCGGATTTTGTGATAAAATACCGCAAAATGTTGAGGTAAAAATGAGTGGAATATGGAGCCCAAGCCGCACAGACACAACTGTAAGGAAGCATCTCGAACACTGAGTGCCAGGAATATCAAGTGCCCGGGCCACGCGAGAGCCTGCTTTTTACCTGCCTCCAGCCAGCCCCCTGTCATGCTCGTTTAATCGCTGAAATAAATGAAGTAGCAGGCCCTGGCGTACCGCTTTGGGCCTTCGCCTTATTAACAACTTCGTCAAGTCTCGCATTGCCATTCTGCCTTGTTAATTTCCTTGTTTTTCGCTGTGGTTTTAGAGGAGGAGCGTTTTCCCTTCTCAGGCTAGCCTTGGAATTAAACGTGGCAGAAGCGCTCCCACGAAGGCACACCAGTATATTTTATTCTACCAATTCCCTAGACTTCAAAAGTCTATATACTCGGGTCACACAGTTGTTTACTTGCAGCAGTGTTTGAAGAGATAACCATGGTGTCTAGAAAGGTCTCATAAACGGGAGGTGAGAGACCAGACCTGGATTCACATGGCAGCGGAGAGCCTCTCTGAGCTTGTCAGTTTCCTCATCTGCGAATTAGTGGTGATCAAACCTGTGGGGAGGATTATATGATAAATAACTAACCTAGCTTAAAGCTAGGCACGTTACTGGAAGCTTTCGGTAAACGAAATAAAACACCTTTTCGGAAGGGTTTTTAGTTATTATTTTACCTTATCAAAAAATCAGAAATGAAATAATTTTGTCTCATGTTCACTTCAAAATCGGAAAAATAAATAACCTTTTGTGCACTGAATACTGCAAAACTTGTTCGCTGGTGCCATTTCCTGGGAAGGATCCAATGGGGCAGACTCCAGTAGGGCCACCCAAGGTGTTTTCAAAAGACTTTCTGATCATTAGGACTGGCATACTGGGAATCTCCACGTTGTTAAGATTTTAAACAGCTTTCTGTAAGTTTAACGCAGATCTCTCATCCCCCAGGCAAATAAATATTAATGAACAAAGGTGGGTTTCTTTTGGGTTCCCCTAACTAGCCCTGGAGACTGGACTTTTCAGTCCTGGGCCGGCAAACTCCCCTTCCAGACTACCAGCTCTGGGTCACCTGGTGTGAGAAACCATTGTGTGAAGTTGAGGGGCAGGGGAAAGGAAGGAATTTGCTCATTTCCAAAAGATTTGAATAATATTAGTGTTGTTTTCCCTGAAAGGGAAAAAGATTGGCTTTCTTAGCGGTTGAAAGTTTTTCCTGTTGTGGAAATAGACTACTCCTAATGAACTTCCTCCCCCTACCATCTTGGCAAGGCCATCCAAGGCTTTCCTTGCTTTTTTCCTCCTCTTTTTCATTTTCTGTAAGTCAAATGCACTCTTTCTCCTGCTGATTTTCACATCTCAAAACCTTGACCTCTTCAACTGGAGGCGCAGGGGTGAGAACATGTCTAGGTATGCTGATTCTGTTAGATTCTATGCCAGCACTGTCCTCATTCCTAAGGATACAGGAAGCTCAAAAGTCCTTTGCAAAGAAGCACACATCTCAGTAAAGGCAAAATTCGCCAGGTGCATTGGCTAACGCCTGTAATCCCAGCACTTTGGGAGGCCGAGGCAGGCAGATCACGAGGTCAATAGATGGAGACCATCCTGGCCAACGTGGTAAAACCCCATCTCTACTAAAAATACAAAAATTAGCTGGGCATGGTGGTGCCTGCCTGTAGTCCCAGCTACTGGGGAGGCAGAATTGCTTGAACCCAGGAGTCAGAAGCAGCTGAGATAACGCGCCATTGCACTCTAGCTGGCAACAAAGCAAGACTCCGTCTCAAAAAAAAAAAAGACAGAGTTTACAATGGACTGTAATACCTCCAGAAAGTACTATATCAGCAATGTAGAAAAGAAGGTCAGAAGAACACATGGCTAAGGCCGGGTGCAGTGGCTCAAGCCTGTAATCCTAGCACTTTGGAGGCCGAGGCAGGTGGATCACGAGGTCAAGAGATTGAGACCATCCAGGTCAACATGGGGAAACCCCATCTCTACTAAAAATACAAAAAATTAGCTGGGCATGGTGGCGCGTGCCTGTAATCCCAGCTACTCAGGAGGCTGAGGCAGGAGAATTGCCTGAACCCAGGAGGCGGAGGTTGCGGTGAGCCGAGATCGCGCCATTGCACTCCAGCCTGGGTAACAAGAGCAAAACTCCGTCTCAAAAAAAAAAAAAAAAAAAAAAAAGCCGGGTGTGGTGGCTCACGCCTGTTATCCCAGCACTTTGGGAGGCCGAGACAGGTGGATCACAAGGTCAAGAGATCAAGACCATCCTGGTCAACATGGTGAAACCCCGTCTCTACTAAAAATACAAAAAAAAAATTGGCTGGGCATGGTGGCGCATGCCTGCAGTCCCAACTACTTAGGAGGCCGAGGCAGGAGAATTGCCTGAACCCAGGAGGCAGAGGATGCAGTGAGCCTCCATCGCGCCACTGCACTCCTGTCTGGGTAACAAGAGTGAAACTCCGTCTCAAAAAAAAAAGAACACATGGCTGAGATGACTAGGTGTGAAGAAGTTTTGAAGTATATGGAGGGGTTCACATACATACTTAAGGAAAGTGCATATTTCACCCCTTTGCATTGATCCTGTTTGCTTATGTTCTCCACTTTTAACGATTCCAGTTCTCTATAAATAAAAACGAAACTCACTAAAGTCAGAGATGATGTTGTTTACTTCTCATAGCCTCCAAAGCTCCAAAACATTCATCGCATTTGAAAGAGGTCCAGTAAATGCTTACTGGTGAATATTTCACCAAATCTGTAATGCCCTACTGTTTAGACTATTGCCTGACCTTTAGTCTCCCACCATCATCTCTCATTCCATTCTGGAACTTTGCTAGTTTTCCTCTTGCATTATGTAACTCCAATGTACTACTATACATTCTTCAAGACCCCAGCTTCAGGCCTATTTCCAGTTCAGCCTGACTGCTTGGCCTACTCATTCCTGGATTTTCATTGCCCTTGTCATTTCGGCCACTTTTTTTGAGCTTTAAAATTTTGTCCTGAGGCTGAGTGTGGTGACTCACATCTGTAGTCCCAGCACTTTGGGAGGCCGAGGCAGAAGGATAGCCTGAGCTCTGGAGTTTGAAACCAGCCTGGGTAACATGGTGAAACCCTTTCTCTACCAAAAAAAAATCTATCTATCTATCTATCTATCTATCTATCTATCTATCTATCTATCTATATACAAAAATTAGCTGGACATGGTGGTCCGGGCATGGTAGTGCCTATAGTTCCACTTACTTGGGAGGCTTAGGTGGGAGGATGGCCTGAACCCAGGAGGCTGAGGTTGCAGTGAGTGGACATTGCACTACTGCCCTCCAACCTGGGTGACAGAGAGATCCTGAAAAACAAAAGTGCTCTGTGTTGTATTGCTTTCTGATCATGTCATGTGTATATCTTGTATCTCTGAATTAAATCGAAATGTGATAGGGCCATGATTTGTCTCATATTGAGGCAGCCATTGGCAATGAGGGAATCAGATGTGTCTAATATTAACTCTCTGGGAGACCTTATGGCATTCATTTGCATCATATGGGCCTCGGGTCCACCAAGTATAAAATGAGCAGGTTAGGCTGGGTGTGGGTGGTGGCTCACACCTCTAATCCTAGCACTTTGGGAAGCCAAGGCGGAAGCATTGCTTGAGCCCAGGAGCTCAAGACCAGCCTGGGTAACATAGCATGACTCCGTCTCTACAAACACGAAATAAAAAATTAAAGAGTTAAATTCAATTATATCCAAAGACATTTCTACAGCCCAACATTCTCTAGTCCTGCCTTGACCTTTGTACTCTGCTACTTGTATCCCTCAGTGTTGGCGCCTAAGTAAACTCAAAGCCACAATCATTCAGTGACAGTTACTAGGTTAAGGTTCTTTCCACTTGTATGTTATTAATTTCCAAAAAGACCTTATATTTATCTGTCCTACCTATTGATAGCTTTCATTTGTATAACTTCAATAGTGTTTAAAGCACACTGTCATGATCATTTCATTTAAACCATAAAACAACTTAGATCAAGACAGGAATTACTGTCCTCACTCTTCCAATGTGAAAAATGAAATATTAAGAGGTTGTGATTTGCTCAAAATCACACAACCAGTTGGGTGGACGAGCCAAGGGTCAAACTCAGGATTCCTGGCTCCACATACCCCGTGCAGACCATCTCCCTGGTTTTCCAAAATGGGATTCAAGACACATGATTCCATGAAATGTTACTATGTGGAGCTGAAAAGAAAGTAATTCCTTGACGAACTAATTTTGGAGACTACTACCTTATAAAGAAGATAACCTGGTTACTTTGCTGTAGTGTTTTTAGAAATCCCCAAAGGGGCATATAGCTTTACAAATTAATTTGATCACAGGAACCTTTTTTTAAGAAATAACTGGGCTGGGCGCAATGGCTCTTGCCTGTAATCCCAGCACTTGGGGGAGGCCGCGGTGTGTGGATCATGAGGTCAGGAGTTTGAGATCAGCCTGGCCAACATGGTGAAGCCCCACCTCTACTAAAAATACAAAAAATTAGCTGGGAGTAGTGCTGCACACCTGTAATCCCAGCTACCCAGGAGGCCGAGGCAGGAGAAATGCTTGAACCTGGAAGGCGAAGGTTGCAGTGAGCCAAGATCACGCCCCTGTACTCAAGCCTGGGCGAGAGCAAGACTCTGTCTCAAAAACAAAAAAGAAAACAGACCTTTTAAGTCCAGTCACCAGGCCCCATTGCTTTTCCTAAATTGCCTCAGAACACCGAGAAAAAATGAAAGAAAAAGCTGGTTACCCCAAAACAGTCTTAGAGACATGCTTCACCCAATATGATGAAATTATACTTCTAATTTTACATAGGTCTGTCTTCATATGTGAGGGTGTAAGGAGAAGGGTGTAAAAATAATATTTGAGTGACATCAAGTTTATAAATAACTATGAACCAGTGTACTCAGAGGGTGGGGGCTTCCATTGAAAGAACGTGGAACAGCTATTTCGAGCCAACTGAGATTTGCAAGAGTATTTTAAAACACACTAGGAGGTAAACTCAGATGTAAACAGCCCTCTTAAGAGTGAGTGATGTCAAGGAGACATTAGTTCTTTTTGTTATTCAGTGCTTCCTGTCCCTGAATTACAGTCTTATTTGTTAAGCCTCAATGAAATGCCACAGCACAAACCAAATACAATAAAATGATGCTGTCAACCCTACTGGTTATCTGTGGATCTCGTTTACACAAGTCACTGAAAGTCGCTGGTACTTCGGATTGTGTAAAAATTTTGGACTGTCATTACTATTCTGCTTAGATTGTGTCTTGTGTTATTGAAAGAGAGCTGGCCCTGTTTCAGAAACTCTGGTAAGGCAGCCAAGACGGGAAACCTGCAGTTCCTAAGAATAGAAACTACTGTTTATAATAATACTGTACTCTGTGTTTGGGGGGGGGAAATCAACTTATCAGTGATCAACTAATCCACAGGGTATCATTATGAGGAAACTGAGGCATAGGGATTATAGGGCTCCTGTGAGTAGGCAGGGAAAGAGGGGGAGGTGCTGTATGAATCAGGATGCCTTCAGTTGCAAGTGAATGGAGCCCAAATGACAATGGTTTATGGAAAAAAAGGAGGAGGGGCTTGGCTCACCTAACTGGAAACCCGGAGTCCGAGTTTCAGGGCTACGAAGAATGTCATCGTCCTTCCTCCATTCCTTCCTTCTCTTTCTCTCTCCATTCATCTCAGCATTTCCTTTCTTCCAGAGATGAGAGCTCCAAAGAAAACTCCTTTTTGGCCAGACACAGTGGATCACGCCTGTAATCCCAACACTTTGGGAGACAGGTGGATCACTCAACCCCAGGAGTTTGAGACCAGCCTGGCCAACAGAGAAAAACCCCTGTCTACTAAAAATACAAAAAGTACCCAGGCATGGTGGTGCCCATCTGTAATTACATTTTTCTAAGGAGGCTGAGGTGGGAGGATCGCTTGAGCCCGGAGATAGAGGTTGCACTCCCGCATGGACAACAGAGGGAGACTGTCTCACAAAACAAAAAAAGAGGCCGGGCGCGGTGGCTCACACCTATAATTCCAGCACTTTGGGAGGCCAAGGCAGGTGAATCACAAGGTCAGGAGTTCAAGATTAACCTGACCAAGATGGTGAAACCCCATCTCAAAAAGAAAGGACAACTCCTTTCTCACCCATAGACATGGGGGTGGAGCAGATTTTGTTATCCAAAGGAGAGGAGACAAACACTCCAGAGAGCAAAAAGAAAAAAAAGGACAGTCTACCACAGAAGTTACTAGTCCTTCCCTCTGTCAGGGCCACAGAAGTGGGCAGGAAAGAAGAAAAGAACCTTTCACCATCAGAATCCTAGAGACTCATCGGATTATAGACCATTCCGCCTCAGGGCTACTCTCTCACCTTGCACTTGGAGGTTTTCACAGACGTGATGCCTGCCAAAATACTGGTCTCCATATAAACACTTTTGCCCATAGTTTCTATGTATGAATCTATAGAATTTGCTAACCAAAAAAGAGCTTATCTCCTGCCACACTGGGACATCTGCAATTTATATTCTGTTTTCTGAAATCTCAAGGTTTCCAAAACCCAAGATTCACTTACACCTTTACAGAAACCCAGTACCAACTCCCTTTCTGCTCCTACACACAGACACACAGAGAGAGGGAAACAGAAAAGATTCAAACCTGGGCAGTTACATTGTGACGAAATTTAGCAGATTATTTCCTGCTTTTGGTCTTTCTCTCAGTTGTCAAACATTCATTAAAAAAAAAAAAATTTGGCCAGGTCATCCCAGCACTTTGGGAGGCGAAGGTGGGCGGATCACCAGGTCAGGAGTTTGAGACCAGAATGACCAACATGGTGAAACCTGTCTCTACTAAAATTGCAAAAATTAGCTGAGCATGGAGGCACATACCTGTAAGTCCAGCTACTCGGGAGGCTGAGGCAGGAGAATCGCTTGAAGCTAGGAGGCGGAGGTTGTCGTGAGCCAAGATCATGCCATTTTACTCCAGCCTGGGCAACAGAGCAAGACTATCTCAAAAAAAAAAAAAAAAAGAAGAAGAAGAAGTAGGGAAGAGTAGGGAAGATACTGAGAGAAGAAGGGAACCTGCAGGCTCCACTAAATTGAAGGTTGGCCAGGAGCTGCTCTGCCCTTGAGTCTCATAAGTTACCTTAGAGGCCCTGTTTCTTGTAACTTCAACCCCTGTCTATCCATCCCTCAGTTCCGAGACTCACAGATGCAAAGGATCTAGGTCATTCTCTTTCCACCCAAGAGAAGGGGGGATATGACTTTTTTTTTTTTTTTTTTTTTTTTGCTGCCCTCGAAACCCACCAGTGAGCAATGCAGAACTGTTACTGCCTTAAGCCCAGAAGTCCTCAGATACAGAAGCAACTTGGCTGGGAGGAGGGAAGGAGGGACTGAATCTAAGCCAAATCCAGGGAACCCAGGACAAAGAAAGGAAACCCAGGTTGTCAGGCTCTGGCCTTTATTATTAAAAAATAACAGTGTCGCTGGGCGCGGTGGCTCAAGCCTGTAATCCCAGCACTTTGGGAGGCCGAGGCGGGTGGATCACGAGGTCAAGAGATCGAGACCATTCTGGTCAACAAGGTGAAACCCCGTCTCTACTAAAAATACAAAAATTAGCTAGGCGTGGTGGTGCCTGTAGTCCCAGCTACTCGGGAGGCTGAGGCAGGAGAATTGCCTGAACCCAGGAGGCGGAGGTTGCGGTGAGCCGAGATCATGCCATTGCACTCCAGCCTGGGTAACAAGAGCGAAACTCCATCTCCAAAAAAAAAAGTCTAAAAAAAAAACCAAAAAAAACCCCAAAAAACAGTTTCCAAGTTTTTCCCCAAACAATGACCATATTCAAAACATTACGACCAGACACAGTGGCTCACACCTGCAGTCCCAGCACTTTGGAAGGCCTAGGCAGGCAGATCACCTGAGACCGTGAGTTCAAGACCAGCATGGCCAACATGGTAAAACCTTGTCTCTACTAAAAATACAGAAATTAGCTGGGTATGGTGGTACACCCCACCTGTACTCCCAACTACTTGGGAGGCTGAGGCAGGAGAACTGCTTGAACCCAGGAGGTGGATGTTGCAGTGAGCTGAGATCTCACCATTGTACTCTAGCCTAGGCAACAGAGCAAAAAGAAAAAAAATGATGTTAAACTTAGCCAGGCACGGTAGTCCCAGCTACTTAGGAGCTGAGGCAGGAGGACTGATCAGTTGAGCCCAGAACTTTGAGGTTGCAGAGAGCTATGATCGCACCACTGCACTCCAGCCTGGGCAACAGAGCAAAACCCTATCTCTAAAAAAAAAAAAAAGAAAAGAAAAAGAAACCTCAAGAGACAGACAGACAGACAGATATAAATAGGACACACATTGGTCAGCTATGCTTTTGACACTCTGAGTGTTTGAATTGATGTTTTTGAAGATGAGACCAGGGGCCTGGTTGATAGAGTTTGTATCTCTGAAGCATCCTTTGACCCAAAATGGATCCCCTGGAATTCTCTTCTCCTAGAAGACAAGAAAAACCAGAAGGAAGGAGCCACATTTTTGGAAGTTACTATAGAGCAGATCCTTGGAGATTGGAAATTTCACAAGTCATCTCAGTATGCCTAGGACTGTCCCAGATTTTCCCAGGCAGATGTAAGAGTCATATTCACATTATTTCCACTCTACATCTCCCCACTTACCCAGCAAAGTACCTGTCCCATAGGAGATGAATGCTTGTTAAATAACTAAATGGGCCAGAGGGGGTGACAAATGCCTGTAATCTCAGCACTTTGGGAGGCCAAGGTAGGAGGATCACTTGAACACAGGAGTTTAAGACCAGCCTGGGCAACATAGTGAGACCCCATGTCTTAAAAACCAAGAACCAAAAAACAGGCATAGTAGCTCAAGCCTGTAGTCCCAGCTATTCAGGGGCTAAACTGGGGGGATTACTTGAGCTTAGAAAGTCAAGGCTGCAGTGAGCCACAATCATGCTATTGTACTCCACCCTGGATGACAGAGCAAGACCCTGTCTCAAAAAATAAATACATACAGGCATAAATACATAAATTGACATGTCACACTGTGCCATTTACCATTTTCTTCAAAAATCAATTCCCTGGGCTGGGTGCAGTGGCTCACGCCTGTAATCCCAGCACTTTGGGAGGCAGAGATAGGTGGATCATGAGGTCCAGACATCGAGACCACCCTGGCCAACACGGTGAAACCCCGTCTCTACTAAAAATACAAAGATTAGCTGGGCATGGTGGTGTGCGCCTGCAATTCTAGTTGATCGGGAGGCTGAGCCGAGATTGCCCAGCTGCACTCCAGCCTGGGTGACAGAGCAAGACTCCGTCTCCAAAAAAAAAAAAAATCATTCCCCGTATCTGAGGTACCCTTTCGAACAGGCCAGCTACCAGCAAGGAGTTGCAATTATTGAGGAAGTGAAAATGTTTGACAAGTGGCACTTAAAATATCTCCATTTTGCTTTCCAGCCAGAACTCTTTTTGTGAACTCTCCAAATGAGAGGAGGAAATAAAAAACTTTTATGTTAGCCAGGCATGTCAGTATGCACCTGTAGTTCTAGCTATTCAGGAGGTTGAACCAGACAGTCCCTTGAGCCCAAGTCCGAATCCAGCCTCGGCAACAGACCCTAAAAAAAAAAAAAAAAAAAAACAACTCAGCCAGGGGCAGTGGCTGATGTCTGTAATCACAGCACTTTGGGAGTCAGAGGTAGGTGGATCACCTGAGGTCAGGAGGTCAAGTCCAGCCTGACCAACATAGTGAAACCCTGTCTCTACTAAAAATACAAAAAAATAGCTGGACATAGTGGCAGCCACCTGTAATCCCAGCTACTCAGGAGGCTGAGGCAAGAGAATCACTTGAACCTCGGAGTTGGAGGTTGCAGTGAGCTAAGATCGTGCCATTGTACTCCAGCCTGGGCGACAGAGTGAGTCTCTCCAGCTCAAGCCTAGGTATTTCATTTTGCTGATTTAGTAAATGGGTCCTTCCTTCCTTCCTTCCCTCCTTCCTTCCTTCCGTCCTTCTTCCTTCCTTCCTTTTTCCTTCCTTCTTCCCTCCCTCCCTGCCTCCCTCTTTCTCTCTTTCTTTCTAGAGATGGGGTCTTGCTATGTTGCCCAGGCTGGAGTACAGTGGCTATTCACAGGTGCAATCCCACTACTGATCAGCACGGGAGTTTTGACCTGCTCCATTTCCGACCGGGGTCGGTTCACCCGTCCTTAGGCAACCTGGTGGTCCCCCGCTCCTGGGAGGTCACCATATTGATGGCAAACTTAGTGCAGACACCCGATCGGCATAGTGCACTACAGCCCAGAACTCCTGGACTCAGGCGATCCTCCAGCCTCGGCCTCTCGAACAGCTGGGACTACAGGCAGGCGTCACTGTGCCCAGCTATATTGTATTTTAAAATAAGAATTCAAATTTTTGTAACACTTTAACTGGGAAGAACAAAAAAAAATTATAACACTTGACAATAATTTGAAAAGCCAAACATGAGCCATGCATGGTGGCCCATGTCTACAGTCCCAGCTACACAGGAGACTGAGACAAGAGGATCGCCTGAGCCCAGGTTGGGCAGCCTAGAGAAAGCCTGTCTCTAAAACTATTTTTTGTTAAAATGAGGGCTCTGAATGAAGAGACCCCCAAAAAGGCTTTGTGTGAGCAATATGGCTGTTTAATCACCCAGGTGCGGGTGGGCTGAGGCCGAAAAGGGTGTCAGTGGAGGGCGGAGGGATAGCAGTTGGTTTTATAGGTTTGGGGTGAACAGTGAAAAGTTAGAGAAGTTACAGTTGGTGGTTTTTTGCAAGCTGGGAGGGGGTCCTAGGATGTAGAGTCAGGAGGTTGGGCCACGGTCAGTTACAAAGTCCAAAGGCCTTATCGATTGAGGCCAGAATAAAAAGCAATAGAAGAATGTCTCAGGTTAGTTAGGCATGCAGGGGTTGATCATTCTTCCTCCCAGCTACTTCAGATTTTTCTAATTCCGGAAAGCCCTCCTGAGGTGTATGTGCGGGTCATGGGGGTCTCCATGTCTTCTGAGGCGCGGTCAGACCTTACATTTTGCTTGTTTGTTTTTAGACAAGATCTCACTGTCACCCAGGCTGGAGTGCAGTGGTACGGTCACGGCTCACTGCAGCCCGGATCTCCTGGGCTCCAGTGATCCTTGCACCTCACCATCCAGAATCGCTGGGACTACAGGTGCGAGCCACCATGCACAGCTAATTTTTTGGTTTGTTTTTGAGATGGAGTCTCACTCTGTCACCCAAGCTGGAGCACAGTGGCAGGATCTCGGTTCACAGCAACCTCTGCCTACAGGGTTTAAGCTTTTCTCCTGCCTCAGCCTCCCAAGTAAATGGGATTACAGGTGTGCGTCACCACGCCCAATTAATTTTTATATTTTTAGTAGAGACTGGGTTTTGCCATGTGGCCCAGACTGGTCTTGAACTCCTGACCTCAAGCGATCCACCAGCCTCAGACCCCCAAAGTGCTGGGATTACAGGCTTAAGCCACCATGCCCAGCCTAATTTTTAAATTTTTTTGTAGAGATGGAGTCGTGCCATGTTGCCCAGGCTGGTCTCAAACTCCTGGGCTCAAGTGATTCTCCCACCTCAACCTCCCAAAGTACTGGGATTACAGGTGTGATCTACTGCACCAGGCCTGTAAAAAAATTTTTTAAAAACAAAGAGCCTACTTTTGGTTTGCTAGGAACTTTCTGGAATTATACTGAAAGCCCTCATTCCAGAAGTCTCAGCGCTGGGCATACCAGTAGAGTTGGTCACCCTAGCTTAGAAAGATATTTGAGACCGCAAGTCACATGAGGGCAGAGCCTTTGTTCCATTCTTATTTATTTATTTTTTTTTGAGACAGAGTCTCTCTGTTACTCAGGCTGGAGTGCAGTGACTTGATCTCAGCTCACTGCAACCTCTGCTTTCCAGGTTCAAGCGATTCTCCTGCCTTAGCCTCCTGAGTAGCTGGGATTACAGGTGCATACCACCACATCCAGCTAATTTTTGTATTTTTAGTAGAGATGGGGTTTAACCAGGTTGGCCAGGCTGGTCTCAAACTCCTGACCTCAGGTGATCTACCTGCCTCGGCCTCCCAAAGTGCTGGGATTACAAGCATGAGCCACCATGCCAGGCCTCTTTGTTCCATTCTTTTTTTTCTTTGAGATGGAGTTTTGCTCGTTACCCAGGCTGGAGTGCAATGGTGCGATCTCAGCTCACCGCAACCTCCACCTCCTGAGTTCAAGCAATTCTCCTACCTCAGCCTCCCGAGTAGCTGGGACTACAGGCGCGCGCCACCATGCCCAGCTAATTTTTGTATTTTTAGTAGAGACGGGGTTTCACCTTGTCGACCAGAATGGTCTC
>CM052651.1:12120188-12132040 GCA_028533165.1 Leontopithecus rosalia
TAGGCGTTAGCCACCGCCCCCGGCCTTGTTCCATTCTTTTTTTTTTGAGACAGAGTTTCACCCTTGTTAACCAGGCTGGAGTGCAATGGCACTATCTTGGCTCACTGCAACCTCCGCCTCCTGGGTTCAGGCAATTCTCCTGCCTCAGCCTCCTGAGTAGCTGGGATTACAGGCGCATGCCACCATGCCCAGCTAATTTTTTGTAGTTTTAGTAGAGACGGGGTTTCGCCAGGTTGACCAGGATGGTCTCGATCTCTTGACCTCGTGATCCACCCGCCTCGGCCTCCCAAAGTGCTGGGATTACAGGCTTGAGCCACCGCACCTGGCAGACCTTGTTCCATTCTTGATTGTGCATCAAATGAAGGAGAGAACAAGCCCTCAATAAATATATCCAGAATGGGCCAGGCGCAGTGGCTCACACCTGTAATCCCAGCACACTGGAAGGCCCAGGTGGGCGGATCACGAGGTCAAGAACTCGAGACCATCCTGGCCAACATGGTGTGAAACCCTGTCTCTACTAAAAATACAAAAAATAGCCGGGCGTGGTGGCATGTGCCTGTGGTCCCAGCTACTGGGAGGCTGAGGTGGAAGAATCACTTGAACCCAGGAGGCGTAGGTTGCAGTGAGCCGAGATTGTGCCACTGCACTCCAGCCTGGCGACAGAGCAAGACTGTCTCAAAAATAAATAAATAAATAATAAATCCAGAATGACTGAATCAATCAATGTCCTCTGAAATAAGGCTGCTCTCTTCATACCCATTCCTCTGAACACTTGGAAACAAAGGCACATAAATTACAGGTACCAGGTGCCATCTGTGCCAGTCTGATTCAAAGTGTTGAGATTACAGACACGAGCCACCACATCTGATCTCTGATCCACCGGGACTTTCTCCACCTGAGTTACCTTTCCAGGACTCCCAGGAAGTTCTTTCAATTCTTGATCAGGCTTAACCAAAAGCACAAATCCCGGTGTAGACCTGGAGGTGCATCCTTAAAAGCTGCAATTTGAAAGCCAGCTGTAGTGTAGAATCAGGGGGGTGGCACAACTTCCAAAATCCAAGGTTAATAGGCTGTGAATTGCCACTTTCTTTGCTCATTCTCTGTGCTTCAGCGGTTCTTTTAACCTACTGTCATTCAGCTTGGGGAGGAGAAGAAAGTGGGAATGGCACCAGCTGCAAGGAGAGACTCACAACAATGCTGTCCCCTCCCCTCGCCCCCACCGTCCCACCCCGCTGGTCCCCCCAAAGCACCAGGCATTCAGTTATACAGTAGATATTTATACAGCCTACCCAGTGCAAATTCAAATTTATTTTCAAGTCATTAGGGCCAATTGCTCACCTTTGGGCCCTGTAATATCATTTGTTTCGTGCCAAACCAAATGCTTTTCCTGTCGCAAATATGATAAATCCTGCATGGTGCCGTTCAATCATGTTCAAACTGATTCAGGTTGTTGTAAGAGTTGGGTTCTATGAATGGATGGACTGAGTCATGAAATGTTGACCTCATGGGCGATTCTTTTAATTCGAGAGTATTCAGTCCTATTGAGGAGAATTGGCTTACTCAGAAGGTCCTACTATGAATAACAGACTATTTCCTTTAATTTGTCCAAGACTTGAAAGAATGCAATTTTTTTTTGCCTTTATTGTGGCCATTAAGGACTCAATTTGCTTTCTTCTCAAGCTTTCAGAGGTATATTGAATTCAGCCAGGCCCAGGGCTCACGCCTGTAATCCCAGCACTTTGGGAGGCTAAGCAAGGTGGATCACCTGAGGTCAGGAATTCAAGACCAACCAGCCTGACCAACATGGTAAAATCCTGTCTCTACTAAATATACAAAATTAGGCAGGCATGGTGGTGCATTTCTATAATCCCAGCTACTTGGGAGTCTGAGGCAGGAGAATAGCTTGAACCTGGGAGGCGGAGGTTGGGTTAGCCGAGATCCTGCCATTGCACTCCAGCATGGTGAACAGCCTGAGACTCCGTCTCACACAAACAATAACAACAGCAAAAACAAAAACATGGCACAGTGGCTCATGCCTGTAATCCCCACACTTTGGAGGCCGAGGCAGGCAGAGCACAAGGTCAAGAGATTGAGACCATTCTGGCCAACATAGTGAAACCCTCTGCACTAAAAATACAAAAATTAGCTGGTGGCGGGGTGGGGTGGAGGGTGGGGGGTGGGGGGGGTGACATGTGCCTGTAGTCCCAGCTACTCAGGAGGCTGAGACAGGAGAATGGCTTGAACTAAGGAGATAGAGGTTGCAGTGAGCTGAGATTGGGCCACTAAGCTCCAGTCTGGGCAACAGAGTGAGACTCTGTCTTAAAAAGAAAATATATATATATTGAATTGCACTCTATGTGTAATACTGGGGCAGAATTTGAAGATGTGAGGTTAAGAGACAATAAAAGCCAGCTGTGGTGGCTCACACCTGTAATCTCAGCACTTTGGGAGGCTAAGGCAGGTGGGCGATTACCTGAGGTTGGAAGTTCGAGACCTGCCTGACCAACATGGGGAAACCCTGTCTCTACTAAAAATACAAAATTAGCCAGGTGTGGAGGTGCATGCCTGTAACCCAGTACTCAGGAGGCTGAGGCAGGAGAATCACTTGAACCCAGGAGGTGGAGGTTGCAGTGAGCCAAGATCATGCCATTGCACTTCAGCCTGGGCAACAAGACTGAAACTCTGTCTCAAAAAAAAAAAAAAAAATTAGGTGGGTGTGGTAGTGCTTGCCTGTAATCCCAGCTACTTAGAAGGCTAAGGAAGGAGAATCTCTTGAAACTTTTATTTGCTGTAAATGCAAATTACTGGGCTCTACCCCAGGCCTTCTTGAATGACTAACTGAGGGGTGGCACCCAGAGATGTGCATTTTAACAAGGCGTTTAGGGGACTGTGATGCTCATTCAGGTTTAAGAATTCATTCAGGTTTATGTAGATATTTTAATTCCCTGTTCTTTGCTGGAGTGATAGGAAGGAATCAGCAAGGAAGCAGCGAACCAATTTTGGCCTGGCAGCTCCTTTTTCTTTTTCTTTTGAGACAGAGTCTCATTCAGCTGCCTAGGCTGGAGTGCAGTGTCGTGATCTCACCACAACATCCACCTCCCGGGTTCAAGCAATCCTCCCGTCTCAGCCTCCCGAGTAGCTGGGATTACAGAGACCCACCGTCATGCCTGGTAATTTTTGTATTTTAATAGAGACGGGTTTTTTAAAAAATGTTGGTCAGGCTGTTATTTAACTCCTGACCTCAGGTGATCGGTCCGCCTTTTTTTTTTTTAACTTTTTGTGGACAACGGGGTCTTGCTATGTTGCTCAGACAGGTCTCGGACTCCTGAGCTCAAGTCATCCTCCCACTTCTGCCTCCCTAAATCCTGGGATTACAGGCGTGAGCTACTGCCCCAGCTCTGGGGGTTCTTTTCTTTTTTCCTCTCTACCTCCAGTAACTTGTGCACAAGGTCCTCAGTCTTCCTTTTATCTGCCGTGCCCATAGACAACAGTAACAAGGCGCAGACTAAAGGGAAACAGTTCAAGTGAATCTGGCATTCAGGGCTCCCCTAACACCCCATTCTCCAGTCCAGCCCTTTCCCCACTTCGAGGGCACCTTTGTCTCCAGGCTGAGGCTCCTGGAATATGCACAGATCTTGCTCCAGGCCACTCAGTCCCCTTTGTTTTGCCCTCCTCTCCCTTCTCCATTGTTCTGGGCCAGCTTAAACCTCACTGTTAAATTTGAAAGTCCTACTCAAGCCCTACCCTTTTAGGAAGCTTTCTCAACCCGCTAGATCTTTCACTGCCTCTTTTCTGAATTCTATGGTATTTCTTTTTTTATTTTTTTCCAGGGAGTCTTTCTTTGTTGCCCAGGCTGGAGTGCAATGGCTCACTGCAAACTCCCCCTCCCAGGTTCCAGCAATTCTCCTGCCTCAGCCTCTCAGTCCAGTAGCTAGGACTACAGGTTTGAGACACCACACCCGGCTATGAATTCCATGGAATTTCTTAATCTAATCTAAACTATTTGTACATAATCATAGGCCACCTTGTGCTATTATTTAATTTCTCTTGAGGGTCTACTTTTGTTCCTTATAGGTGAAGGTCATTTTTAACATGACTTTTTTTTTTTTTGAGAATGAGTTTTGCTCTTGTAGCCCAGGCTGATCCACCCACCTTGGCCTCCCAAAGTGCTGGGATTACAGGCGTGAGCCATCATGCCCGGCCTTTTTACATGACTTCTTACTCCCTTCAATATCAAGATCAGACATCAGACTGGGCACCGTGGCTCATTCCCACAGCCCCAACACTTTGGGATGACTAGTAGACAGCTTGAACCCAGAAGTTCAAGACCAACCTGGGCAACATGGTGAAACCCTGTCACTTTTTTTTTTTTTTGAGACGGAGTTTCACTGTTGTTACCCAGACTGGAGTGCAATGGCACGATCTTGGCTCACCGCAACCTCTGCCCTCTGGGTTCAAGCAATTCTCCTGCCTCAGCCTCCTGAGTAGCTGGGACTACAGGCGCGCACCACCTAATTTTTGTATTTTTGGTAGAGACGGGGTTTCACCTTATTGACCAGGATGGTCTCGATCTCTTGACCTGATGATTCACCTGCCTTGGCCTCCCAAAGTGCTGGGATTATAGGCGTGAGCCACCGCGCCCAGCCAACTTTTTTTTTTTTTTTTTTTTTTAAACAGAGATTAGAGGCCTAGTGCAGTGGCTCACACTGGTAATCCCAGCACTTTGGGAGGCCAAGGCGGGTGGATCACCTAAGGTTGGGAGTTCAAAACCAGCCTGACCAACATGGAGAAACCCCCGTCTCTGCTAAAAAAACAAAATTAGTTGGGTGTGGTGGCGCATGCCTGTAATCCCAGCTACTTGGGAAGCTGAGGCAGGATAATTGCTTGAACCCGGAAGGCAGAGATTTCGGTGAGTTGAGCTGAGATCGTGCCATTGCACTTCAGCCTGGACAACAAGAGTGAAACTCCATCTAAAACATAAGCAAATAAAATTTAAAAAGTAAATAAAATATAAACAAGAATAAGCTTGGGCAGCTCAGAAAATCCTGTTCCTGTTGAGAGAAATAGGGAAGTTAGGACGGGAAACTGGTTTTTGGAGGGGAAACTGGGCTTGAAAGATGATTATTTCACTTTTGGACACACGTTTCGTTTACTGTATCGAGCTGATATGTTTGGTTTCTATAGTTGGTTCCTTCTTCCCCTAAAACTTAGTTTCGGTGCTTAGAGAGGAAAACAAAACAAAACCCAGGCCCAGTTGTGTGTCTTTCCCAAGACCTAAGTGCATCTCTTAACACAACCCGAAATTACCCCAGAGCCTGAGGGATCAATAGACAGCTGAGTTGTTCCAGATTTTATTTTATTATTTATTTATTTATTTATTTTGAGACGGAGTTTCGCTCTTGTTACCCAGGCGGGAGTGCAATGGCCCGATCTCGGCTCACCGCAGTCTCCGCCTCCTGGGTTCAGGCAATTCTCCTGCCTCAGCCTCCTGAGTGGCTGGGATTACAGGCATGCGCCACCATACCCAGCTAATTTTTTTGTGTTTTTAATAGAGATGGGGTTTCACCATGTTGACCAGGATGGTCTCGATCTCTTGACCTCGTGATCCACCTGCCTCGGCCTCCCAAAGTGCTGGGATTACAGGCTTGAGCCACCGCGCCCGGCCCCCATTCCAGATTTTAAAGGGACAAGCATCAATGGTGAAGAAGTGCTCCCAGGGCTGTCCCACCCAGCCTTCCGTTTTTGTCATCTCTGGCTGCAGGTGAAGGGAGATGGGAACCTCACCTGCTTGGCTACACTTTTGTTGTTCCAAGGAGTTCTTACTCCAAGAATCAGGGCTTCCTGATGGACCTGTCTGACTAGAATCACCACTCTCTATCCTGAACCATCTCGGCTCAGCTCCCAAAAAAAAAGCTTTCTAAATAGATGCTGCTGTTTGGGGACAGGCACTAAGGTTTCTGCAGCATCTTAATCTTTGAGTCACTTTAAGTGAAGTTCTACCCCAGCTGGTGGCTGAGGCTACCTGAAAGAGAGAACATAGGTCTGTCTGACTCTCCCAAGCTCCAGAGTGGAGACAGCCCCTCCGTGCAGGGTCAAGACAGAGCAGAACAGCCCGGCCTGACTCCTCTCCATGGGACTGGAGTAGAGCAGGTTGGAATGGGGCCAGCTGACCGCTCCAGCTCCCAGCAAACTTTTTTTTTTTCTGAGGCAGAGTTTCACTCTGTGGCCCAGGCTGGAGTACAGTGGCACAATCTCATCTCACTGCAACCTCCACTTCCCGGGTTCAAGCGATTTTCCTGCCTCAGCCTCCTGAGTAGCTGGGACTTCAGGCGCAGGCCACCATGCCCACTAATTTTTTGTATTTTTTTTTTTTTTTGAGACGGAGTTTCACTGTTGTTACCCAGACTGGAGTGCAATGGCACAATCTCGGCTCACTGAAACCTCTGCCTCATGGGTTCAAGCAATTCTCCTGCCTCAGCCTCCCAAGAAGCTGAGACTACAGGCGTGCACCACCATGCCCAGCTAATTTTTGTATTTTTAGTAGAGACGGGGTTTCACCATGTTAACCAGGATGGTCTCGATCTCTTGACCTCGTGATCCACCCGCCTCGGCCTCCCAAAGTGCTGGGATTATAGGCGTGAGCCACCGCGCCCGGCCTAATTCTTTGTATTTTTAGTAGAGACAGGGTTTCACCGTGTTAGCCAGGATGGTCTCAATCACCTGCAGTCCTTATCAACCTGCCTCAGCCTCCCAAAGTGCTATGATTTCAAGTGTGACTCAGCAGCCCCAGCAATCTGATTAATGCCACCAGCCACATGACTTCCTTGACGATGCAGAATCTCCCTAACTGACGCAGGCTCCCTGACTGACCCTTTTTAAGCATAGTACATTTAACTTGGGTTTATTGGGGTCAAGCTAACCTTACCTGAGGAACTTGCTTAGCAGGATTGAAGCATTGTAGAAAAATAAAATTCAAAGGCTGGGTGCCGTGGGTCATGCCTGTAATCCCAGCACTCTGGGAGGCCAAGGAGGGCGGATCACCTGAGGTTGGGAGTTAGAGACCAGCCTGACCAACATGGAAAAACCCCGTCTCTAAAGAAAATTCATAATTAATCTAGGAATAAAAATTACTGGCCGGGCCGGATGGCTCACGCCTGTAATCACAGCACTTTAAGAGCTGAGGCAGGCAGATCACAAGGTCAAGAGATCAAGACCATCCTGCCCACCACGGTTAAACCCTGTCTCTACTAAAAATACAAAAATTAGCTGGGTGCAGTGGCACGCACCTGTAGTCCCAGCTATTTGGGAGGCTGAGGCAGGAGAATTGCTTGAACCCTGGAGGCAGAGTTTGAGGTGAGCCAAGATCACGGCACTGCACTCCAGCCTGGTGATAGAGTGAGACACCATCTCAAAAAAAAAAAAAATGAGGGATAAAAATTACTTTCTTATGTTGGTATTTGACAGAATGAAGAGCATCTGCTTTGAAATCAAGGAGGATCCCTGGGTTGAATTTGGGGTTCACATTTGTAATCCTAGCACTTTGGGAGGCCGAGGCAGGAGGATCACTTAAGTGTAGGAGTTCAAGACCAGCCTGGGGAATGTAGCAAAACCCCATCTTTATATAAAACAATAATAATAATAATAATGAAAAGGGGAAACTTGGTGTCTTTCTTGACTCTTCCCTACCCATATTTGCCCTAGCACCAACAGCCAATTGGCCACCTGATTCTTCTTTTTATAAAGCACCTTTCAAACCCATCCACTTCTCTCTTTCTTTAGCCTAAACCTTCATCATCCTTTTTCTTTTTTTTTTGACAGAGTTTAGCTGTTGTTACCCAGACTGGAGTGCAATGGCACGATTTCGGTTCACCGCAACCTCCACCTTCTGGGTTCAAGCAATTCTCCTGCCTCAGCCTCCCGAGTAGCTGGGACTACAGGCGCGCGCCACCACGCCCAGCTAATTTTTGTATTTTTAGCAGAGACGGGGTTTCACCTTGTTGACCAGGATGAGTCTCGATTTCTTGACCTCGTGATCCACCCGCCTCGGCCTCCCAAAGTGCTGGGATTATAGGCATTAGCCACCGTGCCCGGCCTTTTTTAATTTTTTTTTTGAGACAGAGTCTTGCTCTGTCACCCAGGCTGGAGTGCAGTGGTGTGATCTCAGTTCACTGCAACCTCTGACTCCCAGGTACAAGCAATTCTGCCTCAGCCTCCCGAGTAGCTGGGATTTTAGGTGCCTGCCACCATGCTCAGCTAATTTTTGTATTTTAGTGGAGAACGGTTTTCACCCTGTTAGCCAGGATGGTCTCAAACTCCTGACCTGTGATTTACCCACCTTGGCCTTCAAAAGTGTTGGGATTACAGGTGTGAGCCACCGCGCCTGGCCATTACCTAGACTTTCAACTATTACTTGTCCCACAGCAACACCCTCCAAACTGGCCTTTCTGCCTCCTCCCTGGCTACAATCCAGCCTCTCCAGGGAGGAGTTTGATCTTCCCACTGTGCAGTGCTAGCTAAGTACCTCAGTGAGTCATTCAAGAAGACAGCCACCAACAAATTACTCTTCCCATGAACAGGAGTGGATGGCATCTATTTCTGATCCTCTTTTTTTTTTTTTTTGGAGAGAGGAGCTCTGGTGCAGGATCCCCACCTCTTGAATCTGGGTCTATAACTTGCTTTTACCAACAGAATGTGGTGAAAGTGATATTCTGGGATTTCTAAACCCAGGTGTTAAGAGCCCCACTTCACTGGGTGCAGTGGCTCATGCCTATAACCCCAGCACTTTGGGAGGCCGCCGAGGTGGGAGGTCAGGAGTTCAAAACCAGCCTGGCCAACATAGTGAAACCCTGTCTCTAATACTAATACAAAAAAAATAGCCATGCCTGGTGCTGGGCACCTGTAATCCCAGCTACTTGGGAGGCGGAGGTAGGCAGAAGAATCGCTTGAACCCAGAAGCTGGAAGGTGCAGTGAGCTGAGACTGTGCCACTGCACTCCAGCCAGGGCAACAACAGAGCAAGACTCCATCTCAAAAAAAAAAAAAAAATGTCCGGCTTCCTTTTCCTTGTCTTGGCAGTCAGCTGCCATATAAAATGGTTCTGATAGCCAGGTGTAGCGGTGCATACCTATATGCTACTTGGGAGGCTGAGGGGGGAGAATTGCTTGAGCCTAGGAGTTTGAGGCTACAGTGAGCCAAGATCATGCCATTGCACTCTAGCCTGAACAACAGAGCAATACCCGGTCTCAGAAAAAAAAAAAAGAGGTTCTGAGCTACATTACTGGATAGTAAGAGACCAGATGAAGAGGAAGGGGACCAGCTAGCCCTCACACATTGCAGCCACCTAACTAAGCCATCAGAGAAGTGAATGAGGTCATACTGAACATTCTGCCAGTGACTTTAGGTTCTCCAGTGCCTGTCAAGCCACCCCTGTGAGCACCATCTGGAGGAAGGAAGACCCATCTCTGTCAAGTGTCTAAACCACTAGATTTTGGCATGATTTTGACACGGTTTGTTACATAGCAATAGATAGCTGAAACATGCCCTAGTGTTTTGTTTTTGAAAATTTTTTATTTTGTTATTATTATTATTATTTAAGACAGAGTCTGGCTCTGTCACCCAGGCTGGAGTGCAGTGGTGCAATCTTGACTCACTGCAACATCCGCCTCCCAGGTTCAAACAATTCTCCTGCCTCAGCCTCCTGAGTAGCTGGGATTATAGGCATGCACCACAACTCCTGACTAATTTTTTATATTTTTAGTAGAGACGGGGTTTCACCATGTTGTTCAGGATGGTCTCGAACTCCTAACTTTGCGATCCACCTGCCTCAGCCTCCCAAAGTGTTGGGATTACAGGAGTAAACTACTTCGCCCGGCTTTGTTATTATTTTTTTTGAGATGGAGTCTCACTCTGTCTTTCCCAGGCTGGAGTGCAGTGGCACAATCTCAGTTTACGGCAACCTCCTCCTCCCAGGTTCAAGCAATTCTCCCGTCTCAGCCTCTAGTGTAGCTGGAACTACAGGCATGTGCTACCACGCCTTGTTAATTTTTGTATTTTTAGTAGAGACAGGGTTTCACCACGGTAGTCAGGCTGGTCTCCAACTCCTGATCTCAGGGGATCCGCCCGCCTCGGTCTCCCAGAGTGCTGGGATTACAGGCATGAGCTGCCGCACCTGGGTTAACACACCCTAATCTTAAAGTCAACTTGCCTGAAATAGTGTTGATCTGGTTGTTACATCTCCAGTCTCCCCTTCATCTTCTCTTGTGGGCCTCTGCAGACTTCTGCCTCATCTTATTCTCCTCTTTAGTCCCACCTACTCATCACCAGTTTTTCTTTTCTCAGGAGACATCACTTCTTCCAGGAAATCTTTTTTTTTTTTTTTTAGAGATGGGTTTTCACCATGTTGGCCAGGCTGGTCCCAAAGTCCTGACCTCAGCTGATCTGCCCACCTCGGACCCCCAAAGTGCTGGGATTACAGGCGTGAGCCACCGCACCCAGCCCCAAGAAATTTTTTTTTTTTTAGTCAAGTGTAGTATTGAGAAGGGGGAAAGAGTAGAACAAGGAGTTCCATCTGTAACTGACTGTGAACAATCAATTGAGATAACTCGCTACCTTCGGATCAGCCCCCAAGAAATCTTTAATTCCATCATAAGATTGGACTGGGCCTGATCAAGCCTTTGTATTGTACCTGCACTTACTTTACTGTGGCAATTAGCACATTATATTGTAATGCTCTGGGTAATTGTCTCCACCATTAAACCTTTAACTCTGTGAAGGCAGAGAGTGTCAGCCTTTTTAAAGAATTACAGGGCCAGGCACAGTGGATCACACCTGTAATCCCAGCATTTAGGGAGGCCAGGAAGGAGAATCACTTGGGCCCAGGGGTTTGAGACTAGCCCAGGCAACATAGCATGACCCTGACTCTACAAAAAGAAATTTTCTTAAAGACAAGGTTTCATCATGTTGGCCAGGATGGTCTTGATCCATCTCCTGACCTCGTGATCCACCCACCTCGGCCTCCCTAAGTGCTGGGATTATAGGTGTAAACCACCACGCCTGGCCTTCTTTCTTTCATTCTTTTTTTTAAAGACGGGGTTTCACCATGTTGGTCAGGCTGGTCTTGAACTCCCGACCTCAGGTGATCCGCCCGCCCTGGCCTCCAAAGTGCTTGGATTACAGGCGTGAGCCACTATGTCCAGCCTTTTATTTTATTTTATTATATTAATGTATTTTTTCTAGAGATGAAAAACTTTTTTTTAAATTATCTGGGCATGGTGGCATACTCCTATAGTCCCAGCTACTCAAGAAGCTGAAGAAGTAGGACGATTACTTGAGCCCAGAAGGTCGAAGCTACAGTGAGCTATAGAGCTATCATGCCTCTGTACTCTAGTCTGGATGACAAAGTGAGACCCGGTCTCAAAATAAAGAAATTCAAAATAAAATAAAGAAATAGGCCGGGTGCGGTGGCTCACGCCTGTAATCCCAGCACTATGGGAGGCCAAGGCGGGTGGATCACGAGGTCAAGAGATCGAGATCATCCTGGTCAACATGGTGAAACCCCGTCTCTACTGAAAATACAAAAAATTAGCTGGGCACGGTGGCGCATGCCTGTAATCCCAGCTACTCAGGAGGCTGAGGCAGGAGAATTGCCTGAACCCAGGAGATGGAGGTCTCGGTAGGCCGAGATCGCACCATTGCACTCCAGCCTGGGTAACAAGAGCGAAACTCCGTCTCAAAAAAAAAAAAGAAATAATTGTATCCTTTGCTCCTTGTATACTATCTGGCACAGTACATGCTATTTATTTTATTTTATTTTATTTTGAGATGGAGTTTCGCTGTTGTTACCCAGACTGGAGT
>CM052651.1:12132540-12149216 GCA_028533165.1 Leontopithecus rosalia
GGAGATGGAGGTCTCGGTAGGCCGAGATCGCACCATTGCACTCCAGCCTGGGTAACAAGAGCGAAACTCCGTCTCAAAAAAAAAAAAGAAATAATTGTATCCTTTGCTCCTTGTATACTATCTGGCACAGTACATGCTATTTATTTTATTTTATTTTATTTTGAGATGGAGTTTCGCTGTTGTTACCCAGACTGGAGTGCAATGGCACGATCTCAGCTCACCGCAACCTCCGCCTTCTGGGTTCAGGCAATTCTCCTGCCTCAGCCTCCTGAGTAGCTGGGATTACAGGCGTGCGCCACCGTGCCCAGCTAATTTTTGTATTTTTAGTAGAGACAGCGTTTCACCATGTTAGCTATGATGGTCTCGATCTCCTGACCTTGTGATCCACCCTCCTTGGCCTCCCAACGTGCTAGGATTACAGGCATGAACCACCATGCACAGCGTATTTTTATTTTTTCATGCTTGGACTGTTAAAGACTCATAATTGGCCAGGCATGGTGGCTCACACCTCTAATCCCAGTACTTTGGGAGGCCGAGGTGGGTGGACCACGAGGTCAGGAGATTGACCGAGACCATCCTGGCCAACATGGTAAAACCCCGTCTCTACTTAAAATACAAAAAAATTAGCTTTTCGTACTGGCGGGCGCCTGTAATCCCAGTTACTTGGGAGCCTGAGGCAGGAGAATCGCTTGAGCTCTGGAGCGGGAGGTTGCAGCAAACTGAGATTACACCCCTGCACTCCAGCCCTGGCGACAGAGAGACACTCTGTCTCAAAAAAAAAAAAAAAAAAAGAAAAGCTGAGCGCGGTGGCTCAAGCCTGTAATCCCAGCACTTTGGGAGGCTGAGGCGGGTGGATCAGGAGGTCAAGAGATCGAGACCATCCTGGTCAACATGGTGAAACCCCGTCTCTACTAAAAATACAAAAAATTAGCTGGGCATGGTGGTGCGTGCCTGTAATCCCAGCTACTTAGGAGGCTGAGGCAGGAGAATTGTCTGAACCCAGAAGGTGGAGATTGCGGTGAGCCGAGATCGGGCCATTGCACTCCAGCCTGGGTAACAAGAGTGAAACTCCGTTTCAAAAAAAAAAGATTTCTACTTTTTTTTTTTTTTTTTTTTTTTGAGACGGAGTCTTGCTCTTATTGCCGATTCCCTGCGGCAGCCTCCGGAGTAGCTGGGACTACAGGCACACACCACCACGCCTGGCCAATTTTGTTTTTTTAGTAGAAATGGGGTTTCTTCATTAGTCAGGCTGGTCTTAAACTCCCGACCTCAAGTGATCTGCTGCCTTGGCCTCCCAAAGTGCTGGGATTACAGGTGTGAGCCAGTGCTCCTGGGGGATAATTTTTATATTTTTAGTAGAGATGGCGCTTTGCTACATTGTCCAGTCTCATTTGAAACTCCTAAGTTTAAGGGCTCCTTTTGTTTCAGCATCCAAAGTGCTAGCATTATAGGTATAAGTCACCTCGCCCAGCCTGTATTTTCCATTGTAGTATTTAGTTATTAAGATTACCAGGCCGAGGCTGGACACAGTCGCTCATGCCTATACACCAGCACTTTGGGAGGCCAAGGAGGGTGGACCACCTGAGGTTGGGAGTTCGAGACCAGCCTGACCAACATGGAGTAACCCTGTCTCTACTAAAATACAAAAAATTAGCCGAGTGTGGTGGTGCATGCCTGTAATCCCAACTACTTGAGAGGCTGAAGAAGGAGAATCACTTGAACCCAGGCGGCAGAGGTTGCGGTGAGTCAAAGTCTCACCATTACACTCCAGTCTGGCCAACAAGAGCGAAACTCCATCTCAAAATCTCAAAAAAAGAAAAAAAGAAAAGAAAAGAAAAAAGATTACTAGTCTTTTGATGTGGTGGCTCATGCCTGTGATCCTAGCACTTTGGGAGGCCGAGGAGGGCAGAATACCTGAGGTTGGGAGTTCGAGGTCAGTCTGACCAACATGGAGTAACCCTGTCTCTACTAAAAGTACAAAATTAGCCACTCATGGTGGAACATGTCTGTAATCCCAGCTACTGAGGAGTCTGAGGCAGGAGAATCACTTGAACCTTGGAGGTGGAGATTTCGGTGAGCCAAGACTGTGCCATTGCACTCCAGCCTGGGCAATAAGAACAAAACTCTGTCTCAGAAAAAAAAAAAAGAGATTTCCTCTCATTTTTTAAATTTAGCTTTTAATTATGGAAATATTTTTCTTTCCTTTCTCACTCTTGCCCAGGCTGGAGTGTAGTGGCATGATCTCAGCTCACTGCAACCTTCACTTTCCAGGCTCAAGTGATTCTCCCATCTCAGCCTCCCTAGTAGCTGGGACTACAGGCTCACACCACATGCCAGCTTATTTTGTTTATTTTTGTGGAGATGAGGTTTTGCTAGGTTGCTCAGGGTTGTCTCAAACCCCTGGGCTCAAGGGATCTGCCTACCTAGGCCTGCCAAAGTGCTGGGATTCAGGCATGAGATACCATGCCCAGCTAATTATGGAAAAAATTTAACATATCAATAATAAGCATATATGAGTATAGGGAGCCCTCATATGCCATCTCTCAACTTCAACAGTTATCAGTATTTTGCCATTCTTGTTTCATCTATCCTCTTTTTGTTTTCTGGAGTATTTTAAAATAAATCCCAGACATCATTTTATTTTATCTGTAAATACTTCATTATGTTTGTCTGATAGGTAAGGAGTTTTTCTCCTCTCTGTCTAAAACACAAATATGACCAGGCAGGGTCGCTCTCCCTGTAATCCCACTAGTTTGGGAGGCCAAAGCGGGCGGATTACCTGAGGTCAGGAGTTGGAGATCAGCCTAGCCAACATGGTGAAATTCTGTCTCTACTAAAAATGCAAAAAATTAGCCGGGCACTGTGGCAGGTGCCTGTAATCCCAGCTGCTCGAGAAGCCAAGACAGGAGAATCACTTGAATCTGGGAGGCAGAGGACGCAGTGAGCTGAGATCCTGCCATTGCACTCCAGCCTGGGCAACAAGAGTTAAACACCATCTCAGAAATAAATAAACAATAAAACATAAACATAATAGTATTTCACCCATACCAAAATCAACAACAATGCTTTCACATCATTAATATGCTGTCCTTATTCAGTCTTTTCCATGACCGTCATTTCACAGTTAGTTCATTCAGATCAGAATCTATACATGGTGCATACGTTGTTTCTAGTTGATGTGTCTCTTTTAATCTGCCTCCCTTTTAAAGGGAGCTGGATTGTCAGGTTTGTGTTAACTTTATGGTACCTTGTCTGTTTATTAAATGGTGAGACAAGGGTATCCCAAGTACCTAGCACATTCTCCTGTACACAGCAGAGCTTCTGGGTTTTTTTTTTTTTTTTGAGAAGGAGTTTTGCTTGTCACTCAGGCTGGAGTGCAGTGGCACGATCTCAGCTTACTGCAACCTCTGCCTCCTGGATTTAAGTGATTCTCCTGCCTCAGCCTCCTGAATAGCTAGGATTACAGTTGTGCCACCATGCCCAGCTAATTTTTGTATTTTTAGTAGAGATGGGGTTTTGCCATGTTGGCCAGGCTGGTCTGGAACTCCTAACCTCAGGTGATCCACCCACCTTGACCTCCCAAAGTGCTGGGATTACAGGCATGAGCCACCGTGTCTGGCCTGTTACAGCTTCTTACCTCCAATAGTTATTTCTTTGTGTGGTATAAATACTCCCATCACAGCCAATTTCAAATTACCAATGTGATGTCGACCAGTTCACAACATTTCTTTTTTTTTTTTTTTTTTGAGACGGAGTTTCACTCTTGTTACCCAGGCTGGAGTGCAATGGCGCGATCTCGGCTCACTGCAACCTCCGCCTTCTGGGTTCAGGCAATTCTCCTGCCTCAGCCTCCCGAGTAGCTGGGATTACAGGCACGTGCCACCATGCCCAGCTAATTTTTTGTATTTTTAGTAGAGACGGGGTTTCACCATGTTGACCAGGATGGTCTTGATCTCTCGACCTCGTGATCCACCCGCCTCGGCCTCCCAAACTGCTGAGATTACAGGCTTGAGCCACCGTGCCCGGCCCAGGTCACAGCATTTCTAACAATTTAACAATTGGTTCTTATAAATGATATGAGCTGTAATCCCGAGGTGAGTGGATCACAAGGTCAAGAGATCGAGACCATCCTGGTCATAAATATAAAAAAAATTAGCTGGGCACGGTGGTGTGTGCCTGTAATCCCAGCTACTCGGGAGGCTGAGGCAGGAAAATTGCTTGAACCCAGGAGGCGGAGGTTGCAGTGAGCCGAGATCACGCCATTGCACTCCAGCCTGGGTAACAAGAGCGAAACTCCATCTCAAAAAAAACAAAACAAAAAAAATGATATGAGCTATTTGAACTTAGAATTTACTCAGCAAAAAGAGATGAATGACACTTAAGGAAGATGAATCTAGTCTAAGTGTTCAATTTAAACTTTAAATCCCAAAGTGCTGGGATTACATGCATGAGCCACCAGTCTTAGCCAAGAGCAGGTATTCAACTTTGAAAATGAGGCCAGGCACAGTGGCTCATGCCTGTAACCCCAGCACTCTGGGAGGCCAAGGCTGGAACATCACTTGAAGTCAGGAGTTCAAGACCAGCCTGGCCAACATGGGAAAACCCCGTCTACTAAAAATAAAAAAAATTAGCCGGGCCTGTAATGTTGCTTTGGCATTTCTGAACCGTCCTGGTGCTGGCGGGAGTGTGGCTGTGAGGATGACCAGAGGTCACTCTTGTCATCATCTTGGTTTTGGCTGGCTTCTGTTTTTTTTTTTTTTTGAGACAGAGTCTCACTGTCAGCTGGTCTGGAGTGCAGTGGGGCAATCTTGGCTCACTGCAATCTCTGCCTCCTGGATTCAAGCCATTCTCCTGCCTCAGCCTCCTGAGTAGCTGGGATTACAAGTGCACACCACTACGCACAGCTAATGTTTTGTATTTTAATAGAGACGGAGTTTCACTATGTTGGCCAGGCTGGTCTCAAACTCCCAATCTGCTGAGGTAACAGGGGTGAACCACCCCGGCTCTTGGCTGGCTTCTTTACTGCAACCTGTATTAGCAGCAGGGTCTTTGTGACCTCCAGTCTCATCCCGTGACTTAGAACGCCTAACTGTCTGGGAATGCAGCCCAGTAGGTCTCAGCCTTATTGTACCCAGCCCCTATTCCAGATGGAGATGGTTCCAATGTCCGTAACACTACCTCTTCCTTCCCAGCTAATAAGTTCCAGTCTCCCAAATCACCGTGCTGCATATATCAGGTCATCCTCCTGCATCAGCACCCCTCATTCCTGAGAATGGCCCTTCTGATTTTCCCACATCTGAGACATTCCTACAGGTCTTAGCATGAATGCCATCTTCTCAGCAAGACCTTCTCTGACGTCTATCCCAATTCTTATCACCTTACTGTGTTCATTTTCTTCATACCAGTTATATCTTACTTATTTGTGTACTGTTGGTCTCCTTCACCAGAATATAAATTCCCATGCGTGTAGAATCCTTGGTGTCATGTGGACTGCTGTAAACCCAGGGCCTAGAATAAGTGAATGGCACATTGCAGGCCAATTAAAAACATTCGTAAATTACTAAATCAATGAAGGAAGTTAAGTGGTCAGAGACTCTAGTTTAGGCTTCAGAGCTGAGCCTTTTGGTTAGATGAACAACCTTTGGGTAAGAAGCTCCTCTTTCCGCCTGGGGACAGTGACTCAGCACTTTAGGAGGCTGAGGCGGGTGGATCACCTGAGGTCAGGAGTTCGAGACCAGTCTGGCCAACATGGTGAATCTCCGTCTCTACTAAAAATACAAAAATTAGCCAGACGTGGTGGCACATGCCTGTAGACCCAGTTACTCAGGAGGCTGAAGCAGGAGAATCGCTCTAAAACGGGAGGTGGAGCCTGCAGTGAGTCGAGATCACGCCACTGCACTCCAGCCTGGGTGACAGAGAGAGATTCTGTCTGAAAAAACAGACCGGGCATAGAGGCTCTCCTCTGTAATCCCAGCCTTTGGGAGTGGAGGCAGACAGATCACAAAGTCAGGCATTCGAGACCAGGCTGGCCAACATGGCAAAACCCTGTCTTTACTAAAAATACAAAAATTAGCAGGGCATGGTGGCGGGCGTCTGTAATCCCAGCTACTCAGGAGGCTGAGGCAGAAGAATTGCTTGAATCCCAGAGTCGGAGGTTGTAGTGAGCTGAGATGGTGCCACTGCACTCCAGTCTGGCAACAGAGTGAGACTCCCTCACAAAAAAAGCACAAAAAACAACAACCAAAAACAACCTCTCTTTCCTTCATTTGGAGGAGAGAGTATCTGAAGTTTCTAATGTTTGACGCCCTTCCCTTTCACCTTAAGGGTAAAGGAAAATTAAGAAGTGCTGACACAAGGCCCACCAACAATAGCAGCATTTCGGAGAAGCACACTCCGTTGGACGGATAGAAACAATTCTACTGAGAATTAAAAAAATAACATGGCTAAAATAAAGTGCTTGAGGGTGAAGCTGGGAGGGAGGTGGATGGTTTGTCCAGCAAAGGTTTAAGATGAAAGGAATAGTTTAGGAATTAGATAATGGTCATTGTTATTCTGATAGAAATCTGGATGCTCTGCCTGTGGGCAAAAGGAGATACCCCATTAAAGAAGGCAAAGGGGAGGAAAGAGAAAAAGAGAGAGTGGGGATTTTCTCTCTTTTGGATAGTTTATTTTGTGTTGTTTGTCATTACCTTTGCTAGTCTGGGAGTCCTTTCCTTTCTTTGGGTTTACATTGTTAGGACGTTTTTAGAAAGATTTTTAAGAACTTCCTCATTCCAACCGCAACTCTTTGAATTTTTCCTTCAAATGCAAATAAAAGCATTTACCATT
This sequence comes from Leontopithecus rosalia, assembly GCA_028533165.1. Lineage (NCBI taxonomy): Eukaryota > Metazoa > Chordata > Mammalia > Primates > Cebidae > Leontopithecus > Leontopithecus rosalia. Next base: position 12,139,369 of record CM052651.1, read on the forward strand.
TGGATATACTGTAATTAAAAAGAGGAAAGGCAGCTTCCTGCACCAAAACAACTTCCTTTTTTTCTGTGTGTGGGCTCAGAGTCCACGTTCAGGCGCTCAGAAGATCGTTGAGAGCTGGGTGGGTAATGGAGGGTGCTGGTGACAGTGGTGGAGGAATCCTGAATTCGGTCAGAGAAATTCAGACACCAAATCCCACTCGATTAGACACTGAGCAAATGTTCATGGTAACACGTTAAGTACTTAATATTTTATTTTCAAGGCAGGTCATCTTGCATCTTACCCTAAAGCTATTTGTTCTTAGAACAAATGTGCATATGCTTCTTAGGTTTAACAACCCACGACTTGCAGTTAGTGAAGGGTCAGGCTTAGCCTTACTCCCTGAATCAACAAGCCTCATTTGCACTTGTGATGACAAAAACCTTAGTTCTCAAACCAAAAGGAGGAATGAGGGCCAGAGGGATAAGTGAAAGTGCTGACTCAGTCCTTCCTTGTGTTTTCCTTTTCTCTTTTCTTTAAAAAAAAAAAATTTTTTTTTTTTTTGAGACTGGGTCTTGTTCTATAGCGCAGGCTGGAGTGCAGTAGCGAGATCACAGCTCACTGCAGCCTTAATTTTTCTGGCTCCAGTGATCCTCCCGCCTCAGCCTCCTGGGTAGGTTTGTTGGTTTGTTTGTTTTGAGACTGAGTCTCACTCTGTTGCCAGGTTGGAATGCAGTGAAACGATCTCGGTTCATTGCAACCTCTGCCTCCCAGGTTCAAAGTGATTCTCCTGCCTCAGCCCCCTGAGTAGCTGGGACTACAGGCGGGCGCCACACGCCCAGCTAACTTGGACGGTCGGGGTTTCACAATATTGGCCAGGATGGTCTTGATTTCTTGACCTCATGATCTGCCTGCCTGGGCCTCCCAGAGTGCTGGATTACAGGCGTGAGCCACTGTGCCTGGCCTAGGTGGAACTGTTACGGGACTCCAAGAGTGGGTTCTTGGATATCATGCAAGAAAGAACTCAGGACTAGCCCTTAGAGGAAAGTTAAAGCAAGCTTATTCAGAAAGTAGAGGAATGAAAGAATGGCACCTCTATAGACCCAGGGTTGACCATTTTTATGGTTATTTCTTGATTATGTGCTAAACAAAGGCTGGATTATTCATGCCTCTCCTATTTAGATTATATAGGGTATCCTCCTTTCATAGTCATGGCATCTGTGAACTGTCATGGCGATGGTAGGAGTGTAGCAGTGAGAACAACCAGAGATCACTCTCGTGGCCATCTTGGTTTTGGTGGATTCTAGGAGGCTTCTTTACTGCAAACTATTTTATCAGCAGAGTCTTTATGACCTGTACTTTGTGTTGACCTCCTATCTCCTGTTGTGATTAAGAATGCCTTGACCTCCTGGGAATGCAGCCCAGTAGGTCTCAGCCTTGTTTTTCAGAGCCCCTACTCAAGATGGAGTTACTCTGGTTCAGATGCCTCTGACAGGACTAAAGGCATACATCACCATGCCCCACTAATTTTTGTATATTTTGTATAGATGGGGTCTTATTATTTTGCCCAGGCTGGTCTTGAACTCCTGGCCTCAAGCAATCCTACTGCCTTGGCCTCCCAAAGTGCTGGGAATACAAGCATGAGCCACCGCACCTGACCTGATTCTTTTTTTTCCTCAGGTGTTTTATTTTCCTGCAGCTCTGTGAGTGTGGAATATTTCTCGTCCTGTTTAAGAGTAATCCAGACAGTTCCAGAACCTAACTAAGCTTAGGTGAAGAACTAGTAGCAGTGGTCTTCCTTCTTTACCTGTCTCTATATATGTGGCTTTTGTTGATTACTTGAGTGAATAAACTCCCAGAAAGGGAAAATAGCTTAGTAGCAAATTAGTGTTCTTTTCCCAATTCTGCTGACTTTTACTTGCTCAGAGGGAATTTGATTCATTTTCCTAAATCAGTACTACCTTTGAATTCCTTGTCTTTTTCTCTTAGGAATAAAAAAGTTGGTTTTCATGGGCCAAGAGCTGAATCACGGATTTAGTGGGAGTTGCATGACGCATTGACTAACTGGGCCACTTTTCCTCCGCTCTTCCAACCACATTGTGAGGGCCCTTCTGTGGGGGTGCCAGGTGGAAATTCTGGGGCGAACGATCTGTTCTAGCTGATGAAATGCTTTGTCATTGCTGTCATCATTGGCTAGGCTGAAGACACATCTTCAGTAATAAGGCATGACTGTAATTCCTCATCCTCTGGCTATTATTAATCATGATTCATTTCACGAAAGAGGAAATAAAAGCCTCTGTAGATCCAAAGTGCATCTAAACTGGAAGGATTTCAGATTTGAGCATGTGAGGACTTTCCCTCATACAAGGGGAAGTAAGAATGTTCATCCAGGGTAAAAAGACCTTTTAAGGTGTGACTGCGCTGGGAACTGCGTGGCGACCCCTGTGAACTGCAGGTACACCTCTGGAGGGCCTTCTGGAATTAGAAAGCCTGAAATGGCTGTAAGATCGTAGAAAGAGGAAGAAATGACCCTGCCTAGTACTCAACTATGAGACATTCTCTATTGTTTCTCATTCCACCCTCAACTGATGAGGCTGTTGGACTTTGTAACCAACCTTGGCCAACCTGGTGATGTCATACCCTGAGACCTCCCTACCAGGCTGGCCAACCTCGTGACTCTACACCCTACAACTCCCTACCAGCTTGCAAAAAAAACGGCCAGCTGTGACTTTCGTAACTTTCCACTGCCTTCCCCACAACCTATAAAACCAACTCCTATCCCACCGCCCTTGGCTGACTCCACTTTTGGTCTCAGCCCACCTGCACCCAGGTGAATAAACAGCCATGTCGCACCAGGCGCGGTGGCGCGTGGCTGTAGTCGCAGCTATTCAGGAGGCTGAGGCTGGAGGATCGCCTGAGTCCAGGAGTTCTGGGCTGTACTGCATTATGCTGATCAGGTGTCCGCACTAAGTTTGCCATCAATATGGTGACCTCCCAGGAGTGGGGATTATCAGATTGCCTAAGGCGGGGTGAGCCGGCCCAAGTCGGAATGGAGCAGGTCAAAACTCCCATGCTGATCCGTAGTGGGATCCTGCCTGTGAATAGCCGCTGCACTTCAGCCTGGTCAACATCGTGAGACCCCCCTCTTTAAAAAAATAAATAAGGCCGGGCACAGTGGCTCAAGCCTGTAATCCCAGCACTTTGGGAGGCCGAGGAGGGTGGATCACAAGGTCAAGAGATCGAGACCATCCTGGTCAACATGGTGAAACCCCGTCTCTACTAAAAATACAAAAAATTAGCTGGGCATGGTGGCGCCTGCCTGTAATCCCAGCTACTCAGGAGGCTGAGGCAGGAGAATTACCTGAACCCAGGAGGCGGAGATTGCAGTGAGCGGAGATCGCGCCATTGCACTCCAGCCTGGGTAACAAGAGCGAAACTCCGTCTCAAAAAAATAATAATAATAAAAATAAATAAAAAGCAAAACAAGTAAAACAGCCATGTCACTCACACAAAGCCTACTGGGGGGAGGTCTTTTCATTCAGCATGTGCATTGGAACAGATCTTCCTTCAGCTAAGGGGAGATAGCCAGGTTGGCCTCCTACATGGAGAAGGTCTTATTCATAATCATCAAAACATTATCCACTCTTTTCTGACTCTCTATTGACAATCTGGATTGATGTAACAGTCTACAGAGAAATGAAGACATGCCCAAGTGCCTTAAGCTGTATACCTAGCCCTAACCCATCCTGGAGTGATTTGGTGATTATTCACCCATGCTAATGGATAACTCCAGGACTTCATGGCTGGGAGGCGTCTTAGAGGACTTGTCACCCATCTCCTCAGTTAAAAGAGAAGAGGTAGGATGGACATGGTGGCTCACACCTGTAATTCCAGCATTTTGGGAGGCCGAGGTGGGTGAATCACTTGAGATCAGGAGTCCAAGGCCAGCCTGACCAACAGGGTAAAACCCTATTTCTACTAAAAATACAAATAAATTAGCCAAGCATGGTGGTGTCCACCTGTAATCCCAGCTGCTACTCAGTAGAGTGAGGCAGGAGAATCGCTTGAACCCAGGAAGTAGAGGTTGCAGTGAGCTGAGATTGCGCCATTGCACTCCAGCCTGCACAAAAGAGAGCCTCCATCTCAAAAAATAAAAATAAGAGAAGGGACAAAAACGAGGTTGATAAGGTTTACAGGGAACTGCTCAAGGACACTGCTACTTACCTACTTGACCTCAAAATTGAGGCTAGAGCTCAGGCCTTTTGGCTCTTAACCTTGTATTCTTTTTACTGCAGAGAACATGAGCTGGGTGTGGGCTCTAGAGATTTCAAGCTTCACCCTGGAGCTCAGTAAACAGGTGTGCAACCTTGTGGTTAAGATGTTATATGATTAAGAGGGCAGACTCGCTGGGCGTGGTGGCGCAAGCCTGTAATCCCAGCACTTTGGGAGGCTGAGGCCGGGTGGATCACGAGGTCAAGAGATTGAGTCCATCCTGGTCAACATGGTGAAACCCCATCTCTACTAAAATACAAAAAATTAGCTGGGCATGGTGGCGCGTGCCTGTAATCCCAGCTACTCAGGAGGCTGAGGCAGGAGAATTGCCTGAACCCAGGAGGCGGAGGTTGCGGTGAGCCGAGATCGCGCCATTGCACTCCAGCCTGGGTAACAAGAATGAAACTCCATCTCAAAAAAAAAAAAGGCAGACTTTTGGGAATCAGAGGACCTGGGTTCAAATGTGGATTTTGTCATTTCTTCTCCTTCTCTTTTTTTTTGAGACAGAGTTTTGCTCTTGTTACCCAGGCTAGAGTGCATTGCATTGGCGTGATCTTGGCTCAGTGCAATCTCCCCCTCCAGGGTTCAAGTGATTCTCCTGCCTCCGCCCTCCTGAATAGCTGGGATTACAGGCATGCGCCACCATATCTGGATACTTTTTGTATTTTTAGTAGAGACAGGGTTTCACCATGTTGACAAGGATGGTCTTGAACTGCTGACCTCGTGATCTGCCCACCTCAGCCTCCCAAAGTGCCGGGATTACAGGTATGAACCACGGTGCCTGGCCTGAGCCAAAGTTTTTTCTTCCCTTAGCACAGCTGAGGCCACCTTCAAATGGCTAGGAACCCAAATCTGGGACAAAGCCGGTTAATGAAACCACCTTTGCAAAATTTTGCTAGAGACAGTGAAGGAGATGTGACTTAACTGACTCGATCTTGCTTCTAACCTCCAAGTTGTTGTTCATTCCCAGGTGTAGGCTGAATTCACTTTGGGAGAAACATATAGCTTACAGTTTAAACAATGAAGGTAACAGCCTTTCCCAAAGCAGACCTCTCTCTTGCCTGGGGACTAGATTGTCTTTGTAGGACCAACATCAGCCACAGATTAGAAGTTATGGTTTAGGAATCATGCAGCTGGAGGCTACAAGATCCTGACTCTCTCTAAACGGCTCCTAAAATCAGTGCTTGAGGTATTTTGCTGACTTTTCCACTTGATGGATAAGCTAGTCCCACCTAGATCAATAAACTGGGTCATCTGATCTTCTAACCCCCACTCAGGAACTGACTGAGAACAAGAAGACAGCTTGGACTCCCTATGATTTCAACTCTGACCAATCAGCACTCCTGGCACACTGGCTTCCCCCAAGCCACCAAGTTGTTCTTAAAAAGTCTGCTATCTGGTTGGGCACAGTGGTTGATGCCTGTAATCCCAGTGCTTTGGGAGGCCGAGGCGGGCAGATCACCTGAGGTTGGAAGTTCGAGACCAGCCTGATCAACATGGAGAAACCCCATCTCTACTAAAAATACAAAAAAATTAGCTGGGCATAGTGGCGGGTGCCTGTAATCCCAGATATTCAGGAGGCTGAGGCAGGAGAATCACTTGAACCTGGGAGGCAGAGGTTGCAGTGAGCCGAGATTGCAGCCTGGGTGACAAGAGGGAAACTCTGTCTAAAACAAAAACAAAAAACAAAACTCTGCTCCCTGACTCAGGGAGACTGATTTGAGTAATAATAAAACTCCAGTCTCAGCCTCTTGTGGTCTCTCAAGTCTGTAATCCCAGCACTTTGAGGGGTCCAGGCAGGTCGATCACAAAGTGAGGAGTTTGAGACCAGCCTGGCCAAGATGGTGAAACCCTGTCTCTACTAAAAATACAAAACTTAGCTGGGCGCAGTTGAGGGAGCCTGTAATTTCAGTTACTTGGGAGGCTGAGGCTGGAGACTGGCTTGAACCCAGAAGGCTGAGATTGCAGTGAGTCGAGATCGTGCCACTGCACTCCAGCTTGGGCGACAGAGCAAGACTCCATCTCAAAATGGAGAAAAACAAAAACAAAAATAAGTACTCCACAACCAGCTCTTTCTGAATTACTCTTTTCCTATTGCAATGCCACTATCTTAATGAATCAGCTGTGTCTAGGCAGCAGGCAAGGTGAACCCCTTGGCCAGTCACATTACTGCTCTTCTCTCCCCACCCCTTCTCATTTCTCTTTTCTTCTTGTCCTTTCTCTTCCTTCTCTCTCCTCCTCCTCTCCCTTTTCTGCCTTTCCTTTCTCCTCTCTTTTGTTCTCCCATCTTGTTCAATTGCTACCAGTAATCCAGTACTGGGGATTCTGGAAAATGCTTCAATGTGTTCTTTTTCCTGATGTTTGTTAAAAGTAAATTTTGTCAGCCAAGCATAGTGGCTCCTGCCTGTAATCCCAGCGCTTCGGAAAGTGGAGCAAGAGGACTGATTGGGGCCATAAGTTAGAGACCATCCTGGGAAAGATAACATGATCCCATTCCTACAAAACCAAAATATTTTTTTGGCTGGGCATGGTGGCTCATGCCTGTAATCCCAGCACTTTGGAAGGTGGAGGTGGGCGGATCACCTGAGGTAAGGAGTTTGAGACCAGTCTGGCCAACATGGTGAAACCTTGTCTCTGAATTTTAAATTAGCCAGCAGTGGTGGTGCTGTGTGTCTACAGTCCCAGAAGCTGGGGTGGGAGGATCACCTGAGCCCAGGAAGTCAAGTTTGCATTGAGCTGTATTTATGCCATTGCATTCCAGCCTGGACAACAGAGCCAGAGCCTGTATCAGAAAAGGAAGGAAAAAAAAAGGCTGCAAATCTGTGGAACTTTGTTGTGGCTGCCCTAGCAAACTAATACAGTTGCCTTGACAATTTAACCTTGAGCAGTGGTCAGAAGGGCTAATGTTGAGTTGCTTTTCTTGAAATGGGGATAGCCTGGGAGATTGAGGCTGCAGTGAGCTGAGATCTTGCCACTGCACTCCAGCCTGGGCAACAGAGCGAGTTTCTGTCTCAAAACAAAACAGAGACTCCAAGTGGGACTGATGGCCTCTAGTTGTCCCCTCTAGGGTCCTCCTCAACTTGAGGTAATGCCTTACATGTCAACTCATATGAATAGCTGAGCAAGGAGGTGGGTCTACAAAGGCTGGGCAGGATGTTTCTGCCCTGTAAAAATTCCTCTAGTAGGCATCCCTTGCTCCAGGGCTTCCTTGGGTTGGTATAGACTCTGTCACATCTTCCTCTTAGTCTGAAAGCTCCCCCTGTTCAATCCTTTATAACTAAACTCTGATAGAGGTTTTTTTTTTTGAGATGGAGTTTCGCTCTTGTTACCCAGGCTGGAGTGCAATGGCGCTATCTCACCTCACCGCAACCTCCGCCTCCTGGGTTCAGGCAATTCGCCTGCCTCAGCCTCCCAAGTAGCTGGGATTACAGGCGCGCGCCACCATGCCCAGCTAATTTTTGTATTTTTAGTAGAGACGGGGTTTCACCATGTTGACCAGGATGGTCTCGATCTCTTGACCATGTGATCCACCCGCCTCGGCCTCCCAAAGTGCTGGGATTATAGGCGTGAGCCACTGTGCCCGGCCAATGATAGAGGTTTTATTATGCCTATTTACTGTTGAAGGCACTAAGGCTCAGAAAAGTTATGAGATTTGCCTGAGGTAACCCAGATGCTAAGAAGTGGAGCTAGGATTTGAACCAAGACAGCCTGACTCCCGTGTTTGTGCCCTCTTGGCTGCTGTGCTCAGTGTGCAGTACAGGGTGAGGTACAGTGGCCCTGCTCTCACCACTGAAGCCCCACAAGCCAGTGACATCTTCATCAATACACTAATTCTATCATCAGAGCCAGTGTGGTGCGCAGGATTTCTTCTTGCTTTTGAGATGGAGTTTCACTTTTGTTGCGCAGGCTGGAGTGCAATGACATGGTCTGGACTCACTGCAATCTCTGCCTCCAGAGTTCAAGAGTGAGTCCCCTGCTCAGCCTCCCAAGTAGTTTGGATTACAGGCGCTCGTCACCATGCCCAACTAATTTTGTATTTTTAGTAGAGATGGGATTTCACCATGTTGTTCAGGCTGGTCTTGAACTCCTGACCTCAGGTGATCTGCCTGCCTCAGCCTCCCAAAGTACTGGGATTACAGGCATGTGCCACTGCACCCAGCCTAGAATTCCTTCTTTCATCCTACAAACACCTCTCTAATCTCCTACTCTGATTGACCCCTTTCCTTGGTTTTAGGCAAAGAGCTAACTTGCATAGAAGAACTAGAATAATTATTATAAATCTGTAATAATATAAACTTAGCTCGCACGTCATATGAGAGCACTCATGATACCTGCCTTTTCATCTGCACGCATGCACACATTTTCCTGCTTAATATTTGTTCTTACATCTGCCTTGCAAAGAACTGTCTCCCCTTGTGAGTGTTCTTGCGGGTCTGTCCTCCTGCTGACCCTGAATTTCAAGGAGGAGGCAGATGTTCAGCTGCTGCTCAGCCCTCTGGCTATACTTTGAGCATCAGAAAGACAAGCAGGTACATGATTCTCTGCCGCATTACAAATAAGGAAACATTAAGGAGTTGCTTGAGTTGTGTGTGTTATGCAGCATGGCTATACATACGGGTTTGTCTTCCCGTGGTTTGGCTCAAAGGAAATTACAAATGTTATTAAGCATTTGCTGTATTTGTCTCATGGGAATTTCATTTAGACCCGTGATATATAAATGCTGGTTGTGGCCTGCAAAAATGGTGGCATCGTTTATTAATGATTTACTGGCCGGGCGCGGTGACTCAAGCCTGTAATCCCAGCACTTTGGGAGGCCGAGGCGGGTGGATCACGAGGTCAAGAGATCGAGACCATCCTGGTCAACATGGTGAAACCCTGTCTCTACTAAAAATACAAAAAATTAGCTGGGCATGGTGGCGCGTGCCTGTAATCCCAGCTACTCGGGAGGCTGAGGCAGGATAATTGTCTGAACCCAGGAGGCGGAGGTTGCGGTGAGCCGAGATCCCGCTATTGCACTCCAGCCTGGGTAACGAGAGTGAAACTCCGTCTCAAAAAAAAAAAAAAAAGATTTACTATGTGCCAGGCACCATGTTAGGCACTCTGTAGTCACCTGCGCTTTCAACAGCTTTCGAGTAGGCAGGATTGTCTCATTTTATTTAGGAGTGGATGGGGACAGTGGTTAGACAACTGGCTTAAGTTCACACAACTAGATAGCAGCAGAATTAGGATTCAAACTTAACTCTTCTATTTTTTAAAATTTTCTTGAGACAGAGTCTTGCTCTGTAGCCCAGGCTGGAGTGCAATGGCGCAATCTCAGCTCATTGCAACCCCCACCTGCCAGGTTCAAGCGATTCTCCTGCCTCAGCCTCCTCAGTAGCTGGGACTACAGGTGCGCGCCACCACGCCCAGCTAGTTTTTGTATTTTTAGAAGAGACAGGATTTCACCATGATGGTCAGGCTGGTTTCAAACTCCTGACCTCATGATCTGCCCGTCTCAGCCTCCCAAAGTGCTGGGATTATAGGTTTGAGCCACTGAGCCTGACCTTTTTTTTTTTTTTTTTTTGAGACAGAGTTTCGCTCTTGTTACCCAGGCTGGAGTG
>CM052651.1:12149716-12183927 GCA_028533165.1 Leontopithecus rosalia
ACCTCGGTCAGAAGGGGAACCAGTCGCATTCACTCTGCGCCGAGGTGCCGGCACAACTTCTGCGCCAGCCTCAGGAATCAGCGCCGGGAACCCGCGCGGCTCCTCCAAACCTCGGTCAGAAGGGGAGCCAGCCCCGCCTAGTCAGCTCTGAGAGCTGCCGTGCGGAGGTGCCGGCGAGACCGGTGCACTGCGGTGCCAGCGAAACCACTGCCCCGCGTGGCTCCTCCACTGGGAATCTTCTGCTCCTGAGCAACCAGAATTTGTCTGAAAGTGTGGCGTCCTCTAGTTCTATGAGCTTTAACTGTGAGCTGCAATCCTGAGATGTTAGCGATCGGCCATCTTGGATCGTTCCCCCTAGAACATGTTATTTTAGCTCACAGAAGTTTCTTATTCTCACATTCTGAAGCCTGTTTCTGTCAATTCAACAGACTCATTCTCCATCCAGCCTTGTTCCCTTGCTGGTGAGGAGTTGTGATCCCTTAGCAGGGAGAGGCGTTCTGGTTTTGAGTGTTTTCATCCTTTTTGCGTTGGTTTCTTCCCATCTTTGTGGATTTATCCACCTGTCGTCTTTGTAGTTGTTGACTTTCAGGTTGGGTCTCTGAGTGGACATTCAGTTTGTTGATGATGAAGTTTTCTTTCTGTTTCTTAGTTTTCTTTCTAACATTGAGGACCCTCTGCTATAGGACTGCTGAGGTCCACTGCAGGCCCTGCTTGCCTGGGGATCACCTGCGGCAGCTGCAGAACAGTAAGGGTTGCTGCCAGTTTCTTCTTCTGCTATCTTTGTCCCAGAAGGATAACTACCAAATGTCAGTCTGAGCTCTCCTTTTGAGGTGACTCTTTGGATATACGGGGGTCAGGGAGCTGCTTGGGGAGACAGCCTGTCCTTTATAGGAGCTCAAGTGCTGAGCTGTGAGCTCTGTTGTTCATTCAGAGATGCTGGGCAGGTACATTTAAGTCTGCTGCAGCAGAACTCATGAACGCCTTTTTTTTCCCCCAGGTGCCCTGTCCAGGGAGCTAGGGCTTTATTTAAAAGTTTCTGTCATGCTGCTGCCTTTTTTCAGGGCTTCCCTGCCCAGCGAGGAGGCAGCCTAGTCATAATCTGCCTGGAGAGGCTTTGCTGAGCTGCTGTGGGCTCTGCCCAGCTGCCCTGTGAACTTCCCTGCAATCCTGTTTATACGGGTGTAGTTAGAACTGCCTCAGCAATGGCAGCCCACCTCTATAATGGCAGACCCTCTCTGTAATGGCGGGCTGCCTCTGCAATGGTGGGCTGCCTCAGCAATGGCAGACTACCTCAGCAGGGGTGGACTACCTGGGTAATGGCAGATGCCCCTACCCCACAGAGCTGGACTGTCCCAGGTTCAGCTGTGCTTGCTGTGAAACTCTCAATCCAGAGCATTTCAGATTGCTGTTTTTTTGTGGGGGTGGGACTGGCCAAGCCTGATCACCTGGCTCCCTGCCTCAGATCCCTTTTATTTTTTTCAGTTGAAGGGGCCACTCTGCCTCACAGGAGCTCCAATTGCCAGCTAAAATGGCGCCCCGACCCAGGTATTTTATGGGGAGACCCGCCCTGCCAGCCAAAACAGCCGTGCTGGTGACCTGTGGGGCTCCTCTGCCTGGGAATCTCCTGGTCTGTGGGCAATAAAAATCCATCTGGAAATGTGGCATCCACTCACCCTCCATGCTTTTGCTGGGAGCTGCAATCCTCAGCTGCTCCTAATCGGCCTAATTGGATCGGTCTCACCTATGGTGTTCTTATAGAAAGAGAAGAAGACACATGCAGACAGACATGGAGATAAGAGGGCCACATGAAGCCACAGACACAGAGAGCAAAGAGGCCGTGTGAGGATGGAAGCAGAGGTTGGAGTGGGCAGCTGTAATGCAGGGAAAATCAAGGATTGCCAGCAACTGCCTGAAGCTAGGAGAGAGAGTGTGGCCCGGCTGGCTCCTCAGTTTGGAACTTTTGGATTCCACACAGTTGAGAGAGGTTTCTTTTTTTTTTGAGACAGGGTCTCGCTCTATCACCCAGGCTGGAGTGTGGAGTACTGTGGAGCTGTTTTGGCTCACTGCAACCTCCACCTCCTGGGTTCAAGAGATTCTCCTGCCTTAGCCTCCTGAGTAGCTGGGACTACAGGCACCAGCCACCATGCCCAGCTAATTTTTTTTTTTGTATTTTTAGTAGAGACGGGGTTTCACTGTGTCAGCCAGGATGGTCTCCATCTCCTGACCTCATGATCTGCCCCCTCCCCCTCCCAAAGTACTGGGATTACAGGCCTGAGCCACTGTGCCCAGCCAGAATTTTCTATTGTTTGAAGCCACCCAGTTTGTGGTAGTTGGTTGTGGCAGCCCTAAGAAAGGTGTCCTTGGTGAACATGGAAGAGTAATGCCATGAGCCCGGCAGTATTCAGGTGGCTGTGTGTACACAGAAGGCTTCCATATTAGTTGGTATTTTTCATTCCCTCTTTTGCTTCTAGCCTTTGTTTTAAGATGTACTTCATTTCTGCCCTCATTCTGGAAGTGGCTCTCCTTGAAATGAGGACAAAAACTAATCAAATTCTCATACTAGACTTTTTAATATTCTAAAATGATGTATGACTTTTTTCTTCTGGATGCTTTCTTCGCAGTAAGTATGAAGACTCCTTGAATATTGCTAGTCATGTGCTTTTGTATTTCATGAGTGGCCATAAATTGATGGGTCCTGGGGGTATTGGTCATATTCCAGAACCTTTTCTTAAAGTAGCTGTGACAGACATATCTATCCAGATCAATTCTTTTATTTTATTTTGCGATATTTTATTTTATTTTATTTAGAGATGGGGTCTCTCTATGTTGTCCAGGCTGTTCTCTGACTCCTGGGCTTGAGTGATCCTCCCATCTCAACCTCCCAAGGTGCTAGGTTTATAGGCATGAGCCACTGTGATCCCAACTTATCCAAGTCAATTCTATCAGCATCCTCTTGCTTTCTCTGACTGCATTTGAGGTTCCTCTTGCTTTATTCCATATCCTCTTGGTTATAGAACCTTATTTTAAAAAAGTAATATAAGGCTGGGCACGGTGGCTCACACCTGTAATCCCAGTACTGTGGGAGGCCGAGGCCGGTGGATCACCTGAGATCCAGAGATCGAGACCAGCCTGACCAGCATGGAGAAACCCGGTCTTTACTAATAGCTTGCCTATAATCCCAGCTACTAGAGGCTGAGGCAGGAGAATTGCTTGAACCCAGAAGGCAGAGGTTGCAGTGAGCCGAGATCGTGCCATTGCACTCCAGTCTGGGTAACAACAGCGAAATTCCGTCTCAAAAAAAAAAAGACTTTGGTGAAAACATGTTAGAGAAACAGACAAAGGGGACTATTTTCCTTCATGCTTGTTCCCTAGGTTTTTTTTTTTTTTAATTCTTTTTTTTCCTTTCCTTCATGCTTGTTCCCTAGGTTTTTTTTTTTAATTCTTTTTTTTTTCTTTCCTGTCCTTTTCTTTTTTTCTTTTACAGAGAGAAGATTTCACCATGTTGGCCAGGCTTGTCTCAAACTCCTGACCTCAGGTGATTCACCCACCTCGGCCTTCCAAAGTGCTGGGATTACAGGCATAAGCCACCACGCCTGGCCTTTTTTTTCCTCTGTCACCCAGGCTAGAGTGCAGTGGTGCTATCTTGGATCATTACAAACCCCGCCTTCTGGGTTCAAGCAATTCACCTGCCTCAGCTTCCCAAGCAGCTGGGACTATAGGTGCTTGGCACCACGCCTGGCTAATTTTTGCATTTGTAGTCATGACAGGGTTTGACCATGTTTCATTTGTTCACTTGTGATATGGAGTCTTGCTCTGTTGCCCAGGCTGGAGTGCAATGGCATGATCTCTGCACACTGCAACCTCTGCCTCCCAGATTCAAGCAATTCTCCTGCCTCGGCCTCCTGAGTAGCTGGGATTACACGTGCACACCACCATGCCCGGCTAGTTTTTGTATTTTTAGTTGAGATGGAGGTCACTATGTTGGTCAGGCTGGTCTCAAACTCCTGTCCTTGTGATTCACCCACTTCAGCCTCCCAAAGTGCTGGGATTACAGGTGTGAGCCACCACTCCCAGCAGAAAGATTTGGCTAGAGACTTTGCCAAGGGGCACCTGTGAATCAGGCACGTTCAATACCTGTCCTTACAAAGCCCTGAGTGTGGTTCAGGAGGCAGACATCACACGTGTAGTCATAACAGTGAGTCATGAATGTCAATGCTGGTAAGTGCTTTGAAGAGAAATGCTATTGACAGAGAATAACAGAGATCTCATCTCTAAGGGGGCCAGAGATGGTGAAAGGAAGAAAGGGGAAAACCCAAGGCAGGTTCTCTGAGGAAATGACTTTTAGGCTGAAACGGGGAGGAGGGGGAATCCACCAGGTAAAACATGGGGAGTGGGGGTTTCGCTTTTAGAACAACATTTTCCTTTTCTTTTTTTTTTCCCTTTTATAGAAAAAATAAAACACATGTGCAGAGAGTGCTAGTTCCCTGATGATTTCTCTGCCCTTCTTCCTTGTCAGAGAACACCACTGTCACTCACAACAGCTGCATTTCCAGCAACTTTTGCAGCTCCTCAGTGATTAATTCTGGCCGTTGGAAGTGCCACTTCTGGGACGCATCCTTAAAGGGAAGTGGTTTTCCTCTTCCTCCAACCTCCCTCTCCCAGGTGACTTGGAACAGGGACTTGGTGTTGAGCCCTCTTCCGTCATTTGGCAGGCCAACGCCTGTGGGTGGCAAAATGGCAACTGGGGGCCACTCCACCACTAACTGCCGACAGTCCTGCTTATATCTGAGACTGAAATAAACTACGGTCTCCTGTAAGCCTTTTTGGCTGGCAGTGGAGATGGATCTCTGTTATATACAATTGAACTTACATCCTAACCAAACACAGTATATAATACTTAGCATAATATTTAAATTGAATAAAAGAGAGTATAGTTGGGAGTGGTGGCTCAGGATTGTAATCACAGCACTTTGAGAGGCTTAAGTGGGTGGATCACAAGATCAGGAGTTCGAGACCAGCCTGGCCAGCAAGGTGAAAACCTGTCTCTACTAAAAAAACAAAAATTAGCTGTGTGTGGTGGCGGGTGCCTATAATCCCAGCTACTGAGGAGGCTGAGGCAGGAGAATTGCTTGAACCAGGGAGCCGGAGGTTGCAGTGAGCCGAGATCTCGTCACTGCACTCCAGCCTGGGAGACAGAGTGAGACTCTGTCTCAAAAAAAAAAAAAAGTTGGCCAGGCACGGTGGCTCAAGCCTGTAATCCCAGCACTTCGGGAGGCCGAGGCGGGTGGATCCTGAGGTCAAGAGATAGAGACCATCCTGATCAACATGGTGAAACCCCGTCTCTACTAAAAATATAAAAAATTAGCTGGGCATGGTGGCGCCTGCCTGTAATCCCAGCTACTCAGGAGGCTAAGGCGGGAGAATTGCCTGAACCCAGGAGGCAGAGGTTGCGGTGAGCCGAGATCGCGCCATTGCACTCCAGCCTGGGTAACAAGAGCGAAACTCCATCTCAAAAAAATAAATAAATAAAATAAATAAATAAATACAATTAAACCACTGGCTTCCCTAGTAGTATAACATTCTTTGCCACCTATATCTAGAATAAAGTGTTATCTTGCAGCCTGTGGTACATTTTTTGTTTTTGTTTTTGAGACAAATCTTTCTTTGTTTTGGCTCACTGAAACCTCTGTTTCCCAGGTTCCAGAGATCCTCCTGCCTCAGCCTCCCAAGTAACTGGGACTACAGGTACATGCTGTGAGGCCTGGCTAGTTTTTTTTGTATTTTTCGTAGAGATGAGGTCTCGCCATGTCGCCCAGGCTGGTCTTGAACTCCTGAGCTCAAGTGATCCACCTACCTCAGCCTCCCAAAGCGCTGAGATTATAGGTATGAGCCACCGTGCCTGGCCCCTGTGGTTCATTTAAAAATAAATAAATAAATAAATCTTACAGTAGCTCATCATCTCTTTAGATGTTTTCACTCAGCCACTCCTACCTTAGCTGTAAATTTGCTCGGCTGCTCTGGTTTTTATTCTACTCTAAATTCTTTATCACCTGGAATCAAACTAATTCACTTGGAAATAAAAAAAGACTTCATGATACCGAGAGCTGAAGATCAGACTTCACGTGTGCAGTGATTGGTCCCTAAAGCAGGAGGACTAGACTGTCTTTTGCCACCACCACTGCACCTTGATCAGTGTTTGGGGACGTCCCTCCTGCCTTGGTCCCAGTTCATATTGCTGACTTTTTGTATTGCTACTTGATATCTGAGGTCACCTTAGATTCTGGCTAAAATGAGCGAGTTACGTTTGAAGAGATGTGGACCAGAGCTCTGGTTTTATGGCATTGGATATGTGAACCATCTTACTCATCACCAGCTGAGGTGAACCCACGCGTCCCCCACCTTACCACCACCACGCACATACAGAAAAAGCAAACCTCTATCCAACGAGTGACTTTTTTAAAGAAATCCACACAGTGATTCTTTCTTTTTTTTTTTTGAGATGGAGTCTCACTCTGTCACTCAGGCTGGAGTACAGTGGTGCTATCTCGGTTCACTGCAATCTCCACCTCCTGGGTTCAAGCGATTCTCCCGCCTCAGCCTCCTGCGTAGCTGGGATTACAGTCATCTACCGCCACCCCCAGCTAATTTTTGTATTCTTAGTACAGACAGAGTTTCCCCATGTTGGCCAGACTGGTATCAAACTCCCAACCTTAGGTGATCCGCCCGCCTTGGCCTCCCAGTGTTGGGATTAAGGTGTGAGCCACTCTGCCCAGCCTAACACAGTAGTTCTTAACATTTACTATGATTTCACATGATAAGCAAAAGCATAAACACAAATTCCAGAAAAGTGAAACTACCTGAAGAACACATGAACATTATTCATGGATCCTCTTGTGAGAAGGACTTGGGCATTCATGATGCTACCCTGTTTGTTAATATTGTGAAAAATACCCAAATACTACCAAAGGGTGTTAAACTATGCTATACACACACACACACACACACACACGCACACACTTAGAACTTGCCATCTATTTATAATGCAATGGCATTCACATGAGAATAAGACTAATTATAGAAATAAATAAATTATGGAAACTTTGGTTGCACTGTCATAAAATCAATTCATATCTGGGTGGGTCCAAGAGTTTACTTGGCACCATTTTCGACACAACTGAAGGGATTCACCCTGCCTTACAGAAAAAGTCAGCTGGAGAGTTGAATGCAGAATCTCATAATCGGATTTGTGCTCTGGCTTAGTTGATTCTGAAAAGAATTCAGCCAAATAAAAGCAATGCATTAGAGAATACTATTTTGAGCAAAAGATTTTGTGAAATAGCACAGACCCATTGACCATAAATAATTAGTCAATTTAGCATTCCACTACTATTAATTGAACACCTGTAGAGTGAGGGGGACTATTGTGAGGGAAACCTAAGCCTGGGGTCACAAAAGGGTGTGTACATCTTCTGGTGATCATTTGCATTACATCCCAAATTCTTTGCTGGAAAAACATTGTTTTTGAATAGTTGCTTAAAGGTACATTAAAGTGGTCACTTTAAGAACAGCAGTAAGGCCAGGCATGGTGGCTCATGCCTATGATCTTAACAACTTGGGAAACTGTGGTGGGCGAATGGCTTGAGCTCATGAGTTCGAGACCACCCTGGGTAACTTGGCGAGAACCTGTCACTACAAAAAAATACAAAAACCAGCCAGGCCTGGTGGCAGGCGCCTGTAGTCCCAGTTACTTGGGAGGCTGAGGCAGGAGGATCACTTGAGCCCAGGTTTGTCAAGGCTGCAGTGAGCCCAAATCGTGCCATTGAACTCTAGCTTGGGAGACAAAGTGAGATCCTGTCTTTAAAAAAAAAAATAGCAGTGAAGGCCAGGTGTGCTTGTTACGCCTGCAATCCCAGCACTTTTGGGAGGCTGAGGCAGGAGGATCCCTTGAGGCCGTGAGTTTGAGACCAGTCTGGGCAACATAGTGAGATTCAATCTCTACATTTTACAAAATAATAAAGATTAAATATGTGTGTGTTAATGTGTATACATATATGTATACTTTTTTTTTTTGAGATGGAATTTTGCTCTGTTGCCCAGGCTGTAGTATAGTGGGGAAACCTCAGCTCTCTACAACCTCCACCTCCTGCGTTCAAGCAATTCTCCTACCTCGGCCTCCCAAGTAGCTGGGACTACAGGGACACACCAAAATGCCTGGTTCATTTTTGTATTTTTAGTAGAAACAGGGTTTCACCATATTGGTCAGTCTGGTCTTGAACTCCTGACCTTAGGTGATCCACCCATCTGGGCCTCCCAAAGTGCTGGGATTCTAGGAATGCCAAGCCTAAAATATTTTTTAAAAGTTAAAAAGAAAATGAGATTAGCAGTGTAAACAGGGATTTGACCTGAGGCTGCTTTTAGCCCTGGCTGTCCATTCTTATGCAAGGTCCTTCAAGGTCTAGCCCTGCCTCTCTCCATAGTTTCCTGTCTCAGCACCTATCCCCTCTCTTTTCTACAACCAACTGATCTATAGCTCCCTGTGCCTTTATACAAGTTACTCACTCTTCTTGGACTGTTTATCTTTCCCTTTTGACTTAATTCCTTCTCATTCTTCAAGACCTACCATAGTACATACACAAAAGAACTGAAAGTAGGAACACGAAAAGATTGTTTTTTGAGACCAAGTTTTGCTCTGTCACCCAGGCTGGAGTGCAGTGGCACAATCCTGACTCACTGCAACCTCCACCTCCCGGGTTCAAGCGATGCTCCTGTCTCCTGAGTAGCTGAGATTATAGGCACAGCCAATTTATATATTTTTGGTATAGATGGGGTTTCACCATGTTGACCAGACTGGTCTCCAATTCCTGACCTCAGGTGATCTGCCTGCCTTGGCCTCCCAGAGTGCTGGGATTACAGGCATCAGCCACCGAGTGTGGATTTTATTTTTTTAAATTATTTTTTAAAGACGTAGTCTCCCTGTGTTGCCAGGATGGAGTGTAGTGGCGAGATCTTGGCTCACTGCAACCTCAGCCTCCTGGGTTCAAGCAATTCCCCTGCCTCAGCCTCCCAAGTAACTGGGACTACAGGTGCGTGCCACCACTCCCAGCTAATTTTTTTTGTATTTTAGTAGAGATAGGGTTTCACCGTGTTGACCAGAATGATCTCCATCTCCTGACCTCGTGATCTGCCTGTCTGGGCCTCCCAAAGTGCTGGAATTATAGACATGAGCCACTCTGCTGGCCACAAACAGATGTTCATACACTCGTCTTCATGGTAGCTTTATTCACAGTAGCCAAAAGATCAAAGCCACCCAAGTGTCCACCAGTGAATGAATAGACAAATAAAATATATATTTGGGTGGGGTGCAGTGGCTCACACCTGTAATCCCAGCACTTTTGGAGGCTGGGGCAGGTGGATCACTTAAGGTCAGGAGTTTGAGACTAGCCTGACCAAATTGGTGAAACTCTGTCTCTACGAAAAATACAAAACTTAGCTGGGCGTGGTGGTTTGTGCCTGTAATCTCAGCTACTCAGGAGGCCGAGGCAGGAGAATCGCTTGAACCTGGGAGGTTGCAGTGAGCCGAGATTGCGCCATTGCACTCCAGCCTGGGTGACAGAGCGAGACTCTGTCTCAAGAAAACAAAAATTAAATAAATAAAAAATAAAATGCATATTTATATAACGAAGAATTATTCAGCCTTAAAAAGGTAGGACATTCTGACAACGTTACAACGTAGATGAAACCTGAGGGCGTTAGGCTAAGTGAAAGAAGCCAGACGCAAAAGGACAAATACTGTATAATTGCATTTTATTTATTTTTTAAAAATATTTATTTATTTGGAGACAGAGTCTTGCTCTCTTGCCCAGGCTGGAATGCAGTGGCATGATCTCAGCTCAGTGCAACCTCTGCCTCCCAGTTTCAAGTGATTCTCCTGCCTTAGCCTTCCAAGTAGCTGGGATTACAGGTGCCTGCTACCATGCCTGGCTGATTTTTTTTTTTTTTGGTATTTTTAGTAGGGACAAGGTTTCCCCGTGTTAGCCAGGCTGGTCTCGAACTCTTGACCTCAGGTGATCCACCCACCTTGGCCTCCCAAAGTGCTAGGATTACAGGCATGAGCCACAACACCCAGCCCATTTTATTTATTTATTTATTTATTTGAGATGGAGTCTTGCTCTGTTTTACAGGTGCTATCTTGGCTCACTCCAAACTCTGCCTCCTGGGTTCAAGCAATTCTTGTGCCTATGTTGGTCAGGCTTATCTTGAACTCCTAACTTCAGGTGAGCCACCTGCTTTGGGCTCCCAAAATGGAGGATTACAGGTGTGAGCTACCACACCTAGCCAACAAGCTTATTTATTTTATTTTTATTATTATTATTTTTTTTGTGATGGAGTTTCTCTCTTGATGCCCAGGCTAGAGTGCAATGGTGAGATCTTGGCTCACCGCAACCTCCACCTCCTAGGTTCAAGCAATTTTCTTGCCTCAGCCTCCCAAGTAGCTGGGATTACAGGCATGCGCCACCACATCTGGCTAATTTTGTATATTTAGTGGAGACATGGTTTCTCCATGTTGATCAGGCTGGTCTCAAACTCCTGACCTCAGGTGATATGCCTGCCTCAGCCTGCTGGGATTACAGGCATAAGCCACTGCGCCTGGCCAAGAAGTTTATATTTTGAAAAACAACACAGACATTGTCTCCTCTATGAAACCATCTGACCCCTGCAGTCTGCGATGAGGGTTCCTCCTACAGGACCTGCACCCAGCACAGTCTGGGTCTGGCAGTACACCATCTCATCATTTTCTCATATTGTAGGGATGCACACCGTATAGAAAGTAAAACATTCAGTATCTTTCTTATTGTTGTTATAACCGTTATGGTAACATTGATCAGTTGTATTACACTCATTTGTACTAGCTGTCCTAGATCATAAAATCGTTGAAGACAGGAGCTGTCTCTTTTATCTGTGTGTCTCCTAAGACTCACCAGGCATTTGTCCACATGAGTTTATCAAATAACGAAATGAAGTTAAGTGGATTATTCCTGGACACCTAGAGAGGGAAAGAAACTTTCGAGACTGAGGAGAATGTTGCATCTATCCTCCTGGTACTTGTTAGAGTGTGTATAAAATGCATCGCAAAATTCCTGCACATAGTAGGCATTCAATAAGCAGTGGTTCTTTTCCTTTTTCCCCTCATTTTCCAGAGAAAGGAATTGAGACCCACAAAGGTGAAGTAATTGGCTCAGAGTTAAGTAGCCTGATAACAGAAGAGACAAGCACCGCATCTTCCGGTCTAGTGAGTCCTTTTTTTCCTATAACATGGGAAACATGGAATGTGGGAATGACCCTTGACCCCAATAGCAATAGGTTTACAAATAACTTTTTATTATGGACGTTTCAAACATACTCAAAAGTAGGGAAAGCAGCGTAATGAGCCCTATATACCCGTCACTCAGCTTCGACCACTGCCAACTCTGTCCATCTTTTCTCATATACATTTCCTCCAGCCTTCACCCCCACCCCATGCATTTTGAGGCAAATCCTAAACATTTCACAAGTTCTAACTGTATTTTTCATGAAATTTTTTAATGTGTTTAGTCTCTAGAAAGGATGAACTCAGCTGGAAAAGATTTCAATCAGATACACCCCAATTTTTCTATCAAAAGAAATTAGACATCAGATCCTCAAAACACCCAAAATATTTATAGACTTTCAGAATCTTGCCTAAGTGTGATGCCCAAACCTAAGTAACAACTGATTCTTAATCTCTAGAGATCAACAGTCTTCTTCCAACGATTTTTTTCTCTGTTGACTTTTCATGCCCCTATAGTACAATTCTCAGCCTGTTTAAATGATCCTTTCTACCCTCCTCCAAATGCCAACCTTTGTGCTTTTCTTTGTATAGCTTTTACATCCTAGAATGCCTTCTTTCTTCCAAAATCTTTCAAGATCATTTCAGGAACTTTATATCACCTAAAACATCCTTAGTGATCTCACTCTTAGAACGACATAGGGTTTGACAGTCATAGCAGTTTTGCACTTTATCATTATTTTATTATTATTATTGTTATTATTTTTAAGCGAGAGTCTGGCTCTGTTGCCCAGGCTTGAGTACAGTGGCGTGATCTGAGCTCACTGCAACCTCAGCCTCCTGGGTTCAAGAGATTCTCCTACCTTAGCCTCTTGAGTAGCTAGAATTACAGGTGTGTACCACCACACCTGGCTTTTTTTTTTTTTTTGGTACTTTTAGTAGACACACAGTTTCACCATGTTAGCCAGGCTTATCTCCAACTCTTGACCTCAGGTGATCCATCCACCTTAGCCTCCCAAAGTGCTGGGATTACAGGCATGAGCCACCACGGTTGGCCTGCACTTAATTATTAATTGTTGTGCATGTATCAGTTTTGCCTTCTTAACAAGATTTCAGATTCCTTGATGACAAAGATTTTGTCTTAAAACTTTAAAAAGGCCGGGCGTGGTGGCTCAAGCCTGTAATCCCAGCCCTTTGGGAGGCCGAGGCGGGTGGATCACGAGGTCAAGAGATCGAGACCATCCTGGTCAACATGGTGAAACCCCGTCTCTACTAAAAATACAAAAATTAGTTGGGCATGGTGGTGCACGCCTGTAGTCCCAGCTACTTGGGAGGCTGAGGCGGGAGAATTGCTTGAACCCAGGAGGCGGAGGTTGCGGTGAGCTGAGATGGTGCCATTGCACTTCAGCCTGGGTAACAAGAGCGAAACTCTGTCTCAAAAAAATAAAAAATAAATAAATAAATCTAAAAAAATAAAAATAAATAAAATTAACTTAAAAAAAATCAAAAACAGAAACAAATTGTTTTAGTGTGTCGGTATTTCCTCTTGTTCCTCCTGCCCCTGTTCTAAGACCACCGATGGGGTGCGGAGCATGTACTGAGTTGCTCATCATAGTTTGTTGATGAATCTTTGCACACCCACATTTTGGGCCATTCATATACTCTTTTTTTTTTTTTGAGATGGAGTCTTGCTCTGTCACCAGGCTGGAGCGCAGTGGCACAATCTCGGCTCACTGCAACCTCTACCTCCTGGGTTCAAGTGATCCTTCTGCCTCAGCCTCCTTAGTAGCTGGGACTACAGGTGCATGTCACCACGCCTGGCTAATTTTGTAATTTTAGTAGAGACGGGGTTTCACCATGTTGGCCAGGATGATCTCCATCTCTTGACCTTGTGATCCGCCCGCCTTGGCCTCCCAAAGTGTTGGGATTACAGGAGTGAGCCACCCCTCCTGTCCTACTTTTTTGTATTTTTAGTAGAGACAGGGTTTCACCATGTTGGCTAGGTTGGTCTTGAACTCCTGACCTTAAGTGATCCACCTGTTCTGCCTCCCAAAGTGCTGGGATTATAGGTGTGAGCCATTGCAACTGGGCACTATCTTTTTTTTTTTTTTTTGAGACGGAGTTTTCGCTCTTGTTACCTAGGCTGGAGTGCAATGGCGCGATCTCAGCTCACTGCAACCTCCGCTTCCTGGGTTCAAGCAATTCTCCTGCCTCAGCCTCCCGAGTAGCTGGGATTACAGGCACACGCCACCATGCCCAGCTAATTTTTGTATTTTTAGTAGAGACGGGGTTTCACCTTGTTGACCAGGATGGTCTCGATCTCTTGACCTTGTGATCCACCCGCCTTGGCCTCCCAAAGTGCTGGGATTACAGGCATGAGCCACTGCGCCCGGCCCACTGGCCACTATCTTAACTATTTTTAAGTGTACAGTTCAGTGACATTAAGTCCATTCACATTATTATGTGACCATCACATTCACCTAACAACAGAATGATTTTCATTTTCCAAAATCGAAACTCTGTGTCTACTAAATACTAACTGCCCATTCCCTCCTCTCCCCAGCCCCTGGCAACCACCATTCCATTTTCTGCCTTTATGAATTTGCTATTCTAGATACCTCATATGAATGGAAGCAGACAGTATTTGTCCTTTTATGTCTGGCTGATTTCATTCGGCACAGTGTCCTCAATGTTCATTCAGGTTGTAGCATGTGTCAAAAGGGTTTGCTGTTGTTGCTGCTCTTTCTCCTAGAGACAAGATCTAACTCTGTCACTCAGGCAGGAGTGCAGGGGCAAGATCATGGCTCATGGCAGCCTCAACCTCCTGGACTTAATCGATCCTCCTACCCCAGTCTCCTGAGTAGCTGGGACTACAGGCATGTGCCACCGAACCCAGCTAATTTTCTATTTTTTGTAGAGATGGGGTCTCACTATGTTGCCCAGGTTGGTCTGAAACTCCTGGCCTCAAGTGTTCCTCCTACTTAGGCCTCCCAAAGTTCTGGTATTACAGGCATGAGCCACTGAACCTGGCCTGTTTCTTTCTTTTCCTTCCTTCCTTCTTTCCTTCCTTCCTTCCTTCCTTCCATCTTTCCTTCCTTCTTTCCTTTCCTTCCTCCCTCCCTCCCTCCTTCCCTCCGTCCCTATCTCCCTCCCTCCCTTTCTCTTTCTTTATTCGGGTAGTAATTGTTTTGAGTTTTGTTTTAAAAAAAAGAGAGAGGGCTGGGCGCGGTTGCTCACGCCATAATCCCAGCACTTCGGGAGGCCAAAGCGGGCAGATCACGAGGTCAAGCGATCAAGACCATCCTGGCCAACATGGTGAAACCATGTCTCTACCAAAAAAATACAAAAATTAGCTGGGCATGGTGGCACACGCCTGTAGTCTCAGCTACTTGGGAGGCTGAGGCAGGAGAATTGCTTGAACCCGGGAGGCTGAGGTTGCAGTGAGCCAAGAACATGTCACTGCACTCCAGTCTGGTGACAGAGTGAGACTCTGTCTCAAAAAAATGAGACAGATTTTTTTAGAAATCCACAAAAATATTTATTGATGAAATAATAAAAAGTCTGGGAATTGCTTCAAGATGTCGTCGTGGGGTGAGTGGGTGGGGGTCCAGTTGAAATAAGATGGGCCATACTTTATTAATTGTTGCAACTTTGTGACAGGTGCATAGGGGGGTCATTATATGATAGCTATGTTGATCTATGTTTGACACTTTTCTTTTTTTTTTTAAGATGGGGTTTCACCATGTTGGCCAGGCTGGTCTCAAACTCCTGACCTCAGGTGATCCGCCCACCTTAGCCTCCCAAAGTGCTAGGATTACAGACATCAGCCACCACACCCAGCTGACACTTTTCATACTTAATTATTAAAAAGCATACAAACCAGTGGCTCACGCCTATAATCCCAGCACTTTAGGAGGCCGGGGTGGGCAGATTGCAAAGTCAGGAGTTCAAGACCAGCCTGACCAACATGGTAAAACCCCATCTCTACTAAAAATACAAAAATAGCCAGATTCACTGGGGAAACTGAAAGAAAAAAAATTAGCTGGGCATGGTGGCATGTGCCTGTAATCCCAGCTACTCAGGAGGCTGAGGCAGGAGAATTGCTTGAACCCGGGAGGTGGAGGTTGCAGTGAGCCAAGATTGCATCACTACACTCTAGCCTGGGTGATCCCAAGACTCCGTCTCAAAAAAAAAAGCACACACACTTGTATCCTTGTATCTGGAAGGGCATGTGCTGTTCCTTTAACACTGCTCTCCTGAAACGTGAACCCTTCCCTCTTTTCCTTTGCAATAAGAACATTTGTGGTCCTGGAGGATGGTGTCTGTTCTCTGCTGAAGCAGGACGGGAGCCTGGGCAGAACTGTTTACAGTGGCACTTTGGGCCCAGTGATACACGGCCAAGGTTGCATATAAATCAGGTATCCCTTAGCTACTCTCACTGATGTTTTTATCTGGCTCTGCTGCTGCTTGGAATTTGGGTAGGTGTTTAGAATCCAGACACACAAAGTCAGAGGATTTGTCCTTGTGCCCTTGCCTGGCACGCATGGATTTGTTCAGCATTACCCAGGCTGGCTGAGAGGGGCCCATGTGAGTCATACCAGGTGACCCGGTAGGACTCCAGGTACACTCCATCTTCATCTGGGGCTTGTCAACTGTCTGGGGAGTTTAGCTGAGGGGAGTGGAGGGGAGGGCTGGTAAACAAACAAATAAAACCAGCCTCATCCTATTAAACTCCTTAAGAGCCTTGGTCCATCCTGGGGGTGTGGGGAGTAGAAAGTAAATTGCTTCCCTTTAGGAGTTGAATTAACTCTTTCAGGCCAATAGAATTAGTTCAGTAATTACTATTCCCTTGCCTTAGGATTTCCCCAAATGGTATTTTTAATGAGCCACGTCTCCCTATCTCTACCAATGCCACAATTTAACAGAATTGACTGGTAAACTCAGCCAACAACAGGTTTGACTAATTTTTTTTCTCAGAATAGACCAGGTGTTCTTGTGAAGGGATCAATTGACTGCTTGTTTCAGAACTGAGAAGGCGCAACCTCATTAGAGGCCGCCAGTAGATGAGCCCTCTAATCCTTATTCATTTTCAGAGCAAGAATTGTAGTGTCTTGCACTCCAGCCGGTCAGCAGCCTTCTGTGTTGCTATCAAGTCTGAGTTCCTTGTTTCCAATTTGCTACATAATTTCTCTTCTGGCTTGTAGCTTCTGAGAAAAGGAGTAACAGTAAGCAAGTTTTAACTGACACGTTTTGAAACCTGAAGTTAAACATCTAGACAGGTTAGCAGTTGCCTTTAAAAAGCTTTAAAGAAGATTGCAGTTGAATTGATTTTCAACTTCGCAGGCAGCCCTGTTTATAATTGAACAGCTCTGAAATTCCAAGAAAAGGTCTACTTTTATTTGCTAAATATCTCATCTCCCTCTGCAGCACAGAAGGTTGGAGAAATGAGAAAAAATAAGGATTAGAATCTTTTTAATTAAAAGTAATCTTGGGAAGTTTTAAGGACTTCACTCTCTTTTAAGCAGAAAAGTAGAGAACTTCCCTGCGATGGCCTTTTAAAGAGAAGCCGCCTAAGACAGAAGGGTTGACGCCTGAAGTAGGTTAGTAAATGGCTCCCATTTGAGAGATAAATTTACTCGGAGACCATTGGAGTGTCGTTTAGTACCTTGGAAGAGATAATTAAACCAAATATTAGCCTGGTGTCTTGAAAGGGTTAACTCATCTCTCAAGGCTACGCAGTTGATTTCTAGAGAGCACTTTATTCACCTCCCCCAGTCCCAGGATGGAGCCCTTTGTCCCCAGCTCCCCTGAGCTGGGGCTGTACAGCTGGTATCAAACACATTGGACTTCCCAAAGACTTAAGCGCCTTCAGTATCAGGCTCTGTTCTGCACAGTTCCCCCAAAGAGGCTACAGTCTATTGTATGTTAGCGCACAAATTTGTCACCTATGTAGCTGCTGTGTGCTGGTCAGCTCTTAATAAAGCTATACATTCATAAAGGCAAGAAGGCACCGTCCCTCGGCGTGTGGGCTTTGGAATCAGGCATTCAGGTTTGGATGCTGACCCTAATCGTTACTAGCTGGGTGACCTTGGGCATGTTATTTAGCAACTCTAAAGGTTAGTTTCTATCTCTACAAAATGGGACGATGGGACTACATCCCTCCCAGGGAGCTAAGACCTCGAGGAGGAAGGCTCAGGGAGTGTTTGTTGACTGAAGGCCTGTTTTGTGGCTCAGGGCCTAGTGCTGAATGAGCTCTCCATGGGTGTTAGCTACTGCTGTTATTATTATTACTGTTGTGAAATCTTCCCTGTCTTCTCCGTGAAGTCTCTATAGGGTCCCCTAGAAAAAGCTAATGACTCCCTACTGCGTTCCCATCACAGTTCGCAGGTGCCCCTAGTATAGCTCTTCCCACATTGCATTAGATATAACTGCTTGTTTTCCCCACCCTGACAGTTCTTGTAGAAATGAAAATAATGCCTGGCATAGAGGAGGTGATCAATAAATGTAACTTCATTTTATTTATTGAGAGTCTGACTTGGAGGGGGCGGTTGCTCACGCCTGTAACCCCAGCACTTTGAGAGGCCAAGGTGGGCGGATCACCTGAGTTAGAGACCAACATGGAGAAACCCTGTCTCTACTTAAAAAATGCAAAATTAGCAGCATGCGATGGCACAGGCCTGTAATCTGTGCTACTCGGGAGGCTGAGGCAGGAGAATCACTTGAACCCTGGAGGCGGAGGTTGCTGTGAGCCGAGATTGCACATTGCACTCCACCCTGGGCAACAAGAGCAAAACTCCGTCTCAAAAAAAAAAAAAAAAGAGTCTGGATTAATAGACACATCTTTTTCCAACAAATGCTCATTGGATGTCTACTGCAAGTAGATACTATTGCTTTCCCCATTTCATAATGGAGGAAAAGAAGGCTTGATGTAGTCAAAGTTACCCAAAGTCAACTAGAAGTAAGGGATAGAGCTAGGATTCTAACCAAGTGTGTGAGAGCTGGGACAATATGCTATTGATCTTTGCATACTTATTTTTTTAATTTAATTTTTTCAGAGATGTTGTGGGGGGCGTCTCACTACTTTGCCCAGGTTGGTCTCGAACTCCTGGGCTCAAGCAATCCTCCCACTTCAGCCTCCCAAGGTGCTGGGATTATAGGCATGAGCCAACTCAGTCTGCCCTTGATCTTTGCATTCTTAGCACCTAGTGCAATTCCTAACACCTGGTGAATGCTCCATAAATACAGAATGCAATAGATGCTTTAGAGTTAGCTGTCATTCTTCATCCTGCCAAGCTAGAGAAGACCCAATGACTCTTGTTTTTGTTTAATTTTGTTTTTTTCTTTGAGACCGAGTTTCATTCTTGTTGCCCAGGCTGGAGTGTAGTGGTGCGATCTTGGCTCACTGCAACCTCTGCCTCCCAGGTTCAAGCGTTTCTCCTGCCTCAGCCTCCCAAGTAGCTGGAATTACAGGCGTCTGCCATTACACCTGCTAATTTTTTTGTATTTTTAGTAGAGACGGGGTTTCACCACATTGGCCAGGCCTGGTCTCGAACTCCTGACCTCAGGTGATCCACCAGCCTCAGCCTCCCAAAGTGCTGGGATTACAGGCGTGAGCCACTGTGCTTGGCCTCCAACCACTCTTCTCAGATCTGTTCTTTGTGCTGGTTTTTTGGTTGTTCGTTCTCAGATCCAGTCCTCACACTGCCCCTGATTTGGTCTGGATCATGCACAAGGGGTTGGTCTGCAAACGGCATGGCCTAGGCTCCCTCCTCAACTGGCTCCCAGCTAGGTTCCACCAATGGGAGGCCGCCCAGTGGAAGGTGTAACCATGGAGGCAATGCAGCCACACTCAAAGACGCTGCCTAAAACAGAGAGGAAGGGAAGAACTACTCTGACTTCTTCCTTCTTCCTGTATCCTTCCTCCCTTATCTCCTTTCAGGGCCTCCCGCCGACTGACCATAGTTGGATTCCAGCAGGTAAGGCAGCCTGAGGAATAAAGTTTGCTCAGGTGAGGCTGGGTGCAGTGGCTCTTGCTTGTAATCCTAGCACTTTGGGAGGCCGAGGTGGGTGAATCACCTGAGGTCAGGAGTTCAAGACCAGCCTGGCCATCATGGTGAAACCCCATCTTTAAAAAAAAAAAGTTTGCTCTGGCGAATTCCTCTGTGATGCAGGGGTGCAGTGAACGGATCTGAGAGCAGTCAGGCAAACTGTTCCTCCTTCTCTCTAGGTACAAGTTTCTTCCAATCCGGAGCTTTGTTAGATATAGAAGGTTCTGAATTGGGAGGAGCTATCTGGAAAAGTAGATGGTGTTGGGTGGGGAAGAGGGTAGAAATCCTCTTTTTTTTTTTTTTTGAGAGAGTCTCACACTGTCCCCCTGGGCTAGAGTGCAATGGCTTGATCTCGGCTCACTGCAACCTCCATCTCCTGGGTTCAAGTGATTCTCCTGCCTCAGTCTCCTGAGTAGCTGGCATTACAGGCATGAGCCACCATGCCTGGCTAATTCTGTATTTTTTAAAATAGAGACAGGGTTTCTCCATGTTGGCCAGGCTGGTGTTGAACTCCTGAACTCAAGTGGTCTGCCCGCCTTGGCCTCCCAAAGTGCTGGAATTACAGACATGAGCCACTACACCCAGCCAAAGTGTATCTTAAAGCAGAGGCTGATACACGTTTTTAACTTTTTAACTTGCACATTTTGTTTTTTTTAATATACCATTTACCCTGTGAAAAATGGTCACTTATCTGGAAAAGGTTGTATTCACTTAAGACTCCCACTAGAGTGGCCACGGGAACATTGTTCGTGAATTTGTGGCAGAATGAGACTCATCAATAACTCTCCTAATAAATATAGATTAAAAGGATATCCAATATCTGCCTTAAACCCACAAAGGAATATAAATTTGCAGCAAGAGATCAAGACTCTAATGAAGGCAGCAGGAGATGGCTTTAAAGACAATTCCCTGTTGCGACTTGATGATGAAAATCAGTCTTAACTGTGCATTTAATTTCTTTTGTGGGTTCAAAGCAGATCCCTAAAGTTTTATTCAAGGAAGGTTAATCATGATAGTCTTTGGAGTCTCTAATACTTCTATTATTGGGTAGAGTGAGTAAAAGATATTTGTGTGAATAATATTTTGCCTTTTTAAAGTGAGGTATTATGTAGAAAAAAAAAAGAACCTGCAAAAATACTATCTTTGTAGACATCTCTGAAGAAATAAATGTGGGAAAAGATGTAGGGTTCATTAATACACAGCATTTATTTGTAAAAAAAAAAAAATGCCTTCCTAACTTTCCACAAAACCCATGTTTCCTAAGCAAAATTCTGTATGTTAAATATGGAAAGGAACCTTATTTTTAAATAAAAAGGAAAAGGAAATAAGAGCAACAACAAAACTTTCCTTGATGAGGTGGTAGAGACCTATTTAATGCAGAAAACATTTTAGAAGTCCATGGCAGGTTCATAAAATTTGTGCACTCTCTCTTTCCTTTTTTCTTATTGATTTCCCTTTTTGGCCTCTCTGTGCCTTTCAGGAGTGGCTTAAATTGTCAAATATACCACACTTTATTGACTTTCCCGCCTTCTGTGATCTCTCAGCTCAGCTTCCGAAGTAGCTGAGACCACAAGTTGCACACCACTATGCCTAGCTAATTTTTATTCATTTTCATTTTTTGTAGAGATGAGGTCTTGCTATGTTGCCCAGGATTCATCTTCTTCTCTGCTTCCTCTTTATTTCTCTCTAGCTCTAAGCCAGAAGTCTTCCCACTTCGCTATTATACATAAGGATCAAATAAGAATTTGAGTTAGAACTGCAGTGATTTCTGGGCTGGGCACGGTGGCTCACGCCTGTAATCCCAGCACTTTGGGAGTCCAAGGTGGGTGGATCTCTTGAGGTAAGGAGTTCGAGACCAGCCTGGCCGACATGGTGAAACCATGTCTCTACTAAAAATACAAAAATTAGCTGACATGGTGGCGCACTCCTGTAATTTCAGCTATTTGGGAGGCTGAGACTAGAGACTCCCTGAACCTGGGATGCAGAGGTTGCAGTGAGCCGAGATCCTGTCACTCCACTCCAGCCTAGGTGACAGAGCGAGACTCCATCTCAAAAAATAAAAATAAATAAACCTCCAAAATTTAGTGATTTCTGTGTTGCCATCCAGGAATCGTGAGTTTTGCCAAACACTCTAAGTATTGCTGTTGTAGGTGTTGAAATATACGATTAGGTTATGGAGTAAGATGTGAGCTTTCACCAGGGTATTTTCATTTTATTAAGAAGAATGAATCTTTAATCTGAATTACAGGCACCAGTAATCTTTGTGGCTAGAGGGTTTCTTCTGAGGAGGAGCTTAGCCTCCTGACAGATTCTATTGTAAGGCCCCCAGTTCTCCTTGCTTCCCTCTGGCTCCTTCTTTACCCCTACTAATAACAGACGCAATGGGGGGGCGATGGGGGGTGGGGCCACTGAGGTCTAAGGATATTATCAATCTATGGTTTAGAATTCAAGGGCTTGGCGAATCACTCTTTGGTAGATGACTTTTTAGCTGTGTTAGGTTTTGAAAATTTAACCCAAGCTGAAAAGTAATCAAATTCTATATTCAGAACTTGCCTTACATACAGGAAGTTCCTTCTGTAACCTGAGTTAAAGGGAATTGGTTTTTAACAATGGCTCCATTCGTTAGCATAGCTGAAATTGTACCATTACAAATGACGGCCTTTGGACCCTGGAAAATTGTTAGACCTCAGAAGTCTAACAATTAACAATGCACCACACACTTCTAGGTCAATATCACCTTAAACTGAAGCCAGTGAACATTTTGGTGGTAGTCTAGGATGACTGGAATTAGGACCGTAAAACGTGGCGGCAAGCGAGGAGAGAATGCCACGAAGGCCTCGGGCACACTACGAGAGTACAAGGTGGTGGGTCTCCACCTGCCCACCCCCAAATGCCACACACCGCCCCTCTACCGCCTGCGAATCTTTGCTCCTGATCACGTCATCGCCAAGTCCCACTTCTGGTACTTTGTATCTCAGTTAAAGATGAAGAGGTCTGCTGGGGGCAGGTGTTTGAGCAGTCCCCCTGCCCCTGCGGGTTAGGAACGTCGGCATCTGGCTGAGCCATGACTCCCAGAGCGGCACCAACATGTACCGGGAATACCGGGAGCTGTCACCCAGTGCTACCGAGACATGGGCGCCCGGGCCCACTCCACCCAGATCATGAAAGTGGAGGAGATCGCAGCCAGCAAGTGCCACTGGCCTGCTGTCAAGCAGTTCCACAACTCCAGGATCAAGTTCCCGCTGTGCCACCGCGTCCTGCGCAGTCCACACAAACTACCCGTCACCACAAGCTACGTGTCACCACCAAGAGGCCCAACAACACCTTCTAGGTGCTGGGCCTTCGCCCGCGTGTGCGCAAACAAACCCAGGAACACCCCAGTAAAAGAGAAAAAAAAGGTGGGAAAGAAGAGGAGAAAGAGGAGTTTTTATTTACTCTGAACACATAAAGAAATAAAATATTTAAATTAAAATTGGCTCATGCCTGTAATCCCAGCACTTTGAGAGGCCAAGGTGGGTGGATCACTTGAGGTCAGGAGTTGGAGACCAGCCTGGCCAATATGGTGAAACCCTGTCTCTACTAAAAATACAAAGATTAGCCGGGCATAATGGGGGCACCTGTAATCCCAGCTACTCAGGAGGCTGAGGCAAGAGAATCGTTTGAACCTGGGAGGTGGAGGTTGCAGTGAGCTGATATTGCGACACTGTACTCCAGCCTGGTGGTCAGAGTGAGACTCTGTCTCAAAAAAGAAAAATAATTAACAAATTAAAGCCAAAAAAAAAAAAAAGTAAGAATGGCTCTTTGGATGAATCTCATACAAACTCTGAAAAACTTTTGACCAGGCAGAGTGGCTCACACCTGTAATTCCAGCACTTTGGGAGGCCCAGGTGGGTGGATCACCTGAGCTCAGGAGTTTGAGACCAGCCTGGCCAACATGGCAAAACCCCATCTCTGCCCAAAATGCAAACATTAGCCAGGCATGGGCAAGCACCTGTGGTCCTAGATACTTGGAGGGGCTGAGGCCAGAAGATCCCTTGAGCGAGGGAGGCAGAGGTTGCAACAAGCCAAGATCACACCATTGCACTCCAGCTTGGGTGGCAGAGCAAGACTGTCTCAAAAAAGAAATGTATGTTTATTCTATATGTTTTCTTTTTTCAAGCAAGAGATCAGGTAATCTTTTCTGATATCAATATACAGTGAGATAACAGTAGATGCTTTTAGTATGATGCAGTACATACTGAAATCAATTACAAATATCAGTTTTAAATATTAACGTCTACTGTACTCAGTTTGGGATCTAAGGAGAAAATATTCAACATGATTTAAAATCCTGAGGCTGGGCTTGGTGGCTCTCATATGCAATCCCATCATTTTGGGAGGCCAAGGTGGGTGGATCGCTTGAATTCAGGAGTTGGAGACTAGCCTGGGCAACATGGTGAAACCCTGGCTCTACAAAAAAATACAAAAATTAGCTGGGCATCGTGACGTGCATGCCTGTGGTCCCAGCTACTTGGGAGGCTATGGCAGGAGAATCGCTTGAGCCAGGGAGGCGAAGGTTGCAGTGAGCCCAGATGGCACCACTGCACTCCAGCCCGGGTGGCAGGAATGAAAGAAACCCTGTCTCAAAAACGAAACAAAATAAAAATATGAAATTATCATAGAAAAGGTTATTTTCAGGATAGAAGTGTGTATTTGAATCATGCAAGTTGTACTAAATTATGCTGAAGCTGTAAAAAACTCTGAAAATGATCTCCTTTTGGGCAGTTACAGAAATAACTTTGAGGAGTCACAGATTGACCTTTATTTTTCTGTCTATATTCTCTCTCTCACCTAGGTCAGTAAATTTTCTTTCTTTTTTTTTTTGAGATGGAGTTTTGCTCTTGTTGCCCAGGCTGGAGTGCAATGGTGCGATCTCGGCTCATCACAACCTTTGCCTCCTGGGTTCAAGCGATTCTCCTGCCTCAGCCTCCCAAGTCGCTGGGATTACAGGTATGCATCACCACACACAGCTAATTTTGTATTTTCAGTAGAGATGTGGTTTGTCTATGTTGGTTAGGCTGGTCTCAAACTCCCAACCTCAAAACTCCCTCCCAAAGTTCTGGGATTACAGGCAGGAGCCACCACGCCGGCCTTTGAACTGATTGTTTTTAATGTTTACTCTGAGACAAGGTGAAGAGGAAGGAAATTTCCCCTAAAACCACAATAACAATTGTATTATGGTAGACTGAACCTTTCTGTTGAGGCTGGGCATGGTGGTTCACACCTGTTATCCCAGCACTTTGGGAGGCTGAGGCGGGTGGATCACTTGAGGTCAAGAGTTTGAGACCAGCCTGGACAACACAGTAAAAACCCTTTTCTACTAAATATACAAAAACTAGCCAGGTGTGGTGGTGCATTCCTGTAGTCCCAGCTACCTGGGAGGCTGAGGAATGAGAATCGCTTGAACCCAGGAAGCAGAGGTTGCAGTGAGATGAGATTGCACCACTCCACTCCAGCCTGGGCAACAGAGTGAGAGTCCATCTCAAAAAATAAAAATAAATAAAATAAATTTAAAAAGTCACTTTCTAAATTCCATTTGACCCAGCAATCCCATTACTGGGTATACATCCAAAGGATTATAAATCGTTCTACTATAAGGACACATGCACAAGAATGTTCATTGCAGCACTGTTTACAATAGCAAAGACCTGAAACCAACCCAAATGCCCAATGATGATAGATTTTTTGTATTTTGAGTAGAGACGGGGTTTCATCTTGTTGACCAGGATGGTCTCAATCTCTTGACCTCGTGATCCATCCACTTCGGCCTCCCAAAGTGCTGGGATTACAGGCTTGAGCCACCGCGCCTGGCCCCATGTAACCAATTCTTATACAAGGAATTAAGGCTGCAACAATTTGAGCCGTGTAGTTTATGTGAAATCAGATTTCTTTTTTCAAGAAAATTTATGGAATTTGCATTCTTATTTTTTGTTTGTTTGTTTGTTTTGAGACAGAGTCTTGCTCTGTCATTCAAGCTGGAGTGCAGTGGTGTGATCAGCTCACCAGCAGTTCCGCCTCCCAGGTTCAAGTGATTCTTCTGCCTCAGCCTCCTGAGTAGCTGGGACTACAGACACGTGCCACCATACCTGGTTAATTTTTGTATTTTTAGTAGAGACCGTGTTTCACTGTGTTGGCCAGGCTGGTCTCAAACTCCTGACCTCGTGATCCACCTGACCTGGCCTCCAAAAGTGCAGGGATTACAGGTGTGGGCCACTGTGCCCGGCCTGTGTTCTTATTGTGTAGGCTCTAAACTACGGTAATAATAAGTGCAAACAAGTGTGTTCAACTGTGGATATGATGTTGATCCTCTATCCAAGCCACCAAGTGTGTGAGTTTTGCTGGGAGAATTACACACTCTGCAGCAGCCCCTCGAACACCAATACCCGTGCACGGGTGTAATGGGAAACATTTGAGTCTGCTCGCAAAGATTCGCTCAGTGTGAAATCTGTTCCTAACACAGTGGTCAGATCGAAAGGAGTTTCATTACATGGCTAGGCATTTCTCCTTTCTTTGGGGAATATAAAAGGTGAATGCAATACTTTCCAGTTTAAAGTTACCGCAAAACTTCATCATCGTAACCTCAAAATCTACTCCAAAAATTATAGAGAACCAGAGGCCTGGAGCTGGCTGCAACTGCCTGTTTCATCTTGGTTAAGTTCCAAAAAGCCAGTGAGAGTTCAAAGCAGGGCCAGGGGCGACTCTACACTTTAATCCCTGCTCCTCTTTCCCTTCGCTCTGCACTCCCACTCTCCATCCTGCAGTATATATCCATTTCAATAACCCTGGACATCGTAGATTCTAGAACAATGAGGAAAGCATCTCTCCTTATTGATACTGACAGGCCTTCTGGTCAGAAAATGTCCCTCAACAGATGTTAGAAAATGTGGTCATAAACCAGAAAGATATCTGTTACAACTTTTAAGGCCTTTTTATTTCCAACTCTCTACGTTACATTGGATAAGGTTTAATTTTTTTCTTTCTTTCTTCAGAAATACCTCTTGAGGGTTCAGGATACAGGAAAAGCAGATGCCTGAAGATAAGTTGTTGACTTGGCTTCTACCTAGTAACCCCTTTCTTAATATTATTTTTTTAAAATAATTTTTTGATTTACTTAATTAATTTATTTTTGAGACAGAGTCTCACTCTGTTGCCCAGGCTGGAGTGCAGTGGCATGATCTCAGCTCACTGCAATCCAGCATAGAAGAATTCGAAATAAAATTCCCAATGATGACAAAATCATTCTTCATAAATAAATAAAACTGGAGTTTTAACACTGTACTATAATGCCTTCTTCTTTTCCAAGAAAACTATTCTCTATAACATGAACCAAGGAATTATGACAAACAATGGAAAAGCGGAGAAAAATGAATGCAAATGCTTACCCAGGTGACAGTGATGACAGCTCTATGTGGCTTTGCTTCCGAGTCACCCAGAGCCCAAGTGAGTCTTCCACTTGCTGCAATAAGCATTCCCACCAGGCGCAGTAGCTCAGGCCTGTAATGCCAGCACTTTGGGAGGCCACGTGGCAAGGATTGCTTGAGTCCAAGAGTTCAAGACCAGCTGGGCAACACAGTGAGACCTTTTCTCTACAAAAAATAAACAAAAATGTCTGGGCATGGTGACTCACTCCTGTATTCCCAGCACTTTGGGAATATAAAAGGTGAACGGGGCGAATCTTCTCACCTCCGAGGTGGGAGGATCTCCTGAGGTCAGGAGTTCAAGACCAGCCTGGCCAACACGGTAAAACCCCATCTCTATTGAAAATACAAAAAAATTAGCCAGGTATGGTATCATGTACCTGTAGTCCCAGCTACTCGGGAGGCTGAGGCAGGAGAATTGTTTGAACCTGGGAGGTGGAGGTTGCAGTGAGCCGACATGGCGCCACTGCACTCCAACCTGAGCAAGACAGAGGGAGACTCCGTCTCAGAACAACAACAAACAACAACAACATCAACAACAAAAAACAAAAAATAAAATTAGCTAGGTGTGGTGATATGCACCTGTAGACCCAATTACTTGGGAGGCTCAGGTGGGAGATCTGCTTAACCGTGGGAGGCTGAGGTTGCAGTGAGCTGAGATCCTGCCACTGTGTTCCAGCCTCAGTGACAGAGCAAGCTCCTGTCTCTAAAAACAAAAACAAACAAGGCCAGGTGCTGTGGCTCACGCCTGTAATCCCAGTACTTTGGGAGGCTGAGGCGGGTGGATCACTAGGTCAGGAGTTTAAGACCAGCCTGGCCAATGTGGTGAAACCCTGTCTCTATGAAAAACACAAAAATTAGCTGGGTATGGTGGCGCGCTCCTGTAATCCCAGCCACTTGGGAGGCTGAGGCAGGAGAATTGCTTGAACGAGGAACCAGAAGGTGGAGTTTGCAGTGAGCTGAAATCTCGCCACTGCACTCTAGCCTGGGCTACAGAGTGAGACTGTCTCCAAAAAAAAAAAAACCATACAAACAAATGAAAAGCATTCTCAAATATCCCACTTTTCCACTGACCCCATCCCTGCTCCCTCAATTCTGAGTTTCAGGAGCAAGAATTAAGAGTGCTGTTTTGTTTGTATTTTCATTGCAAATCTTCTGAATGCTGCACAGACAATGCATGGTTGGCTGGGCATGGTGGCTCATGCCTGTAATCCCAGCAGTTTGGGAGGCTGAGGCTGGAAGATCACTTGAGGTCAGGAGTTCGAGACCAGCCTGGCCAACATGGTAAAACCCCATCTCTACTACAAAGTAAAAAAAAAAAAAATTAGCTGGTCATGGTATCATGCTCCTGTAGTCCCAGCTACTCAAGGGGCTGAGGCAGGAGAATTGCTTGAACCCTGGAGGTGGAGGTTGCAGTGAGCCGAGGTGGTTGCAGTGAGCCGAGGTTGTGCCACTGCACTCCAGCCTGGGTGACAGAGAGAGATTCTGTTTGAAAACAAAGCAAAACAAAACAAAAAAGAACGGATGACTAGAGGGGGGAGTTATGATAACATGACTGTAAGGAAAATTTGAATTTTTTTTTTGAGATGGAGTTTCACTCTTGTTACCCAGGCTGGAGTGCAATGGCGCGATCTCGGCTTACCACAACCTCCGCCTCCTGGGTTCAGGCAATTCTCCTGCCTCAGCCTCCTGAGTAGCTGGGATTACAGGCATGCGCCACCATGCCCAGCTAATTTTTTGTATTTTTAGTAGAGTCGGGGTTTCACCATGTTGATCAGGATGGTCTCGATCTCTCGACCCCGTGATCCACCTGCCTCGGCCTCCCAAAGTGCTGGGATTATAGGCGTGAGCCACCGCGCCCGGCCTGAAATTTGAATGTTATGGCAGGTAGTATGTATCTCATGTCACATATTCTTTTTATAATGTGACACTGACATTCCTCCATTGAGACCGGTTGTTCCCTACCTTTGACCTTGGGAAAATCTTTGTAACTGCCTCAACTAATACAATGTGATGGGAATGATGGGATTTGATCTCTGAGGCTAGTCATGAAAGTCAATATAGTTTCAGGCTGACTACCCCACTCCCCGCTCAGGGATGCTCAGCTTTGGAACATGGTCACTATGTTTGAGAAAGCCTCGGCCACAGGGGAAAACCACTTGTAGGTGTACCAGTCCGTAGCCTTAGCTAAGAGGGGTTGCCTGGGTAGGTGGAAGATGGAACAAAGTCGAGGATATGAAGTTAATTTGTTGCTACTCAGGAATTACTCAGTCATCTTCGTGCCTGTTTTTCCTTTTCCATAGAATCATCAGCCGTGTGCTCTTGCATTGAGAGCAACCTGTGATTACTTAGATGGCAGACCCACCTGTCCAGAAGGCATTTAACTGGTATACGGGAGGAAAAACACATTCCCTTTACTCTTTTTTTTTTTTTAAAGACCGGGTTTCACCATGTTGGTCAGGCAGGTCTTGAACTCCTGCCCTCAGGTGATCCGCCCACCTTGGCCTCCAAAGTGCTTGGATTATAGGCGTGAGCCACTATGCCCGGCCTCCCTTTACCCTTTAATATTCAGTGTTTGAGGCCTGTGAATTAGACTGACAAAAGCCAATTAACAAGCAAAAGGCCTATATGGTTTACTTGATGTTAATTTTTATTATTTTATTTTATTTATTTATTTTGTTCAGATGGAGTTTTACTCCTGTTGCCCAGGCTGGAGTGCAATGGTGCGATCTCAGATCACCACAACCTTTGCCTCCTGGGTTCATGCGATTCTCCTGCCTCAGCCTCCCCAGTAGCTGGGATTACAGGCATGCGACACCATGTCCAGCTAATTTGGTATTTTTAGAGATGGGGTTTCTCCAAGTTGATCAGGCTGGTCTCGAACTCTACCTGCCTCAGCCTCCCAAAGTGCTGGGATTACAGGGGTGAGCCATCATGCTGGGCCCATTTTAATTTTTATTGTTTTTGAGACAGGGTCTCACCCAGGATGGAGTGCAGTGGCATGATCTCAGCTCACTGCAACCTCTGCCTCCCTGGGTTCAGGTAATTCTCTGTCTCTGCCGCTGCCCCCCAACCAGTAGCTGAGATTATAGGTGCCCACCACTGTGCCTGGCCTAAGCCACTGTTATTTACAGCTTTCCATTATGCATAGCTAAACCTACTCTTACATGTCATACCTATCAGAGAGTCAAAACTTATCATTTAGTTCATAACTTCTAGAAACTTCAAACCAAAATCCTGCCAATATCTGTGTATGTTGCTTTGCTCCAAAAGACCATGTGTATGCCAATTTCTGTCTCTGTAAAAGAAATGGATCCACGGCTTTTTTTATTTTCAACAAAACAGGCTAAAACTGTATTTTTGTCATTCCCCATCTCTATTTTTCTTTTGTGAGTTTCTCCATCCAGATGAACAGGAGGCTGAGAGGTGCTGTGGAACCCGCAGGCAACGTGGAGTAAGACAAGCCCAAGCTGACACCCATCTCTGCCCTTTGGCAGCATTGTGACCCTGAGTAAATGACATCTTGTGTTCAAAACATATGGGGTGAGCAATTTCCATTTTAATCATCAAAACCCTACTGAGGCTGGGCGCAGGGGCTCATGCCTGTAATCCCAGCTACTCCGGAGGCTGAGGCAGGAGAACCCAGGAGGCAGAGGTTGCAGTGAGCCCAGATCACATCACAGCATCCCAGCTTGTGTGACAGAGAGAGACTCCATCTCACAAAACAAACAAATTAAATAAATAAATAAAACCCTGTTGGGTTCCTGTGAGAATTAAGTGATAGGAAAATGTTTCAAAAAGCCTGGTCGGTGGGGGTTCAATAAATATTTAAGAAATCTAAAATAAAAAGAATATTGAATCAGGGCATGGTGGTTCATACCTGTAATCTAGCACTTTGGGAGGCCGAGGTGTGAGGTTCACTTGAGGCCAGGAGTTTGAGACCAGCCTGTGCAACATAGTGAGACCCTGTCTCTACAAAAAAAATTTAAAAATTAGCTGGATGTGGTGGCGTGCACCTGTAGTTCTACCACTCCATGGGCAGAGGTGGGAGGATTGATTGAGCTGTGGAGATCAAGGCTACAGTGAGCCATTGTACCATTGTATTCCAGCCTGGGCAACATAAGGGTGACTCTGTCTCCCCCACCACCCCCACTGCCCCCCAAAAAAGAAGAAAGTGCTACAGTTGACTAATATCAGGCTCACACCTAAGATTCCCTTCTCTATTGAATCTTGCCCCTTCAGGTCCTTGATGCCTTGGTACCACTCTGAAGACACCCAACAGACTATTTCTCCCGTCTCCATTTTTTTCAGTTTCTGGAGAGAATGTGTTGATCTGTTACAAATTAATCTGCCATAGCTGGAGGCAGAATTGTCAAGGGTTCTCTTTCCCTCAATTAATTTTAAACAATAGAGGTGATTTGAAAGAGTAGATGTTATCTTTCAGTAAAGAAGAAGAGGAACTCAGATTAAAAGTTTATTAGACTCCAGCCTGGGTAACAAGAGTGAAACTCCGTCTCAAAAAAAAAAAAAAAAAAAGTTTATTAGAAAAAAGGGTTAGCTGTTTTTAATAAGACAGAGCAGGTTCTGGAGAAGTATGCATTGCTTTTTCAATTGCAACTGTATTTCTTAGATTCATCCTTAATTAAAAAAACATGACTTTCACTTATGCCCAAACACATTCAAATCTCACTTCCTCATGTTATTAGTTTTTGTTTTCATTTGTCAGTTTTCTTAATCTCATTACTTGAACTACACTTAATGAAAGTTATCACAGATCAAATTTTCAAGAATTTAGGAACTCATTCCTTTATCCTTAAAAAATCTTTAGGCTGGGCGCGGTGGCTCACGCCTATAATCCCAGCACTTTGGGAGGCCCAGGTGGGTGGATCATGAGGTCAAGAGATCGAGACCATCCTGGTCAACGTGGTAAAACCCTGTCTCTACTAAAAATACAAAAATTAGCTGGGCATGGTGGCACATACCTGTGATCTCAGCTAGTTGGGAGGCAGAGGCAGGAGAATTGCTTGAACCCAGGAGGCGGAGGGTGCAGTGAGTCAAGATCTCTCCATTGTACTGCAGACTAGGCAACCCTCTCTCAAAACAAAACAAAACAAAACCTAGAGATGAGGTCTCACTTTGTCACCCAGGGTGGAGTGCAGTGGTACAATCACAGCTCACTGCATCCTCAAACTCCTGGGCTCAAAGGATCCTCCCAGTTCAGCCTCCCAAAGTGCTTGGATTATAGGTGTGAGACATTGTAACTTTTCCTTTCTACTGGGTGTGTCAGAACTTACATGTGCTTTTACGTCTTAGCCCATTTTGTGCTACTATAACAATACCATAGACTGGGTGATTTATAATGAACAGAAATTTGGGTCAGGCACAGTGGCTCAGGCCTGTAATTTTAGCACTCTGGGAGGGCAAGGCAGGTGGATCATTTGAGGCCAGGAGTTCAAAACCAGCTTGGCCAACATGGTGAAACCCTGTCTCTACTAAAAATACAAAAATTGGCCAAGCATAGTGGCATGTGCCTGTAGTCCCAGCTACTCAGGAGGCTTCAGCATGAGAATCACTTAAACCCAAGCTGCAGTGAGCTGAGATCATGCTACAGCACTCCAGCCTGGGTGACAGAGCAAGACTCTATCTCAAAAAAAAAAAAAGAAAAAAGAAAAAAGAAATGTATTGGCTGACAGTTCTGGACACTGGGAAGTCCAAGATCATGAAGCTGGCTCCTCATGAAACCCTTCTTGTTGTGTTATCCCATGGTGGAGGGGCAAATGAGGAGGAGAGGGCAAGAGGAGGCTGAGTTCATCATTTTATAAGAAGCTCACTCCCTTGGCTGGCGCGGTGGCTCACGCCTGTAATCCTAGCACTTTGGGAGGTGAGGCATGTGGATCACTTGAGGTCAGGAGTCTGAGACCCTCGTGGGCAACACGGTGAAACCCTTTTTGCTTTTTTAATGTAGAAAAGCAATTTATTCCATTTTAAGCACTTACACAGTTAGTCATGGAGAGTAACAGGCCTGCTGGTGAAATAGGTCACCCAAAATGGAGATGCATCACACTAGTGGTCAAGGAGTAATTCCAAAAAAAAAAAAAAAGCAACTTTTATCAAGGATTAATTTAATTTTTTTTTTTATCCTGAAGGGTATTTTCCAGCTTGGATTAATTCTCTCCGTCTAATTTATTTATTTATTTATTTATTTATTTTTTGAGACGGAGTTTCGCTCTTGTTACCCAGGCTGGAGTGCAATGGCGCGATCTCGGCTCACCGCAACCTCCGCCTCCTGGGTTCAGGCAATTCTCCTGCCTCAGCCTCCCGAGTAGCTGGGATTACAGGCACGCGCCACCACGCCCAGCTAATTTTTTGTATCTTTAGTAGAGACGGGGTTTCACCATGTTGACCAGGATGATCTCGATCTGTTGACATCGTGATCCACCTGCCTCGGCCTCCCAAAGTGCTGGGATTACAGGCTTGAGCCACCGCGCCCGGCCAATTTTTAAAACAAATACAAGTTATTGATTCACTCTTCTCAACTTGACAGTGTACCTGTGGTATAACTGTCAGGTAAAAACATACCTTTTGCTGGGCGCGTGGCTCACGACTGTAATCCCAGCACTTTGGGAGGCGGAGGCGGGCGGATCACGAGGTCGGGAGTTTAAGACCAGACTGGCCTACATGGTGAAACCCTGTCTCTAGTAAAAAATACAAAAATTAGCTGGGCATGGTGGCTCGTGCCTGTAATCCCGGCTACTTGGGAGGCTGAGGTAGGAAAACTGCTTGAATCGCGACCGGAGGCGGAGGTTGCAGTGAGCCAAGATGGCGCCGCTACACGCAGCCTGGGCTCCGGAGCGAGACGCCATCTCAAAACAAAAACAAAAGCAAAAGATACACCTTTACAACTTGGTCCCAAGTCAAAAACAAAACAAAACAACCCACCATTTCACGGAAAGGAAAGAAACATGAAAACAGCACAAGAAATACACTTAACGAGCAAAAATACATGGGGAAAGAGGAACGTGTAGTTTTGACTTAAATGAAGAAATGAAGACGAAACGGGTCTACATATGAAAATGTGTATCCTGGAAAGTCAGGTATCAAGATTTGAGTAGGAATCTATATCACTTGAATCTCCCGTTTCCTGAATGAAAGTGACAGCTTTCAGTATTTATGCTTCCTGGCTCAGACGCCTGCCTCATTTGGCTCTCTTCCTTACTCACTTTAGCCTTTACTTAAATAAGTCTG
Source organism: Leontopithecus rosalia (assembly GCA_028533165.1). Lineage (NCBI taxonomy): Eukaryota > Metazoa > Chordata > Mammalia > Primates > Cebidae > Leontopithecus > Leontopithecus rosalia. The sequence continues at coordinate 12,183,772 of CM052651.1, forward strand.
AAAAACTTGGGGATATAGCGTAAGAAAAATAATCACACGTAATATTCCCCCTTCTGTAGCTACTTTAGACTTGGGTTTGTTACTAGAAAATTCCCGAAGAAAACTTCAATGTAACTCCGTGGCTTTGCTGAATCAAGCCCCGCCCCCTCGCATCCC
>CM052651.1:12184027-12237972 GCA_028533165.1 Leontopithecus rosalia
CGTGCCCATGATCCCGGCTGTTTGGGAGGCTTAGGCAGGAGGATCACTTGAGCCCAGGCAGTGAAGGTTGCAGTGAGCTGAGATCACTCCACTGTACTCCAGCCTGGACAATAGAGCAAGATCCTGTCTCAAAAAAGAATCCTGGCTGGGCTCGGTGGCTCACGCCTGTAATCCCAGTATTTTGGGAGACCAAGGCGGGTGGATCACTTGAGGTCGGGAGTTCAAGACCAACCTGGCCAACATGGAGAAAGCCCCATCTCTACTAAAAAATACAAAATTAGTCAGATGTAGTGGTGCATGCCTATAATCCCAGGTATTTGGGAAGCTGAGGCAGGAGAATCGCTTGAATCTAGGAGGTGGAGGTTGCAGTGAGCCAAGAGCACGCCATTGCATTCCAGATCAGGCAACAAAATTGAAACTCCATCTCAAAAAAAAAAAAAAACCACATCCCATTCCCAAGATAACAGTGTTAATTCATTAATGAGGGTGGAGCCTACATGGCCCAATCCCTTCTGAATGGTCTTAAGTTGTTTTTTTTTTTTTTTTTTGAAACAGGGTTTCCCTGTGTTGGCCAGGCTGGCCTCTACACAATAGTGGCCTCTACACAATCAGATATATTTCAGTAACTTCTCCCAGCCCTCCTTTCTCTAAAGTATAGATTCCCCTAGGAGTTTCCTAAAGATCTTTACTGCTCCTAGTCATAAAGAATAAAGAACAAAAATGTGTTCTCCAATTTACTTTACTTTTTTTTTTTTTTTTGCTTTTCTCCAATTTACTTTTCTTTATTCATTTTGTCTCTATAAGGAATGGCAAGGGCAGATATAAAAGGTGAGCCTGGGTATGTGAAAGACCTCAAGTAAAATTCACTATATTTCAAAGAAAAATTTGATAATATATCATGGGTCTTTCAATAGTAAAGTCAGGCATGTAGGGACTGTGAGCCAAAAAAACAAATTGGAAAGAAAACTGGAGAATGAAGAGCCGTCAGAAACAAGCAGCTTCTGCAGTAACATCTGGTCTTTCTTGTTTTTTTTGAGACGGAGTTTTCGATCTTGTTGCCCAGGCTGGAGTGCAATTGCGTCATCTCAGCTCACTGAAGCCTCCACCTCCCGGGTTCAAGCCATTGTCCTGCCTCAGCCTCCTGAGTAACTGGAATTACAGGTATGCGCCACCACGCCCAGCAAGGTGCATGGATGGAAATGAAGGAGAGGAAAGGTCTTGCCATCTACACAGGGCTGAGGACGTGCAGCTCTAGAGTAACCACAAGGCCGAAGAAAGAGCAGCAGGGAGGGAAGGAGACAGACATGGAAGGCAGGAGGGGCCTGCAGAGAGGCAGAGCCACGCAGCGCATGACACAAGGCTGGGGCAGGTGACAACACAGACATTCTGGAGAACAGAAGGGCATTCAGGGAGGAGAGCCAAGGCCACATAGGGTTGACTTTTTTTTTTAAGCATTAAGAATGAATCACTGTTTTCATAAGCATCAGTGCACATGCCATATGGTAGGTGTTGCCAGAGTAAAAACCCTAGAACATGACTGAGAGCAGGCCTGCAGCCTCACGCTCTGCCCTGACGCGGCCTGTGGGAGAGCTCCTATGCTGAGCTTCCCCCGGGGATGAGGTAATGCTCCTCAGGCATCTCTGGCCATATGATTCTCACCCCCTCCCTCCTCTAAAGTGAAACCCAAACCCGTATAAACCCTGTAAACCTTCCTCGCTGGCTCCAAGGTTGGAAGAGAAGTGGAAGTTAGCCACCTCACTAATGACAGATCTTCTGGTGAAGGCCCAGTAAACACTTGGTAATTAATAACAGAAAAGAGGGACAGGATAGTAATTTAGATCATAGACTCCTTTGAAAATCTTGTGAAAGCTATGGACTCGCTCCCCAGAAAAAAGCCCATGTGCATATACACACCAGATTACATAAAATCGTGTCGGGATATTGGTTAAAATCCTGAGGCCGGCTAGGCGCGGTGGCTCAAGCCTGTAATCCCAGCACTTTGGGAGGCTGAGGCAGGTGGATCACGAGGTCAACCCAGATCGAGACCATCCTGGTCAACATGGTGAAACCCCGTCTCTACTAAAAATACAAAAAATTAGCTGGGCATGGTGGCACGTGCCTGTAATCCCAGCTACTCAGGAGGCTGAGGCAGGAGAATTGCCTGAACCCAGGAGGCAGAGGTTGTGGTGAGCCGAGATCGTGCCATTGCACTCCAGCCTGGGTAATAAGAGCGAAACTCCGTCTCAAAAAAAAAAAAAAAAAAATCCTGAGGCCAAGGTCAAGTGGGGGCTATGGACCCCTGAATAAGAAGCTCTAACTCAGAGTATACAAAATAGTTTTGCATCTGTGATCCATTTTGTCTGGCCAAGGCCCTGGAGATACGGCAGATGCTGCCTGCGTGGGACAGGGACAGGCGAAACCTGGGCACAGAGGAGGACTGACTTGCCCCCTTCCTGTGAGAGGAGGTAGGGTGGAGCTAAATTTAGAACTCCTACCTCCACAGCCAGTCTCATCATCTCACCCACTGTAAATCTGGAAACTTCTGTTAGGAAGACAAATTTTCATTATTTCTTAAATTTTTAGGTAGTTATTAGGATTTTCAGAAAAGGGGAGAAATTAAAGGCCAGGCGTGATGGCTCCCACCTGTAATCCCAGTACTTGGGGAGGCTGAGGAGGGAGGATCGCTTGAGCCCAGAAGTTTCAGACCAACCTCAGCAACAGAGTGAGACCCAGTCCTTACCAAAAAAAAAAAAAAAGAAAAATTAACCAGGCGTGGTGGTGTGTGCCTGCAGTCTCAGCTACCTGGGAGGCTGAGATGGGAGGATCACTTGAGCCCAGGAGTTCAAGAGTACGGTGAGCTGTGATGGCACCACTGCACTCCAGTCTGGATGACAAAGCAAGACCCTGTTTCAAAAACAAAGAAACAAAGCAAAACAAGAAAAGAGGAGAAAAGACTATACTTTCAGGCCTTCAGGTATCATTTCTACAGTTTCTTACTAGACAAGTTTCTCTGAATGTGTAGAGCACCAAAATCAAGCTGGGCATGGAGGCTCAGGCCTATAATCCCAGCACTTGGGAGGCTAAGGTGGGTGGATCACCTGAGGTCAGGAGTTCGAGACCAGCCTGGCCAACAAGGTGAAACCCCATTGCTACTAAAAATACAAAAATTAGCTGAGTGTGGTGGCACTCACCTGTAATCCCAGCTACTCGGGAGACTGAGGCAGGAGAATCGCTTGAACCTGGGAGGTGGAATTACAGGTGCCCACAACACCTGGTTAATTTTTTTGTATTTTTAGTAGAGACAGGTTTTCAGCATGTTGGCCAGGCTAGTCTTGAACTCCCGACCTCAGGTGATCCACCCACCTTAGCCTCCAGAAGTTCTGGGATTGCAGGCAGGAGCCACCGCCCCCAGCCACTGACTTTTTATACTAAATAAATACCAAACTACATTCTTAAAAAGTAAAAAAGTGGGGGAGAAATTAGATTGTGCTTCCTCTTTACCCTTTTGTGACATCAACAGCACATTCTCCAGCTTTTTCTTCCTTTTACACTCAAAATAGAAGATGAGGGAAATCTACTGGATTTGAAACCCAGTAAGAAAGAAACTGCCTCTTAATAGAAGGTAATAGGAATAACAGCCACCCATATTTCAGCTGCTGCCTCTTTTCCATTGTCAGAAAAATGGGGTCCATTTAGGACTGGATGAGAAATCCTACAGTGTGCAGAGTTAATAGAAACCCGGCAATGCAGTCAGGACGTGCTGACTTCTTGTGCAGTCTTTTAAACGGCGCGAGGACCAGGCAACCTTCAACCTCTTGACAGTCTGAAAACTCTTCTTGCCTCGTAGGCTGCTGTTTCCTTTAGTGTCGAATAATGCAACAATGTGTGCTCATAATAGGTACGTCACGGAAAATGAGCGTGATACTGCATTACAGGTTATACTTCACGAGGGGATCAACTGTGTGAGTTTATGTTTTGGTTTGTTGGGATTTTATTCGTTTCTTTCTTTTTTGTCTTTGGAATATGCCCTAGTATAACAGTTTGTAGAACTCTCAGTGTACCATGTGCATAAGAATCATCCAGGGTGCTTGTCCAAAACTCCCAAGCCCTAAACGCTAGACTAAAAGTGTGATTCTAGAGGTCTAGCACAGGGCTGGGAGTTTGCAATTTACAAAGTTCCAGGAGGGACTTTGAAAAAATTCTAAAATGAAGGAGTGTTGATTGTGCACATTGTAATGCTTTTAGTAATATACTGCTCGCTACTCTCATCTTACTTTCTGGATACACCCCTTCTTGAAGGAAGACATTTTTTGCTGCTTTGGAAAACAGAACAGTATGTAAACACATACTTTGTATAAGGCATTATACTACGTGCTGAGGCAGATCAGAGAATAAAGGATTTGGTTCCTGCTCTCCAAAAGATTAGGATAGAAATAGCACGTGCACAAGCCCACGATGTCTACAAAAGAAGGCAGAGATGGTGAGTGCTGGGAAGGGGAGGGGACGTGGATCCAGGTTGCCTGTTGATAGAATGGGCTAGAAGTGGAAGATGCTCCAGGTCTGAGTAAAAGCAGATTGTGAGTTTGTAAACAGTTGTTCATTTTTTGCCAGTAAGATTGTTTTTCCTTTTAGTGGTAACAGCACCTCATTTCCCCCTTGGAGAACTTCCCACCTTTGCCGAATGTTGTCTAAGTGGTATTGGCCTCTGTTGCACCAAGGACCGACATCCATTTAGACACAGAAGACTCAGTTTCCCTGGAATTTGGAGTTTGGACTACGACCTTCCTTCCTTCCTTCCTTCCTTCCTTCCTTCCTTCCTTCCTTCCTTCCTTCCTTCCTTCCTTCCTTCCTTCCTTCTTCCTTCCTTCCTTCTTCCTTCCTTCTTCCTTAAGACTGGGCATCCATTTAGACAAACAGACTCAGTTTCCCTGGAATTGGAATTTGGACTATGAGGTCCTTCCCCTCCCCTCCCCTCCCTTCCCTCCTCTCCCTTTCCCGTCCCTTCCTCTCTCTCTCTCCCTCCTTTCTTTTCTTTCTTTCTTTTTTTTTTTTGGAGAACGGGTTTTACTCTGTTTCCCAGGTTGGAGTGCAATGGTGCAATCATACTTCACTGAGGCTTTGACCTCCTGGCTCAAGTGATCCTTCCACCTCAGCCTCCCAAGTAGCTGGGATTACAGGCACATGCAACCATGTCCAGCTAATTAAAAAAAATAATAATAAGCCGGACGTGGTGGCTCACGCCTGTAATCCCAGCACTTTGGGAGGCCGAGGCGGGTGGATCACAAGGTCAAGAGATCAAGACCAACCTGGTCAACATGGTGAAACCCCGTCTCTACTCAAAATACAAAAAAAATTAGCTGGGCATGGTGGCGCCGTGCCTGTAGTCCCAGCTACTTGGGAGGCTGAGGCAGGAGAATTGCCTGAACCCAGGAGGCGGAGGTTGCGGTGAGCAGAGATCGCGCCATTGCACTCCAGCCTGGGTAACCAGCGAAACTCCGTCTCAAAAAAAAAAAAAAAATAATAATAATAATAATAATAATTTGTAGGGACCAGTCTGGCATCAAACTCCTGAGCTCAAGTGATCCTTTGGCCTCCCAAAGTGCCAGGATTACTAGTGTGAGCCACTGCACCTGGCCTGAACTCTGAGTTTTTTTTTCTCTTCTTCTTTATTATTATTATTTTAGATGGGGTTTCTCTTTGTCACCCAGGCTGGAGTGTGGTGGCATGATCTCAGCTCACTGCCTCAACTTCCCAGATTCAAGGGGTCCTCCCACTCACCCCTCAAGTAGCTGGAACTACAGTTGTGTGCCACCATGCCCAGCTAATTTTTATATTTTTTGTAGAGACAAGGTTTCACCACGTTGGCAAGAATGGTTGCGATCTCTTGATCTCATGATCTGCCCGCCTCCGCATCCCAAAGTGCTGGGATTACAGGTGAGAGCCACCGCGCCCCGCAATTATAAAACTCGGTAAGTTATATGCGGTCAGTGTCTGAGGCCCATGAAGTATACCTTAGCAACCCAAGACAATCACAGCTCACGGTGGCGAAGAATACACAGAGTTGAGTTGTCACAGGATGGCCTGTAGTTCCTTTCCCAAGCACCTCAGCTGTTTCAGAATCTCAACTCTAAACACGTAAACCAGCCCAGAGGATTTGGGCAAGCCTGCATTCTACTTGGAGAAAGATAATTTTGTTTCTCCTGCAAGGGGCGATCATTTGTAAGCCATATGAGCTTTGCCTAGCATTTAAAGCAATAGTTACTTTAATAAAAAATTCAACTTATGGGACATTTCAACTACCTCTCTGCATAGTTCTCTCTGCATAGTTCTTTTATTCCAAGGGGGATTTGGCTTGGGCCTTGAAGGAGGAAATTTTCATAGTACTCCTCATTTCAAATGAAGCTGCTAGAGTATAGTTGTGAATTACGCTGGGGTGGGAAGCAGAAAAAAATGAGATGAATTTGTGATTTATTTCAGTGCCCCAAATTCTCAAAGTGTTTTTGCATTTTTTTTCCTGGGGATTGAGCTACCTACTCACAAAGCTTGTTGTATGCTCTGGGACTGGAAAATAAAACCATTATGAGGATTTGTTTTGAACCATCTTGACTCCTAAGGATGGGTTACAAATCAGCCTTAACATTTAGCTTCTGCAATTTACAAGCAGCTGCCAGAGATCATCAGGAGCAGGCTGTTTCTCCCTATCAGCACATCTCTGAGGGTATCCTTGAAAATATAATGCCTTAGGTTTTTGTGACAAGTTGGGTTTTCATTCTGCAAGCACATAGGTGTTTGCTGTATGCTAATATGACGTAATTTAAAATTTGGTGAGATGTCTTACAAATGATGTGGCTTTTTCTGGAAACTATAGAACATAGACATGACAAAGAGCATATACATGCGCCACCAGGCCTTGCTAATTTTTGTATTTTTAGTAGAGATGGGGTTTCACCATGTTGGTCAGGCTGGTCTCAAACTCGACCTCATGATTCACCCGCCTCAGCCTCCCAAAGTGTAATTTTCTTGTTTTATGCAGAAATGGGGGTTTGCTATGTGACCCAGGCTATTAACAACTACAGTAATTACAATTTGGGGTAATGAGGAATGCTTAGGTAGAGTCCAGATACGCAAGCTATTCTTTTCGTTCAGTGCTAAGATGGATGCTCTGGCGATTTCCACATAGAACTGAAGTAATGTAGAATTCATGGAGAGACGATGGGGAAGGATCTTATAAGGAGAAGGAATAGTATGAGCCAAGCTTTGGCAGTATGATATGTATGACCTCCAAGTGATGATGGGTAATTTACAGTGTTGCTTCTCACAGCATAGTTCCCGGAGAAGCAGCAGTCTCATCACCTTGAGGTTTTGTTAGGAGGCAGATCCTGATTTACTAGGTCTGGGGAAGGGCCCAAGATTCTGCATTCCTCACGAGTTCCCGGATGAATTTTGACGTTGACGGTTCATTGACCACAGTCGTTCCTGCCATTCTAAGAGACTGCAGCCGATCCGATAGGCAGTATCTGTAGGTAAGTCCACCCAAGTAGTATTTTCACCTTTGCAGTTCTCTCCCCTTATCCATAGACAGACGTTCAGAGGACTGTTAATTATTGCCGCTCATCTTGAATTCCCTGGCTAAGAACTTATTACTGAATGGCTGTAAATATGCTGGGGATTGGGAGATTCAGGGGAATGGGGAGAAATGAGTCAAACAAACACCCCGTGGTGTCAAGATACAAAGCAGATGGCCTGTGTCTTAGCACACTTGACACAGCACTTCAAAACCTGCTGGGACAATTGTTCACGCATTTATTCACTCAATCCTTCAACCCTGTGCCTAGTTCTGTATTAAGCTCAGAACTGGGGGCCTGGGGAAGGGGTTGGTGTGGGATGGTGAAGAAGGAAAAGGGACTATTTTGACCTGGATTTGAACCCAAACTTGGAAAGCAGTTTTCCATAGCTAGATAATTCTGAGGCAGATCAAAAGCAAAAGTGGGATCTGGGTTCTCTGTGGGATCTAAATAGCCATGGGATAGATGCCCAATATAGAGGACTGACGACGTGTCACTGATGTGGAGAGATGCTGCACACGGTTGCGGGTAAACCACAGTCTAAATGCAAACTTTCTGAGTATTTTTCCAAGCATGGTCAGGGGTCATTTAGTTAAGATTCAATGTGATCAAGAGATGGCTCAGCGCTGCATCCTAAAAGAATGACCAAGTTTTATTGTGACTTCAACTTGACCCAATTTACCATCTTAGAAGCATTAATGGTACCATTATTATTTTGTTTTCAGCCTCACTAAAATGGAAAGGATCTGAAAGTTGGGCAGAAAATACATTGCTAACTGATGGAAGAGAAGTATAAAAGGGATTGGGATTCCCCCTGCTCGTCACTCCACTCCGACAAAGTAAAACTGAGTGTGAAAGGCAATAAAGATGGAAGCGAGGCTGGGCGTGGTGGTTCGCACCTGCAATCCCAGCACTTTGGGAGGCTGAGGCAGGAGGATTTCACTTGAGCCCAGGAATTCTCGATCAGCCTGGGCAATATAGTGAGACCTTGTCTCTACAAAAAATTTTAAAAATTAGCCAGGCATGGTGGTTGGCACTTGTTCCAGCTACTCATGAGGCTGAGGGGGGAAGATCACTTGAGCCCAGGAGACGGAGGTTGTAGTGAGCCAAGATCACATCACTGTACTCCAGGCTGAGTGACAGAGTGAGACCCTGTCTCAAAAACAAGCAAACAAACAAACACTGAAATAGTTTACTTTGCAAGAGATCTATGCATTTATTTATTGAAGAGCAACTTCGGGTCAGATACATTTCATAGGATATTCCACTTAATCCTCAAGCAGTCTTACAGTCAATTACCATTACTAACATCTTACAGTTAAATTGAGACTTCGAAAAGTAAAGTAGCTTGTGGCCAAGCATGGTGGCTCAACCCCTGTAATCCCTGAACTTTGGGAGATCAAGGTGGTGGATCACTTGAGGCTAGGAGTTCCAGACCAGCCTTGCCAACATAGTGAAACCCTGTCTCTACTAAAAATACAAAAATTAGGCCAGGTGCGGTGGCTCACACCTGTAATCACAACATTTTGGGAGGCCAAGGAGGGCAGATCATGTGAGGTCAGGAGTTTGAGAACAGTTTGGCCAATATGGTGAAATCCTGTCTCTACTAAAAATACAAAAATTAGTTGGGCATGGTGGCATGTGCCTGTAGTTCAAGCTACTCTGGAGGCTGAGGTAAAAGGATCACTTGAACCCAGGAGGTAGAGGTTGCAGTAAGCCAAGATTGTGCCACTGTACTTCAGGCTGGGTGGCAGAGTGAGACTCTGTCTCAAAATAAATAAATAAATAAAATAAAAATAAAGAAACAACAACAGAAAAAAGAGAACAGTTTCACAGCCTGGAATTAAATTTTTAAAAAAAGAATTTGAAAAAAAAAAATAGTAACGTGGCTTGCTCAAGGTGTCACAGCTTGTAAGTTTCAGCCCAATATGAACTGGATTTCTCTGGCTACATATATTACCTGGCTTATGGTACAATGGCTGTTTGTGCCACAAATACTTCAATGTGTCATGAAAGACATACGATCCAAGACTAATTTAGGAGCAAGTCAAGGTCCCTCTGCTAGTGGACGTAATGAAGCTAACTGTCTCAGGAATGAAGTAAAGCCTTGGTGAATTTCTCAGAAAGTGTTTTTTTTTTTTTAAAAAAAAGATGGAATCTCACTTTGTCTGTTGCTCAGGCTGGAGTTCAGTGGCATGACCATGGCTCACTTTAGCCTTGACTTCCTGGGCTCAAGCAATCCTCCTGCCTCAGCCTCCTGAATAGCTGGGACTACAGGCATGTGCCATGATATCCAAATAATTTAAAAAATTTTGGGGGGGCTGGGTGCGGGGGCTCACGCCTGTAATCCCAGCACTTTGGGAGGCCGAGACGGGTGGATCACAAGGTCAAGAGATCGAGACCATCCTGGTCAACATGGTGAAACCCCGTCTCTACTAAAAATACAAAAAAAAAATTTGCTGGGCACAGTGGCACGTGCCTGTAATCCCAGCTACTCAGGAGGCTGAGGCAGGAGAATTGCCTGAACCCAGGAGGCGGAGGTTGCGGTGAGCCGAGATCGTGCCATTGCACTCCAGCCTGGGTAACAAGAGCGAAACTCCGTCTCAAAAAAAAAAAAATTTTTTTTTTTGTAAAGATGGGGTTTCTCTTTGTTGCTCAGGCTGGTCTCAAACTCCTGGCCTCATGATCCTCCTGCCTTGGCATCCCAAAGGACTAGGATTACAGGTGTGAGCCACCATGCCCAGCCAAAAAGAGGTCTTTGTCCCTCTATGAAAGAGTAAGACTTAGTAGTGTCCACAGTGTCTTGAGCCCTGTCCCTGCAAGAGTTTACATGATGGGAATTTAATGCTCAATGTGACAATGTCTGGCAGTGGAACCAAATAAGCAGTGACTTCACTGTGAGCGCTCTGCCCTTGAGAATGGATTAATGTCATCGCAGGAGCTGCTTAGTTTGGCTAGAGTGGGTCGTAAAGCACGTCCAGCCCCTGGTGCCTTTCACATTTTTCTGCCCTTCTGCCAGGTTATGATGCAGCAAGAAGGACCTCACCAGATGCCAGCCCTTCATAATGGATTTCCTAGCCTCCAGAACCATAGGTTAAACCATAAGTTTCTTATGAAGTTTATTTAACTTATGGTTCTGGAGGCTAAATTCATATAAATTATGAAGTATGTGGTTTTCTGCTTTAGCAACAGAAAACAAAGTGAGGCAAACTCCAAGAAGCTATATTCAGCCCTCCAGGAATTCTTTGTGGAGAAGCTTTTCTTTTTTTTTGAGGTGGAGTCTCTCTCTGTCCCCCAGGCTGGAGTGATCTGCCCACCTCAGCCTCCCAAAGTGCTGGGATTACAGAAGCGAGCCACCGTGCCCGGGCAGCTATTACTATTCTTACGGGAGGGAGGGAGGGAGGGAGGGAGGGAGGGGTAGGAAAGGGGCTGCACAGCCTTGTTCTCAGCAATCTGCAGGACACACTTTGTTTTCTGCCCAGCTCTGTGAAACGGGTACCAGGTATGGCTAGCTAGTGACTCCTCTCAAGTGGAAAGACACTGAGTTCCAGAAATGAAGCAGAGCCAATGGCCAACAGCTTCTTTATAACACAGGAAAATACTAGATGAAGAAAGTCTAGATTCAAGTTCAGACTGGACCAGAGAGACTAGGGACTTGGCTGTGTTTCCATCCTGTGAAATAATCCAGGTAGGAGTGGGCCACTATGACTCTCTCCAGGCCTAAGCAGTGACTGTATTTCCTACACTAACATCCAGACATGCAATCTAGGCTGGGTGTGGTGGCTCACGCCTGTAATCCTAGCACTTTGGGATGCCAAGGCGGGTAGATCATGAGGTCAGGAGTTCAAGACCAGCCTGACCAACATGGTGAAACCCCATCTCTACTAAAAATACAAAAATTAGCTGGGTGTGGTGGCACGTACCTGTTATCCCAGCTACTCAGGAGGCTGAGGCAGAAGAATCTCTTTAACCTAGGAGGCGGAGGTTGTGGTGAGCCGAGATTGCATCACTGCACTCCAACCTGGGTAAGACTCCATCTCAACAACAACAACAACAAAAAGACATGCAATCTAAAGTGAGGTTTCAGGGACACTTGGATGTCACCTCCCAACCTCCTGCCCTAGAAGAAACACAACTAACAATTTCCAGAATATTTCAATTATTTATTATAAAATGGCAACAGAAAATTTGAAATTAGGCCAGGCGTGGTGGCTTGTGCTTACAATCCCAGCACTTTGGGAGGCAGATGTGGATGAATTGCTTGAGCCCAGGAATTCAAGACCAGCCTGAGCAACATGAGAAAACCTCATTGATACAAAAAAATGCAAACAATAGCTGGTTATGGTGGTGCATGCCTGTAGTCCCAGCTCCTCGGGAGGCTGAGGTGGGAGGATCACCTGAGCTCAGGGAGGTTGAGGCTGCAGTAAGCAGTGATCGCACCACTGTACGCTAGCCTAGGTGAGAAAGTGAAATTAAAAAATATTTTTAAAAAGTTTTAAATATTGAAATTAGGGCTGACTCAGAGGCCGGTCATGGTGGCTCATGCCTGTAATCCCAGCCCTTTGGGAGGCTGAGGCAGGTGGATCACAAGGTCAAGAGATCAAGACCATCCTGGCCAACATGGTGAAACCCTGTCTCTACTAAAATACAAAAATCAGCTGGGTGTGGTGGCGCGTGCCTGTAGTCCCCGCTACTTGGGAGGCTGAGGTAGGAGAATTTCTCGAACCTGGGAGGCGGAGGTTGCAGTGATCCGAGATTGCACCACTGTACTCCAGCCTGGTGCCTGGTGGCAGAACAAGACTATGTCTCAAAAAAAAAAAAAAAAAAAAAAAATCAGGTCTGATTCAGGAAATTCAAAATCTGGCCCATTTTTTGGCCTGTAATTGATATTTTTGGGAAAATGATCTGATTAGAACCAATGATCCACTATAAGTGTAATAGAAAATAACAAAACAGATGCTGTTCCTGTAGTGTTTAACTGACTAAATGTTTAAGGATTCATTTACTGTTATCAGGTTGCACTTTTTTTTTTATTGAGACAGGGTTTCACCATGTTGGCCAGGCTGGTCTGGAACTCCTGACCTCAGGTGATCCACCTGCCTCGGCCTCCCAAAGTGCTGAGATTACAGGTGTGAGCCACCACGCCCTGCCAGGTTGCACATTTTAGCAGAAAACAAAAAAAATCACTACAAAAACTTCCCATGAAGTAAGTTTCATGATAAATATTCATTAGATTCTGGGTTGTATTTTTTTTTTTTTGCAAGTAAAAATGAATTGTATATCAACTTGTGCCAAATCTCAGGTGAATTATGCCCAGATTGCCCGGTCTAATCTCTACTGACCGTTTGTTCTTATAATTAGAATCACTGCCCACATCACTGTAAGTTAAGGAGACCTAATATTTAGATAAATCTGTTTTAAAATTGCTATGAAATAGAGTGAAATTGAGTTCTCAGGTGAGCCTACAAGTCTTCAGACCCAAGGTGAAGGCTCTGTTTCTCATTTAAACATTGTCAAACTAAGAAGAATGATTTGCTTGCTTGTGGATCTTGCATATGTCAGCATAGTAGAAGCTTAATCATGCAAATCTCTATTGCTTTGCATGGCCATAACCCAGAAACACAGAGCTGTTTCCATATTTTATCTGTCTTTGTAGTTGAAAGCATGCCTTCTATTGCGTTTTTTTTTTTTTTTTTTTTTTTTTTTAGACAGAGTCTTGCTCTCTTGCCCAGGCTGGAGTGCAGTGCAGTGGCATGATCCTGGCCTACTGCAATCTCTGTCTTCTGGGTTCAAGCAATTCTCCTGTCTCAGCGTCCCGAGTAGCTGGGACTACAGGCGCACACCACCATGCTTGTCTAAGTTTTGTATTTTTAGTAGAGAAGGGGTTTCAGCATGTTGGCCAGGCTGGTATTGAACTCCTAACCTCAAGTGATCCGCCCACCTTGGCCTCCCAAAGTGCTGGGATTATAGGTGTGAGTCACTGTGCTAGGCCAATTGTGCTTTTAAATAACAGATGTTAGGACAATGTTTAAAGCACATAACACGAGTATTAAAAAATGTTTCTCCTGCTTTCAAAAGAAAAAAAAACCCACAATAATGAATTCAGTCTGCCCGTTTGTATTTGCAAGGAATATTTTAACTGTCAAGGGACTTCCAGCACCTACCCTTTAAATATCCCCCTCCTACTGTCTGCGAAGTCCAAAGCCATTTTGGACTAATAGTTTCTTGTGTAGACGCAGCAAGGCAGTAATTTACAAGTCAGTTTTTCAAGGATTGAGACTCCCTTAGAACTGCAGGGCTCTGTGTTAGTTCTCATTCACTGAGCAAACAACACATGAGGGAAGTAACATATACATTCATTTTGAAGACCTCGAAGAGGATGAACCAGAGGCAAGTTAGTGCTTTGGAAAAAAAATCAGGTGCAGGGGCAGAACAAGTTGGAGAAGAGATGAAAGGCAGAGAATGCCACATCTCTGGGAGAAATGGCAGGTGAGTAGGCAGGAACTGAAGGAATGGTGGGTGGAGCAGATAGCCCTGGGTCAAGAATCAAGTGAGATTCCCTGAGGGTGGTGAAAAAGGTCCCCCAACAAGAGAGGCAGTGATCCGACCGAATGCAGTAGACCTGCGGAGAGAGGCCGTGAGCCTATTTACTCATGTCTGGCAGCCATCTGCAGCTTTGGTCTGAACCTAACTCATGGTAAGACTGGAACAGGCCGGGCGCGGTGGCTCAAGCCTGTAATCCCAGCACTTTGGGAGGCCGAGGCGGGTGGATCACGAGGTCAACAGATCGAGACCATCCTGGTCAACATAGTGAAACCCCGTCTATACTAAAGATAAAAAAATTAGCTGGGCCCGGTGGCGCGTGCCTGTAATCCCAGCTACTCCGGAGGCTGAGGCGGGAGAATTGCCTGAACCCAGGAGGCGGAGGTTGCGGTGAGCCGAGATCGCGCCATTGCACTCCAGCCTGGGTAACAAGAGCGAAACTCCGTCTCAAAAAAAAAATTTAAAAAAAAAAAAAAAAAGACTGGAACAGTGAGTCCCCAGAAGCGAAGGTAGGCTCCTCACCTTATTTCATAAGACAGTTTATGGTGGGAATGAAAGTAACAGGCAACCGAGCTGCAGTGAAAAGCGTGGAGCTAAAATAGACTTTTGCAATTGACTGGAACAGTTTCCTCTTTGGGAGGAGAGGGACTAAAGCTTAGATTGAAAGGTAGGTTATTTAATATTTCAGGGTCTCAGCTTCTGTCATCTGTAAATTAGAAGGGTGACATTAGAAGGTCGTGATATTTCTTCTTCTTCTTCTTTTTTTTTTTTTGAGACGGAGTCTTGCTTTATCACCAGGCTGGAGTACAATGGCACGATCTCAGCTCACTGTAACCTCTGCCTCCTGGGTTCAAGCGATTCTCCTGCTACAGCCTCCCGAGTAGCTGGGACTACAGGAGTGCCCCACCACACCCAGCTAATGTTTATGTTTTTAGTAGAGACGGGGTTTCACCATGTTGGCTAGAATGGTCTCGATCTCTTGACCTCGTGATCCACCTGCCTCAGCCTCCCAAAGTGCTGGAATCACAGGTGTGAGCCACACCCGGCCTTGATATTTCTTCCTAAATTATGGTTATAGAATGCCACTTATTTATTTCTGTATCTTAGTTGGCAAGTAAAAATCGTATGTGTTTATAACATATAACATGGCGCTTCTTCTGTTGTTGGTTTGTTTTATTGATAGGATCATTTAAAACATAGGGTCCATGGGAAGAGGGTCAAACTCAAAGGGGCCCTTAGGAATTTATTACATGAATTTGTTATGTGGGGCAGTCGAAGGCATTAGAGACAAAATCTTGGTTTCCTAATTTGAGAAATTAAAAAAATATATATAGCTTGCAGACCACGACCTTTATTACCGTCCAGGAATCAGGAAGCACAGGTGAGGATCCATCACATTAGGAGAGTGTCACATGATGCTTTGAGATGTGTATACCTAGCGGAATGGCGAATTTAGGCTATTTAACATATGCAGACTATCATGTGTCTAATGCAGCGTCAGGATCTGGAGTCAGATTCGGCGCTCTCCGCTGTCTACCCCGCACTCCACCATGCCCAGATTTTATCACTCTTAGAACCGCTTTGCAGATAGCACTCATCCATGATAGAGGTGTGGAAGACAGACAAGACATCTCATGATGCTGTGAAGAAGTAACATGGGCCGAGTATGGTGGCTCATTCCTATAATCTTAGTACTTTGGGTGGCTGAGGCAGGAGGATCACTTGAGCCCAGGAGTTTCAGACCAGCCTGGGCAATATAAGGAGACCCCATCTTTACAAAAAACAACAAAAAATTAGCTGGACATGGGGGCACATGGGAGGCTGAGGTGGGGGCGTTCCTTGAGCCCTGGAGGTCAAGGCTGCAGTGAGTGGAGATCACACCACTGCACTCCAGCCTGGGCAACAGAGTGAGACCCTGTCTCAGAATCCCCCCCAAACCAAAGAGCACAGAAGCAACATGATGCTATGAAGAAACAACACGTTAATGATTTTAAAAAAAAAATCAAACATGCCCAGCACTTTGCCCTCCCATTTTTCTGGTTAGTGAGTGGGAATCAGGTTTGGGAGGAAAGACATGGAGGAAGTAAACTCATGTTTGGAGCCGGAACCAAGAGCTTAGGCCTAAGCTCTTAGTTATTTTTTTGATGAGCAACACTGCGGGATGCCCATGAGAATACGACTATGGAATCCTCTCCGTAAAAACAAAGTAGCAAGATCTTCAAGCACTTCTCACCCTTATTCATGAATAGCCCCTTTTTCTTTCTGTTGACACGGAGTCAAGCAAGTGATTTCAGGGACATCTCAATGAATCACTGACCTGGTAGAGACTTGTTTCAGGAGCAGGCTTCCTAGGGCAGATGTATGCAGGGCGGGCAGGAAATGAATGGGCAAGGAGAACTGCACCAGGTCAATGGCACAACCATTTTTCTCCTGTTATCTCTGTTAAGAGTGTTTGCTCACTCAGCAAGAAAGCAGAGACCATCTATCTGCTGCGTCTTCAGTGCTTCCTGACTATGCGGCTAAGTGACTGGGGTCGTTCAATGTGGGTCCCTGCCCTTAAGAAACTTACGCTCTATACAGAATCTAAGGACTTGAGAAATAATTACACGGTAACTCACAATGTCTCCTCCTTTGGGGAACAGATCAAAAGGGCTGTGGTACAATGAATCATCATGTTGGTGCCTGTTTGGATTGCCTAAGTGTTCCAGGGAGGCATTTGGACTGGAGGTGAACAGGAGCCAGGACTGTATTTGAGTGGCTCTTGACTTTCCCACTCCCTGTCCTGGATCTGATCCCTCCCCAGGAGCCTGGGAATTACAGTGTTGGTTCTCTGACTCACCAGGATGTCATAAAGATGGTGAGACATTGTCTGTCCTGCTCCTTCCGCCCTTTGACAGAAAGGCACCTCTAGAGAGGAATGCCAGGTGTTAATGCTGATGATAGCAGTTTCAGTTTGCATTTCCATACACTAGACGACCTAATTCACTCTGTCTAAACATGGAAATCCCATAACTCTGCCCAACTCATCACTCCATTAATCCACTTAACCCCTGGCCAATACATAATCTAAATATTTAATCGTGTCTATTTGTTATCTGTGTTTATTCCATGTTCATTCATGGTCTGAGTCTCCTCTCTGTTTATCCGTCTCAGTGGAATCTAGTCTAAACCAGGAGAATCCCAAGCAGAGGCGGGAGAGTGTCTCATTTGTTTCTTTCTTTTCTGGTGTATAGTTCTGAACTTGGCACATAGTAGGTGTTTGATGTTAACCGGCAACAATCTCTCAGAGTAATTTTTTTTTTTTGCATTTTCAGAGAGAGATTTTATCATCACGATAGGAGAATCTTACGGTTTCCAGTGCCCACCACAATGCCTGGCATATACTGCTTATGAGAAGTTGGAGAATTAATCTTGGGTCATACAAAGGGAGCAGGAGAATGTGAAAAATTAGAACCTGTCTAGAAGGGAGAAGACTCAGAATCTGTTTTTGGTTCTGCAGTAAGCTAGTATATATTAGGTTGGTCCAGCCTTTTGAAGCCTCTGGGCCCTGGGTTTCTTATTTGTCATGTGGATGGATAGGATTAGAACTTCAGTCTGCCTTGGCTCCAGTATTTTGCCTGAACTTGAGGGCTATGGTATAGAAAAAGGCACTTCTTCCCACCATTACCACTGCCACTCAACGACCAGGAAAATGGGCTGGAAACCAGGGCATCTGTTTCCCTCTATGCCTCCTCTTCACCCTCACTGGCTGTCCCTCACAGCCTGGGGAGGGAGGACTGCAGACATCTGCTCATTCCTTCTGCATCAGCTAATGTTCATGCAGTGTCCCTGGATGCACAGGCATGGAATCACCTGGGGGAGGGTGTGCATGTGTGCAGAGGGCGGGAGGTGGGTCCTGATCACGCCAAAGCCTCCTGTGTTTTCCCCATGCAGAACCCAAGTATGTGGGAGGTAGGAGAGTGAAGGAGATCCTAATTTATTGCTCAGTTATGTTTATTTTCACTCTTGGCTGGTTCAGGGCATTTTTCTTAATGTATTAGGATCACAATTTTATCAATTTTAAGGATTCCTGAAAGCTCTATGTGTGTATGTGTGTGTGTGTGTTTGTGTGAAAGAGAGACAGAAACAGACACACACACAGAAAGAGAGATAGTGACAGAGAGAGAGAGAGAGAGAGAGAGAGAGAGAGAGAGAGAGAGAGAGAGAGAGAGAGACTGTGTTAAGATGACTTGGGCTGGGCACGGCGGCCATCCCTTGCACTCTAGCTTGGGCGGCAGAGCAAGACTCCATCTCAGAAAATAAAAATAAAAGAGCAGCGAGGTGTCTGAGTCCCCCTGGAGAGTGAAGGCTCCTGACCACAGCCTCTGAGTGAGGATGTACAGGGCCGAGAGGGGAGATAACTAAAGCACTCAAGCCTTAGGAGTCAAAGACAGACTAGAGTAATGGCCTCAAACTTTATGAGGGTGAGGACCCCTTGTTAATATCAAAGAGTTTAATGAGCCTCATGTGATAGTCGTTATACTTTTAATTATCTTATTGCTGGAAACTACTGACTATGGATTTGCAACCTCATTGCAATTACCCCATAGGGATCTGTGTCCTGCAGGGTAGGAACCGATGGCAAGGAGCAAGGGGCCCTGGATTTTTGGTGCCCAGCCTGGATACTAGCATCCCCAATCCCTTTACTTTCAACTGCCTCTCCTTGCTTTTCCTATCCTGTTTGCTCGGAGCATCTATAATCAGGACCATGTGAGTGAGCTCTCTGGAGGAACCTTCCATTTAGTACATGTGAATATAGCCTCCAAGAAAACTTCAGTGGAGTTCATCACACTGGACACAGTTGCTCTTAGTAAGTTCATAGGGAGATCATTTTGGCTGATTAATTCTTGTTCTCCTTGTATGAATGAACTTTTTGGTAATCATCAAGAAGCTGGATCTTGTTAGCTTATCTTTTGAAATAAAATTATGCAGAAATATATATTCGTTTCCTGACCTGGAAACATATTCCCCTCCATCTGTGTTTATTATTATTATTATTATTTTGAGACACGGTCTCTATCACCCAGAAGACCTATTAATGGTGTGGTGGTGCCATTATAGCTTAAATTCCTGTGCTCAAGTATCCTGCTGTTTCAGCCTTCTGAGCAGCTAGGACTACAGCAGGTACATGCCACAATGCCTGGATAATTTTTTTAAAAATTAATTAATTAATTTGAGACAAGGTCTGGCTCTGTCACCCAGGCTGGAGTGCAGTGGTGTAATCTCCGTTCACTGCAACCTCTGCCTCCCAAGCTCAACCCAACCTCCCACCTCAGACTCCCAAGCAGCTGGAGCTACAGGCACACACCACCATACCTGGCTATTCTTTGTGTTTTTTCTAGGGACTGGGTCTTACTATGTTGTTCAGGCTGAGCTCAAACTCCTGAACTCAAACACTCTGCCCGCTTTGACTTCTCAAAGTGCTGGGGTTATAGGTGTGAGCCACCATGCTTGGCCCTGGCTTTCAAATTTTTTTGTAGTACAGGGACTCACTATGCTGTGCACACTGCCCTTGAATTCCTGGCCTTAAGCAATCTTCCTGCCTCAGCCTTCCAAAGTGCTGGGATTGCTGGGTGCCACACCTGTAATCCCAGCACTTTGGGAGGCTGAGGTGAGCAGATCATAAGATCAAGAGTTTGAGACCAGCCTGGCCAACATGGCAAAACACCATCTCTACTAAAAAGAAAAAAAAATTAGCTGGGCATGGTGGTGCATGCCTATAATCCCAGCTACTTGGGAGGCTGAGGCAGGAGAATCACTTGAACCTGCGAAGTGAAGCTTACTGTGAGACGAGATGGCGCTATTCTACTCCAGCCTGCACAACAGAGCAAGGCTCTGTCTTGAGAAAAAAATCAAAAAACCAAAAACCCAAAGTGCTGGGAATATAGGCGTGTGCCGCTGTGTCTGCCTCCCTTCTGTGTTTTCTTTTTCTCTTTTTTGAGATGGCGTCTGGACTGGAACACAGTGGCACAATCTTGGCTCACTATAACCTCCGCCTCCTGGGTTCAAGCGATTCTCCTGCCTCAGCCTCCGGAATAGCTGGGATTACTGGCACCCACCACCGTGCCCAGCAAATTTTTTGTATTTTTTTGTTAAAGACGGGGTTTCACTATGTTGGCCAGGCTGGTCTCAAACTCCTGACCTCATGATCTGCCCACCTCGGCCTCCCAAAGTTCTGGGATTACAGTGTCAGCCACCGCGCCCAGCTTCTGCTCGTGTTTTCTAAATTTTCCGTATTATTTGAGTAATACAACAAATTTGAAGTCATCTCAGTGTTAATTTCTCTTCTTGGGACTCTGTGGATTCTTTCTCCCCTGCCGTTCTTCTTCTTCTCTTCTGACACTAATAGAAGCAAGTACACTACTAATCGTGATGTCTGTTTAAGACCACAGGGGCCTGGTAAAGGACTGTGTGCCCTCGGGGTATGCTTGGATCTAAGTGGGTAGGTCTGGAGACCATGTTCATGGGTGGGAGGATGTTTTGGAAACTGTCTACCAAGAGATCTGTATTGTGTATAAAAACAATCATTTTCCAGGCAGGGCTTTTTCTTGTTGTTATTGTTATTGTCTGTCAAG
This sequence comes from Leontopithecus rosalia, assembly GCA_028533165.1. Lineage (NCBI taxonomy): Eukaryota > Metazoa > Chordata > Mammalia > Primates > Cebidae > Leontopithecus > Leontopithecus rosalia. Next base: position 12,204,750 of record CM052651.1, read on the forward strand.
CTCAGTAGTGGCTCAGCATGAGCTCTGCAATGACAGGAGCAGTTGACAATTGAGATGGAAGAGGGAACAGCTCACCTCTGCTACACGAGCTCGATGGGAGGCTGGGGGTTTGTGTAGCAGTGGCAAGATAATCAGAAGTGCAATTTCACCCCAACAATATAGATACTGTACCCAGGCCTGGCTGGGTCTCCTCTCTTTGAAGGATAAATTAAGCTGTTTACTCCTGTGCTGTTTATTAACTGCCTGCCCTGATTTCCATTACGCAGCATCTGGAAACTTGGTGTCTTAAGTTCTCTGGCTGAGGCATCACCATGTCCTGAAATAAACATTATTTCACACTAGTCTTTATTCTATAGAGAAATATCATGATACAGGGGTTTCTTTCTTTCTTTTTTTAAATTTATGGCACTTCAGAACAGAGCACGGAGGGAGATAGAAATGACAGTGAACTTACTTTTTTAGACCAAATTCCATCGATCCTGGTCTTTTCCAGTAGGGTCTTGGAGTTCATTGTCCAGATGTTCAATTTTTTAGGGAAAAAACTTTTAGTCTCAAGAGAGGCTAGTGCCAGCCAGACACAGTGGCTCATGGCTATAATCCCCACTTTGGAAGGCTGAGGCAGATGGATCACCTGAAGTCAGGAGTTTGAGACTAGCCTGGCCAACATGACGAAACCCTGTCTCTACTAAAAATATAAAAATTAGCTGGGTGTGGTGGTGAGTGCCTGTAGTCCCAGCTACTCGGGAGGCTGAGGCAGGCAAATTGCTTGAACCTGGGAGGCAGAGGTTGCAGTGAGCAGAGATCGTGTCATTGCACTCCAGCCTGGTGACAGAGGTAGACTCTGTCTCAAAAACAAAACAAAATGAAACAAAACAAAAACGTATTTATTGAGCACAGATTAAGGATGTAAAATTAAACACAGACCCTGCCCTCAAAGCATTAAAGCACATAAAACATTAAGCCTTTTGCTCCTTGTGAAATGAATATCAAGCAATATGGAAAGAGAGAGAGAGAGACAGACAGGCAGACAGAGAGAGAGACTGGCACCAGAGAATGCTTCCACGTTTTTAACACTGCGATCTAGCCTAAGCTGCAGTTGGTCTCTGTTCACCTGAGCATCTGCGGGTCTCACTGGCTGGTGGGGATGGAATACATTCTGCCGGCCCAGCCACCCTGCCTTGCCTCACAGCCATTTCTCCTGGTTGTTCTCTGTCCTTCTGATTCCTGGGTGCGTGCTTCACCTGTAATCCCTGCTGGCGCCTGCTGCTTGCCATCGGTGTCTCCAGGGATACTGCCTTGTTTGCTTATTATCTTGCTTGTTGCTGCTGCTCGGGCCATGCTAGGGCCTGCAATGTGTTCCTGCCACGTGGGCTGGTCTTCCAGGGCCACCAGCATTTCCTTGGTGGGCTGCTCTCAGCTGTCTTTTTTTTTTTTTTTTTTTTTTTGAGATGGAGGCTTGCTCTGTCGCCCACTCTGGATTGGAGTGCAGTGGTACAATCTTGGCTCACTGCAACCTCTGCCTCCCGGGTTCAAGCGATTCTCCTGTCTCAGCCACTTGAGTAGCTGAGATTATAGGTGCGCTCCACCAGCGTTGGCTAATTTTTGTATTTTTAGTAGAGATGGGGTTTCACCATGTTGGTGAGGCTGGTCTTGAACTCCTGACCTTGTGAACCACTTGCCCCGGCCTCCCAAAGTGCCAGGATTACAGGCGTGAGCACCATGCCAGGCTCTCTCAGGTGTCTTTATGGGACATCATTGCCCAGATCCCTTGATGTGCTGTGTGTGCCGCTCTTGGTACTGTGTGTTGATAAGTTTTGTCTCTCCCACGCACCTCTGCTCCTTCTGAATGTTGACCCTGTACCTGCCTTGTACCAGGGAGTGGCACTGTAACTGTAAGAGGTTTGTTACCCGATGCACATCGCGGGTCAACAGGCTGAGACACCCAATTGCAGCAGAGAAAGAGGGTTAATGGTAGGGCTGCTGAGTGGAAATGGGGGAAAACCATCCACCCAAGGAGTCTGGGGCAAATGTGGGCCAACCTGAGTGGGTTACAGTGTGGAGATGATTGATTGGTGGGGGTGTGCAGGGTAAAGTCAAGGGATGGGGAGAGGAGGAAGCTGTATTCTCATGCTGATCCCACTCCACTGTGGGGGTCTTCGAACTGGTTGCTGGAATTCAGGATCTGAAAAACATCTTAAGTCATCCTTAAACAAAAGCCTCTAGGAACAAGGGGGAAATGGTCACTTTTTAGTGCTATGTGACTTTTAGCAACAAGGAAGTGGGCCACAGTGCAGCCTGATGAATGCTTCATTATAACTCTATTTCCAGACCTGGCATGCAATTCTTCTTAACTCTATGGGGACAGTGTCAGCACCCTGATGTTCCCTTGGGCTATCACCATGCCCCTTCCCCCTCAGCCTCAGGAGTATGTCCGGAGAACGTGGCACACTCAGGGCAAGATGGGATAGCAGGGTGGTTAGTGGCTGGGGCTCTGGAACCACTGCCTGCCTGGGTTTTAATTCCAGCTCTGCCATTTTACTTTATTTTATTTTAAGATGGAGTCTCACTTTGTCCCCCAGGCTGGAGTGCAGGGGCGCAACCTTGGCTCACTGCAAACTCTGCCTCCTGGGATCAAGCGATTCTCCTGCTTCAACCTCCTGGGTAGCTGAGATTACAGGTGCTACCACCATGCCCAACTAATTTTTTGTATTTTTAATAGAGACAGGGTTTCACCATGTTAGCCAGGTTGGTCTCGAACACCTGACCTCAAGTGATCCACCCATCTCACCTCCCAAAGTGCTGGGATTACAGGTCTGAGTCACTGTGCCCAGCCCCAGCTCTGCCATCTACCATCTCTATGACCTTGTACAGTTTACTCCCTCTCTCTGTGCTTGTCTCCTCATCTGTAAAATGAGGCTAGCAACAGTGAATCTACTCCACAGGGCTGTGAGAAAAAAAAGCGCTTGGCACATGGTCAATTTTTTTTTTTTCTGAGACAAGGTCTGGCTGGTGCTATTGCCCAGGTTGGAGTGCAGTGGCACTATCTTAGCTTACTGCAACCTCCACCTCCCGGGCTCAAGTGATCCTCCCGCCTCAGCCTCCCTAGTAGCTGGGACTACAGGCGTGCACCACCGTGCCAAGCTAATTATTGTATTTTTTGAATAGATGGTGGTTTTACCATGGTGTCCAGACTGGTTTTCAACTCCTTAGCTTAAGGGATCTGCTTGCCTTGACTTCCCAAAGTGCTGGGATTACAGGTAAGGCACCGTACCCAATCATGGTAAATTTTTAAGACACATTAACTGCTATTGTTGTCCCGCTCTTCACTTTATTGAACACTTTTCCCTGCAGTTCTAGGTTGCCAGTGATTCTTTTGGTCTCAGCAATAGAGACATGACCTTCTCTTTCCCTTTGTTGTGTTTTCTTGCAACGGCTCCCTCAGCAGATAGATCAAGGCTCCAGTGATGTGCGGTTTTAGTTTTTCCTCCACGGATCTCTTCTTCCTCTAGAGAAGCACTGTCCGGTTCAGTAGCCACACGTGACTGGTGGCTACTGAGCCCTTGCAATGTAGCTAGTCATATTTGAAAATGTGTTGTTAGTGTAAAATGCACACTGGAATTCAGAGACAATATGAGAAAAAGAACGTGTATATGCGTGTGTGTGTGTGTGTGTGTGTGTGTGTGTGTGTGTGTGTGTGTATGTATATATACATATATATTTGAGACAGGGTCTTGCTGTGTCACCCAGGCTGGAGGGCAGTGGCACAATCGTTGCTTACTGCAGCCTCAATCTGCTGGGCTCAAGCGATCCTCCTTACTAAGCCTTACAATTAGCTGGGACCACAGGTGGGCACCACCATACTTGGCTAATTTTTGTATTTTTTGTAGAGATGGCTTTTTGCAATGTTGCCTAGGCTGGTCTTGAACTCCTGGGCAGAAGTGATCCACCTTGATTCCAGAATCCACCTGTGTGGATTCTGCCTTGAACTCCCAAAGTGCTGCGATTATAGGTGTGACTCACTGCACCTGGCCAATATATATATGTACATATCTCCCAGGCTGGAGTGCACGGCACGATCTCGGCTCCCTGGAACGTCTGCCTCCTAGGTTCAAGCAATTCTCCTGCCTCAGCCTCTGGAGTAGCTAGGACTACAGGCGCATGCCACCATGCCAGGCTTTTTTTTTTTTGTATTTTTAGCAGAGACTGGGTTTCACTATATTGGCCAGGGTAGTCTTGAACTCCTGACCTCTTGATCCACCCACCTCAGCCTGCCAAAGTGCTGGGATTACAGGTGTGATACTTTAAAATTTTTTATTTTAATAGAGGGGGGTCTGGCTATGTTGCTCAGTCTAGTGCAGTGGTTACTCACTCCCAGTACTAATCAGCATAGGAGTTTTGGCCTGTTCCACTTCTGGCCTGGGCTGATTCACCCCTCCCTAGGCAATCTTGGGGCCACTATAGTGAGGCTGAACTTAGTGCAGACACCCCTTTGGCATCCCGTGTGACAGTTCAGAATTCCTGGGCTCAAGCGGTCCTCCTGCCTCAGCCTCCCAAGTAGCTGGGACTACAGGCACGTGGTTAGTAATAATAACCATATCAATAATAATATGGATTGCATATTGAGATGATGTTTTGAATATATTGGGCAAAGGGAGATATATTATTAACATGAATTACCTGTTTGTAATTATACTTTTTTTTTTGAGATGGAGTCTCGCTCTGTCACTTAGGCTGGAGTGCAGTGGTGCAGTCTCGGCTCACTGCAACCTCTGCCTCTGGAGTTCAAGTGATTCTCCTGCCTCAGCCTCCCGAGTAGCTGAGATTACAGGTGTGCGCCACCATGCCCAGCTGATTTTTTATTTTAATTTTTTTGTATTTTTAGTAGAGACAGGGTTTCACCATGTTGGTCAGGCTGGTCTTGAACTCCTGACCTCAAGTGATCTGCCAACCTTGGTCTGCCAAAGTGTTGGGATTGCAGGCGTGAGCCACCTCACCCAGCCCTTGTGTTATTTCTATTGGACAGTGCCACACTACAGTGCCGATAAATTGCCAAAGGGCAAGGTTGAGTCTTCCTCCAATAGCGCTTGGAAACGCTGCCTGCATTTGTGACCCCAGGCCTATTGTTGATCTGGTTAGTTGGCCACCTGCCATCTTTCTCCGTGCTTGCTTTTCCCTGGGGTCAGGCCATAGGTTCTGCAGCCTTACTTATCTTAGGTTCTTTCCCTGTGTTTGCCTTTGTCTGCCCCCAGCTTTGGTTACAATGGAAATTCTCAGGAAACCCTCCAAGTTACTGGATTGGGAGTGGAAGCCCGGTGAGAAGGATTTTATCTTCTCCCTCGGGATCAGGGACTCTGGCCTTGGCTCTGAGCTGGCTGGTGGTGGAGCCTGACTGACTAGGTGGTGAGCTAGGGAGGGTGGAGTCTTGTCCCTGTTTCATGAATTAGGAGACACACTTGGAGGATGAAGGACTTTCTCAAGGACATGCAGCTGGGAAACGGAGCTGGGTCTTCTCTGACTCTAGACGTTGAGTAAGACGTTTTTCAAGGTGCTACATCTAAAGGAACTTACCATTTTGGTGGGTTTTTTTTTTGAGATGGAGTCTCATTCTGTTGCCAGCCTGGAGTGCAGTGGTGCCATTTCAGCTCACTGCAACCTCCTCCTCCCAGGTTCAAGTGATTCTCTTGCCTCAGCCTCCCGAGTAGCTGGGACTACAGACTTGTGCCACCATGCCCAGCTAATTTTTGTATTTTTAGTAGAGACGGGGTTTCACCATGTTGATCAGGGTGGTCTCAAATCCCTGACCTGGTGATCCGCCTGCCTCAGCCTCCCAAAGTGCTGGGATTACAGGCGTGAGCCACGCACCCGGCTAACACAACATTATTCCTAATTGTTGTGTGAATGAGGACTGAAATCACAGCCCAGCCTGACAAATCCTCTCTGGTTTTATGGACTTTAACGATCTTTAAGATAAATATGCATGGCTCTCTCTCTCTCTTTTTTTTTTAGAGATGAAGATGAAGGATTTTATCTTCTCCCTCGGGCTGGTTTATCTTCTCCCTCGGGCTGGAGTCTAACCTAAATACACCTATGCACTCAGGCTGCTCTCAAACTCCTGGCCTCAAGAGATCTGCCTGCCTCAGCCTCCCAAAGTGTTGGGATTATAGATAGGAGCCACCATGCCTGGCCCTGGACCAATAGCAATTGTGCTCCCTCCTTTCTTTCTTTCTTTCCTTCCTTCCTTCCTTCCTTCCTTCCTTCCTTCCTTCCTTCCTTCCTTCCTCCTTCTTTCCTCTTTCCTCCTTCCATCCTCTTTCCTTCCTTCCTTCCTCCTTCTTTCCTTCCTCCTTCCTTCCTTCCTCCCTCCCTCCTTTCCTTCTTCTCTCCCTCCCTTCCTTCTTCTCTCCCTCCCTCTTTTCCTTCCTCTCTTTCTTCCTCTTTCTTTCTCACTTGGCTCTGTCACCAGAGCCGGAGTGCAGTGGGGTGATCGTATCTCACTGCAGCCTCAAACAACCCTCCCACCTCAGCCTCTTGAGTAGCTGGTACTGCAGGTGTGGGCCACTGCACTCAGCTAATTTTAGTATTTTTAGTAGATGTGGTGTTTCACCATGTTGCGCAGGCTAGTCTTGAACTCCTGACCTCAGGTGATCTGCCTGCCTTGGCCTCCCAAAGTGCTGGGATTATAGACATGAGACATTGAGCGCAAAAACATTTCTAATATAGATGAAGAAATAGAGTCTAACCTAAATACACCTGTCTTTCACTATGAAAATATTTCTCATTTCTTTTTTTTTTTGGGGGAACTCTTCAAACATTTTTTGCTTTCCCAGTTGAGACTTCTCAGTATATGTATATTTGCTAGTTTTACTCTCAAATTGTATAACATGTTAGCAAAATTAATTTAATTATTTTTTACAAAGTAAAAGAGCATACAGTAAGTAAGATAGAGGTTTAACTATGTTTTTTCTGGGTCCCAGTGGATGATCTTGCCCACAGGCTGGGATTTAGGGACTATTTAAAGACTGCAGGACCGTGCTTCTTCAATTGGAAAGATGCAAAATCCTGAGAATGGAATTTATTCTGCTCTTATTAGTGGTAGGACAGAGTTACTATTACAGCCGAAACTATCCATCTACTGACACCAAAACCTACGACAAAGTGTTGGCAATACTGTAATATTGTATGAGAACAATCTACATCCGGGCTTTTCCTTCCAGACCAGCAGGACACTGGCACAGGGATAAGATGGTGGCGACATAGACTTGTTGTCATTGTCTTTTCCTGTATAAACTCATTTACTATCATTAGTAATCATCGCTGTATGAGAATTTCCAGGCTGGCAATGTTGCAAACAATAAGGCATGGAAGCTTTTCCTCTCAGGCTCTCTGTGATAGAAAACACACAAGTCATGGGCCCAAATGGCAGGATCTGCTGGGTGCGGTGGCTCACGCCTGTAATCCCAGCACTTTGGAAGGTTGGGTTAGGTGGATCACTTGAGGTTAGGAGTTTGGGAGCAGCCTGGTAAAAATTAGCTGGGCGCGGTGGCGTAATCCTGTAGTCCCAGCTACTTGGGAGGCTGAGGCAGAAGAATTGCTTGAACCCGGGAGGCGGGGGTTGCAGTGAGCCAAGATTGTGCCACTGCACTCCAGCCTGGCATCTGGTGACAGAGTGAGACTGTCTCAAAAAAAAAAGTGTGTGTGTGTATGTGTGTGTATATGTGGGTGTATATGTGTGTGTGTATGTGTGTGTGTATATATATGTGTGTGTTGTATGTGTGCATGTGTGTGTGTGTATATATATATATGTATACACATGACTCACCTAGGAAGGTCAAATTTTGAAAGTTTCTAGATGCAGCCTTCAGCAGGGAGACCTCCCCAGATCAGGACAGGATGTGCTTAGATGGTGAGTTACACAACTGGAAGTGGACTTTCTCTGCTGCTCCCTGTGTGTTGTGAGGATTAGCGTAATTAGAGCTGTGCTTGTACAGCACTTTGGCATTCTCAGACAAAAAGTGCTAGATGAGCGCAAAATTTTATAACTGTAATGGAATCCAAGCAAATAGCATTGTAATAAATGGTCTTGCTGCTGAGACTGCATTTAAGAGTCCCCTCTTTATTATTGCATGTTTACTCTATGTGATGAACCGAGGTGATTAATAACAATGATCATAATTACTCCTACAGCATTTTATGCTTTCAAAGGGCTTTACAACTTGTTTATTATGTAATCTTTAATCCTCCCAGTTGCTGCTCTGCTATGTCAGTGTTGTTTTTGTTTTTGAAATTTTCATAGAAGCAGAGTAATCCGAGAACTTGAGAGAGGGGCTGAGGTTTTCAAGGTCCCACAGCAAGTCAACTTGAGATGCTGCAGGATTTTGATTTGGAAAGGAGAGATGTTGAATGAGCGTGAAGAGACGGTGAGGTTGGTGGGGGAGAAGACAGGTGGAGCTCACAGTGTAACCCGGCAGGGTTCGGGGGCAGACTGCTATGATCTGGGTGTGAGGAACCCAAGCAAGGGTGCTTGGCGAGTCTAAAGCAAAGGGCAACTTGATGCTGAATGCCCTCATTCAGCTCCTGCTTCAACGCACCCTCTGTTCAGGGTGGGATGCTCCAGTGGCATTTCTGCAGTCGCCTGCGTTCATTCAGCTGGTACTTAACACCTGGTCAAGGTTGGTCAAGGGGAGTAGGGCTTTATGTCGCAGCTAATTGGGTGCTATAAGGAAAAGACCCCCAAACAGTAGTGTCAGCAACTGTGCATTGCATAATCAGCTGCTTGGAATGCCCACTGGGGGATTGGACCACGATGAGCAAGTGCTGTAGGTATCTGCGAGACAAGCAGTATGTCAATTACACTGTGGATGGCCAGATTTATGTGCTTTTTGGCAGTGCTGCTGAGCTATTAATCATGTCTCATGAACAGGCCCCCATGTAAACCAATAGCAAATGGCACCTCTCAAGGAGCATCCCAACAAAAAATGTCCCATTTCCCCTATATCTTCTGCTGATGCCTAAGGTACTGAAAATGAGAATGGATACACAGAGGCATCAAGCAATAATCAAGAGCCAGGCTGCCCCTTCCCTTCTTCCCTGCTTCCTTCCTTCCTTGCTTCCTTTCTTTTTAAAAATAAAAACCTAATCATGTTTTCTGAGCCAGCAAGACCGGATTTCCAATCAGCATCTGGAAATGGCATATTTCACATAAAAACGCACCCGTTAAACATTTTCTTTTAATGACAAAGTGAGAATTTCATGACTTTCCTCTATTTTTATTTCATGGTGGTTTAGACGGGCCATACATATAGATTTCCTATTCCTTGCTGAGTTACATATCTCCTGAAGTGCGATACAGCTAATGTCATAATTAAATGTCGTCAAGCTAATGTGTATGAGTGTTTTGAGCGTTATCACTAATTGCTGTGTTAGCATGAATTAGACAGGAAAGCAATTAGAAGCCCAAATGCAGCTGTGTCCTACGTGGTGCAGTTTCTGGGTTGGGCTGTGTGTTTGTGTCCATGTGAGTGAGGGGTGCTTGCGTGAACCAGCTCTATACTCTTTCCCTTATACCCACATTGTCTCAAGGTACTTGCTGGTCTCTCTGCTTTGTGCAGAAGTCTCTAAAATGATGTCCGGAATGGAAGCCGTTGTCTGCAAGAGAGAGTCCACATTTCTTTAAATAAGCAATTTTCTGTAATCAGTCAGCAGGGAGAGCTTCATTCTCCAAACCAACATTAACGGAAGACAGATTTTAGAGTTTAAAGAAAGCATGTTTATCTTCAAGACAGAGTAGTTGGAGTTGGGGGTGTGTAAGTGTGCGGGGTGAGAGGGGTTGGGAGTTTTGTAAAGCAAGTAGGAAGAGTGGGGCATGGTGGCTCACGCCTGTAATCCCAGCACTTTGGGAGGCTGAGGTGGGTGGATCACCTGAGGTCAGGAGTTCGAGACCAGACTGGTCAACATGGTGAAACCCTGTCTCCATTTAAAAAAGAAAGAAAGAAAGAAAGAAAGAAAGAAAGAAAGAAGGAAGGAAGGAAGGAAGGAAAGAAAGAAAGAAAGAAGAAAGAAAGAAGGAAAGAAAGGATAATAGGAAGACATTTGTTTTTGGTTCAAGATCTTTTCTAATCTTCCCACACCTGTCAAACCCATAAGGACTCATCCTGCTAATCATGTGACTTCTGGACTGGACTCTTCCTCCACCTCCTCTCCCCCGTCCTCCGCTGGACTCCTCCTTGCTTTAGTACTAAACAGGAGTCAGACAAAAGGCCAGTGAAACTCATGTTCTGGCTTCTGGCTGTGACAGCTCTCCCCTGGAAGCTAAAGGCACATGACCAAGTCTTCATCACTGTGGCCTTGGGTCCAAGGAAGCCCCCATGACCCTCCCCTGGCCTCTCTCCACCCCAGGGGTCCTCTGGGTATTCGCCTAGTCATCCACACCTTTTCTTTTTAGGATGTAACTATCCATGATGCAGCTGATTTTAATCTCTATAGGTTTCTGCATCATGGAGCTCAGGAAGACAATGTAACTGCCTCAGAAAAAAGTCTGTCCTCAGATAACTTATCTGACAGAGAGGCAATTACCACCTGCTTGATTTCTTAGGCAATTTTAATTCACTGCTGCTTGGTAATAGGGACTCAAAAGAGAGGGAGAGAGGGAGAATGAGAATCCTTCACCCTATTGAGTCACTCCATAGGCTGTTCTCACAGGTCTAAGATACACGGTGTGCCCGGCCTGTATCTGTTTTATTCATCCAGATTTAAAAAATAGATGTGATGCATTTATGTGTGTGTCCTGCTAATGCCTGAGCAGCTTTCATGGTAGTTTTAGCTCGTGTCCTTGAAGGATTGGCATGGCCCCTGGAATTGTTCCTCTCCTGTGGTAGATACAGGAAAATGAAAAAGACCCTGCTTCTGTCTGGCAGTTTTGACAAGCCTGGTCAGATCCCCATTCCCAGAGGTGCCTTGTACCCATTAGGAAGCTGATTGCTTGTGGGAGAGCCTCTTGAATTCCAGCAGAGACAAGATCAAGGTCTAATGTACCACATGTACGTGGGTCTCCCTTTCCTTGACCAACAGATTTTGACAGAATAACTTGTCAACAAATAGGCCTGGGGTAAGAAGATAAAGAGTTGTCATTTAGAAATAAACACCATCATTTCTCTTCACAATTTGTAACCGCTTTTTCAAGCTTTTTCCTTCCATCCTCCCTCCTCCTCCTGAATCCTACATTTTGCACACCAGTAAAATGTCATACAGCCTCATCTGGAAGTCTCAAACACTGGTTCTTGCTCCTGGTGGGAGTCTCTGGCTTTTTACCTTCCAAACATCTCCCTCTTGCTTTGAAAAACATTTTGGCTGGGCACGGTGGCTTGGAGGTGGCCAGGGACCAGGGCTTGCCTATGGGACCCAGGACTAAATATTAAAGAAGAGTTGGACTGACATTTCACAGAAGAAGGCATAACAATGGCAAATAAGTACATAAAAAATACGCTGGATTGATTATAGACTGGAAGCCAGGGCCTTAGCTCGCTCTCTCTCCCATCTTGCAAGATGGTGGGTGAAAAAGTTGAGAAGCCTGATACTAAGCAGATGTAACCTGAAGCCAAGAAGGTTGATCCAGGTGGCAAGGTGAAAAAGGGTAATCTGACTCAGGGCTAAAAACCCAACAAGGGGAAACCCCACTGCAGACAAAATCCTGTCCTCATCAGAGGAAATGGCAGACATTCCCAATCTGCTGTGTATTCCAGAAAGACCTTGTACGAGAGGAAGTACTCAACTGCTAAATCCAGGGTTGAAAGAAAGAGGAATTCTTGTCACTGTTAATAAACCAGTTGCAGCTGGGCGTGGTGGCTGTAATCCCGGCACTTTGGGAAGTCGAGGAGGGCAGATCACGAGGTCAAGAGATCGAGACCATCCTGGCCAACATTGTGGAAACCCCACCTCTACTAAAAACACAAAAATTATCTGGGCGTGGTAGTGTGTGCCTGTAGTCCCAGCTACTTGGGACCCTGAGGCAGTAGAATTGCTTGAACCTAGGACGTGGAGTTTGCAGTGAGCCAAGATTGTACCACTGCACTCCAGCCTGGCAACAGAGTGAGACTCCATCTAAAAAAATAAATAAATAAATAAAATAAAAAATAAATAATCTAAATAAAAAATAAACCAGTTGCTGGTGATAAGCATGGTGGTTCCTGGGTGGTTAAAATGTGCAATCTGCCTAGGTACCGTCCTCTTGATGATAAGCCTGGAGAGCTGTTGAGCCAGGGCAGGAGCCCCTCCAGGCGGCACATGAGAAAGCCGGGCCAGCATCTCTTCCAGGACCACTCTGCTCATCCTCACTGGGCACTGCAGAGGCAAGACAGCGAGAGGTCTTCTTGAAGCAACTGGGCACTGGCTTGTTACTTGTAACCAAACCTCTGATTTTCAACTGAGTTCCTCTGGGAAGAGAATATTAGAAATTTGTTGTTGCCATCTCCACAAAAATTACTATCACCAATTTGAAAACCCCCAAACATCTCACTGATGCTTACTTCAAGAAGCAGCAGCTGTGGAAGTGCAAACACCAGGAAGGGGCGATCTCTGACACAGAAAAAGAGAAATGTGAGATGACAGAGCAGGGCAAGCCCTGGTCCCTGGCCATCTCCAAGAAAGCTGTGGACTCAACAATTTTGGCTAGGCACGGTGGCTCATGCCTGTAATTCCAGCACTTTGGGAGGCCAAGGCCAGGAGTTCAAGACCAGCCTGGCCAACATGGAGAAACCTTGTCTCTACTAAAAAAATTAAAAATAAATTAGCCAGGGGTGGTGGGAGGTGCCTGTAGTCCTGGCTCTTTGGGAGGCTGAGGCACGAGAATCTCTTGAACCTGGGGGGTGGAGGTTGCAGTGAGCCAAGATCATGCCACCACTGCACTCCAGCTTAGGTGACAGAGGAAGACTCTGTTAAAAAAAATTACCAAAAATTAAAGCTATTCTTCAGCTCCAGGGATACCTGCAATCATATTTGCCCTGGAGAATGGAGTTTATCTTTTGCAAATTGGTGTTTTAAATTTCTTATAACTAGGTGCAGTGGCTCATACCTGTAATCCCAGCACTTTGGGAGGCTGAGGCAGGGAGATTGCTTGAACCCAGGAGTTCAAGAACAGCCTGAGCAACATAGCAAAACCTCACCTCTACAAAAAATACAAAAAAAACCCCAACCAAACAACAACAAAAAAAGTGGCTGGGCTCTGTGGCTCACGCCTGTAATCCCAGCACTTTGGGAGGCTGAGGCAGGTGGATCATGAGGTTAGGAGTTCGAGACCAGCCTGGCCAACAGGTGAAACCCCATCTCTACTAAAAATACAAAAACCAGCCAGGCATGGTGGCAGGTGCCTGTAATCTCATCTATTCTGGGGGCTGAGATAAAAGAATGGCTTGAGGCTGGGCGTGGTGTCTCACGCCTGTAATCCAAGCACTTTGGAGGCCAAGGTGGGCGGATCACCTGAGGTCGGGAGTTCAAGACCAGCCTGACCAACATGGCAAAACCTTGTCTTTACAAAAACAAAAACAAAAAAGAATGGCTTGAACCTGGGAGGCAGAGGTTGCAGTGAGCCGAGATTGCGTCACTGCACTCCAGCCTGGGTGACAGAGCAAGACTTCATCTCAAAAAAAAAAAAAAAAAGGAAAAGAACCTCCACCTCTTGGGTTCAATCAATTTTCCTGCCTCAGCTTCCTGAGTAGTTAGGATTACAGGTGCCTGCCACCACGCCTGGTTAATTTTTGTATTTTTAGTACAGCCGGGGTTTCACCATGTTGGCCAGCTGGTCTCGAACTCCTGACCTCAGGTGATCCACCTGCCTCAGCTTCCCAAAGTGCTGGAATAACAGGCATGAGCCTGGTCTGTTCAGAAGACATTGTTTTTAATGGCTATGTATTCACCTGAGTGGCTGTGCCATGAAATGCTTTGTCACCATTTGTTCCTGCCTGTGGCAATGTCCCCACAATAATGTACAGGTTTCTAGCTAAAGCCGCTGAGTTACTGCCTTAGGAAAAATCCCCAGGTACAGAATAAATGGGGCTGTGCGTGATGACTCACTCATGCCTGTCACCCCAGCACTTTGGGAGGCCGAGGTGAGCAGATCACCTGAGTCCAGGAGTTTGAGACCAGCTTGGCCAACATGGTGAAACCCTGTTTCTGCTAAAAATACAAAAAAAAAAAAAATTAGTGGGGCGTGGTGGCGCATGCCTGTAACGCCAGCTACTCTGGAGGCTGAGGCAGGAGAATCACTTGAATCCAGAAGGTGGAGGTTGCGGTGAGCTGAGATCATGTCACTGGACTCCAGTCTGGGCAACAGAGTGAGACTTTGTCTAAAAAAAAAAAAGAATGAATGGGTCAAATAAAATGAGCACTTTTATGTTTCTTGATACATATGTAGTATAAACATTGCTTTTAGTGACTTAGAAAGAGGCAAGCACATATGTAGAAAGTGAAAACAGCAAATGCCAGCCCATTCTGCAGTTTCAAAAATGCATATTCTATATTAGCCATAAGCCCAGATTCACTTCTGGATCCCTGATCTCTAGTTTGCTGTGTGTTTTCTATTGGAGTCAAAGGGACATATACTTCCAATGAAGCAGATTATTCATTGCCACCTGTGGGGACAGCACAAATGCTCTCACAAATAGTTCCAATCTCTTTATAATTTTTTTCTTTTGAGGAAGGGTATTGCTTTGTTGTCCAGGCTGGAGTACATGCTGTGATTATGGCTCACTGCAGACTCAAACTTCTGGGCTCAAGTGATCCTCCCATCTCAGCCTCCTGAGTAGCTGGGATTACAGGCATGTGCCACCACGCCTGGCTAATTTTTATTTAGGTAAAAATGGGTCTTGCTATGTTGCCGAGGCTGGTCTTGAACTCCTGAGTTCAAGCCATCCTCCATCCTCAGCCTCCCAAAGCACTGGGATTATAGGCGTGAGCTACCACATTTGGCCTTAACTTTAAATCTGTGGAATTAAAAAAGATTTTTTTGTGTGTCAAAATTTTTAGATTTACATTCACAGATCCACACCTGCCTAAGAGCTGCAGGCTTAACAGCTTAGTGTTTAGCTGAATTCTCCTTTTACTGAAATGTTGTACCTCCAGTTACCAACTCATTCCAGGAAAAGACTGTGACCTTGAAATGGATTCTTTCTTGTCTAGGATTATTTGTTCTTATTTTTAAAAATTAAATTAAATTAATTAAAAATTTTTTGAGACAAAGTCTTGCTCTATTGCCCAGGCTGGAATGCAGTGGAGTGATCTCAGCTCACTGCAACCTCCGCCTCCTGTGTCCAAGCGATTCTCTTGCTTCAGCCTCCGCAGTGCCTGGGACTACAGGCACAGGCCACCACAACCAGCTAATTCTTGTATTTTTAGTAGAGACCAGCCAGGCTGGTCTCGAATTCCTGACCTCAAGAGATCCACCTGTCTTGGCCTCCCAAAGTGCTGGGACGACAGCCGTGAGCCATCTGGGCCCTGTCTAGGATTCTTTGCCTGCTTGTCCTCTCAGCACCAGTTTTTCCACCTCCTGGGACTCCTCACTCAGTATCGTCTATGGAGAAAGCTATGAAAAAGGCTTGAAGGGAAGGAGGTGATCACGCCGTGTCAAACACTTCACATACGTTTTCTCATTTAATTATCACTGCTGTCCTCTGACATGGATTCCTTTTTTTTTTGGAGATGGAGTTTTGCTCTGTCACCCAGGCTGGAGTGCAATGGCATGATCTGGGCTCACTGCAACCTCTGCCTCCTAGGTCCAAGCAATTCTCTTGCCTCAGACTCCCAAGTAGCTGGGATTTACAGGCACACACACCTGGCGAATTTTTGTATTTTTAGTAGAGACAAGGTTTCACCATGTTGGCCAGGCTGGTCTTGAACTCTTGATATCAGTCAGGTAATCGACCCACCTTGGCCTCCCAAAATGCTGGGATTACAGGCATGAGCCACTGCACCTGGCTGTTATTCCTATCTTACAGAAGAGGAAACTGAGGCTTACAGAATTAGGTAAGCTGCTCATCATAGAAATGATTGCTCAAATAATAGGTGTTTGTGGTCTGAAGACAAAACAGCAAGTTAGCTCTTGTGCTTACTCCCCAGGATGGCAGCCCCTCCCTGGAAAGTCCCTGGGGCTCCATGCAGACAGAGATAAGGACGCCACAGCTTCCAGGAAGGGGCTGAGGCGTACCCGCATGCATAGCAACAGCAATGTCAAACGCCAGCTGTCTGGTAGGTCGGTGTTGAAGAATGAAGTTTGATGGGGCGGCTGAGAATGAGGCCACGTCTACACTAGTCACTCCGGTGCACACGTCATTTCACCCTTCAGCCACACTGTGATTCCATCAGGGTGGTGGTAATTGAACTAAATGAAAATTCACTTTAAACGAAGAAAGAACATGACTGACTCTCATACTGCAAATGCTGCCATATTTCTTTCTTCGAGCTGCGGCTTCACGTCCAACTGATACATATATACATATATATATATATATATATATATATATATATATATAAAATTTTATTATTATTATTTTTTAAAGACAGAGTTTCACCATGTTGGTCAGGCTGGTCTTGAACTCCCGACCTTAGGTGATTCACCCTTCTTGGCCTCCAAAGTGCTTGGATTACTGGTGTGAGCCACCACCCCCGGCCCTGATAGATATAATTTTTTCAACCAGTAAGTGCAAATGGTAGAGGGCTTTAGAGAGTCAAGCCCTATTCCCGGAGGGGAAGGAACATACAGAGAGTTTAGTGACAGTTCTTGGTCTAGATCTTTGGACTCTTTTAAAACAAATTTTTTTTTTAATTTGAAACACAGTCTCGTTCTGTTGCCCAGGCTGGAGTTCAGAGGCATGATCTAGGCTCACTGCAACCTCTGCCTCCAAGGTTCAAGTAATTCTCGTACCTCAGTCTCCAAACTAGCTGGGATTACAGGCATGTGCCACCACACCTGGCTATTTTGTTGTATTTTTAGTAGAGATGGAGTTTTACCATGTTGTTCAGACCGATTTTGAACTCCTGACCTTAAGTGATCCGCCTGCCTCAGCCTCCCAGAGTGCTGGGATTACAGGTGTGGGCCACTATGACCGGCCAATATTTGGATTCTTCTATGCCATATTTTTCCTAAAGGAGAAATTTATTTGGACACCCTGGGTCTTCTGGGGAGTGTTTCAAGGGAAACCTCTGCACATGCTTTTTCTGCCCAATGTTTGCCTCCCGACTTGAAAGAGAGCTTCCTAATTGTTCTCCTGGGGAGGTCAATATAGGGACGATAATATTGATAAGGGCTGCTGTGGGCTGGAGGTCTGTCACCTCCAGGAACCAGACCTCCAGGAACCAGGTCTGTCACCAGGAACCAAAGTCACCCAGCTCTGGCTGCCCTGAGGTTTGAAGGGATCATGGGTCCCATACTGGGACCCATGATCTTGGCACACTGGTTTGGAAACTCTGGCTAAAGTACCAGCAGAGACCTGAAAGTACTACTCTAGCCTTAGAGAGAATGTTTTTAGTACAAATCCCAACGGTAAACTCTTGAGGTTAAAGAAGAAATACGTCTTTGTAATTTCTGTCTCTCTCTCTCTCTTTATCTAGTACATTAAATAGAAAAAAAAATCTTAGATTTACAATCTCATCTTTTTTTTTTTTTTGAGATGGAGTTTCGCTCTTGTTGCCCAGGCTGGAGTGCAGTGGAGCTTTCTCGGCTCACTGCAACCTCCGCCTCCTGGGTTCAGGCAATTCTCCTGCCTCAGCCTCCTGAGCAGCTGCGAGTACAGGCACACGCCACCATGCCCAGCTAATTTTTTGTATTTTTAGTAGAGACAGGGTTTCACCATGTTAACCAGGATGGTCTCGATCTCTTGACCTAGTGATCCACCCGCCTTGTCCTCCCAAAGTGCTGGGATTACAGGCTTGAGCCACCGCGCCCGGCCTACAGTCTCATCTTTACATTGATGAGGATACTTTGAAATCATGGTGGGGGTCGGGGGAAGGAATGGAGAAAGACAGAAACAGAAAGAGGAAGACAGATGGAGAGAGAAATTGCATTCCACCAGTAATATTCAGAACCACTCATCCATGGATCGTAAACCATTGAAAAACTTCCCTGAAACTGTCCAGCCTTAAATAATGTTCTGGGTTCTCTTAATTCAATTCCCTTATCTAAATTTATTATGAAATTAGGTAACAACATGAAATAACATAGAAAGCAGAGGTTCTGGAGTCAATGAGACCTGGATATGAAGCACAGTTATGCCGACTGTTGGTTCTGTGACCGTGGGGGTTGTCGAAGCTTTCTGTACAATGGGAATAAAAATACCAACCTTATGATGCCATTCTATTAATTGAATGAGATAAGGCCTGTGAAAGTATGAAGTGCATATATTTAATTGGCTGCTCAACCCACATTAATTCTCTGCATGGTAGCTTTGTTTTAATACGGTCACATGCTGTGGCGCCAGCTCACAGTAAATTTCTCTGGGCACTTTGGTAATTGCCATAGTCCTTGAAATGGTGTCCAGAACAGATCCATCTCACCATGAATTTTATGGTTTAACAATCAGTGTTTAATAAAGTTCAATTTGACAGTGTAAGAGGCTAGGAGGTAAAGGTGTTATATTTGTAAATGCAGGCAAAGCATGCATCTGTTCATTTAGAGTATTCATACAGTAACTCCTGATAGGGATCTCCAGGAGTTATTGACTTTTACGGTAGTCCTGTGAAGTGGGTATCCTTAGTTTCATGTTACAAAGTGAAAAACTCAGGCCGGGTGTGGTGGTTCACGCCTGTAATCCAAGCACTTTGGAGGCCAAGGCGGGTGGATCAACTGAGGTCGGGAGTTCAAGACCAGCCTGACCAACATGGCAAAACCCCATCTTTAAAAAAAAAAAAAGAAAAAGAAAAACTCAGGCTGGGAGAGTAAAGTCTCTAAAGTGATTCTGCAAGTAAGTGGCAGAGCTAAGATTACAGTTCTTTTTTTTTTTTTTTTTTTAGATATAGTTTCCCTCTTGTCACCCAGGCTGGAGTGCAGTGGCATGATCTTGGCTCACTGCAACCTCCACCTCCTGGGTTCAAGCAATTCTCCCACTTCAGTCTCCTGCACAACATTTTTACTTTTCAAAAATTTGTTTCAAGGCCACGGGCGATGGCTCATGCCTATAATCCTAGCACTTTGGGTGGCTGAGGCAGGCAGACTGCCTGAGCTCAGGAGTTTGAGACCAGTTTGGGCAACATGGCAAAACCCCATCTTTATAAAAAATACACAAAATTAGTTGTGGCATGGTGGCTTGTGTCTGCAGTCCCAGCTACTTGAGGGGCTGAGGGAGGAGGATAGACTGAGCCGGGGAGGTAAAGGCTGCAGTGCAGTGAGCTGAGATTGTGCCACTGCACTCCAGCCTGGGTGACAGAGTGAGACCCTGACTCTAAAAAAAAAAAATTGTTTTGTAGAGAGTAGAGCGAGAGATACTAGAGGTGGGGAAGGGTGTAAGGGGGATGGGGACTGTGAGAGTTTGGTTGGTTCATGAGTACACACAGCTGGAAGGAATAAGGTCTAATGTCTGATAGCAGAATGGTGTGACTATTGTTAACAACAATGTATTTGATATTTCAAAATAGCTATGAGAGGACTCAAAATGTTCCCAACATGTAGAAATGATCAATATACCAGGTGATGGATATCTTAAATACTATGACTTAGTCATTACACATCCTATGCATGTAACAAAATATTACATGTACCTTATATATACAAATATGTGTCAGTAGAATAATTTGCTTTGTTTTGTTTGAGAGGTGATTTTACTGTTCATTACCGTAGGGGTTGAAAACATATCTTTCTCACATATTGCTAGGTTCATGGCTGAGATCCTCATAACAAAAGACATTGAGAAAATAAAAACATACAAATTCATTTTGTATTTAATTTTTTTAAATAAGAGGCAGGATCGCTGGGCACGGTGGCTCACACCTGTAATCCCAGCACTTTGGGAAGCTGAGGTGGGTGGATCACTTGAGGTCAGGAATACAAGACCAGCCTGGCCAAAATGGTGAAACCCTGCCTCTACTAAAAATACAAAAATTAGCTAGGTGTGGTGGGGTGCACCTGTAGTCCCAGCTACTCGGGAGCTTGAGGCAGGAGAAAGGCTTGAACCCAAGAGGTGGAGGTTGCAGTGAGCCGAGATTGCGCCACTGCACTCCAGCCTGGGTGACAGAGTGAGACCCTGTCTCAAAGAAAAGAAAAGAAAAGAAAAAAATAGAGACAGGGTCTCATTTTGTCACCCAGGCTGGAGTGCACTGGTGAGCTCATAGCTCACTGGAGACTTGAATGTCTATGCTCAAGCAATCCTCCCACCTCACCCTCCCAAATAGCTAAGACCACAGGCATGCACCACCAAGCCTGGCTAATTTTTAAAATTTTTTTGTAGCAGCTGGGGGGTGGGCATCTTGCCATGTTGCCCAGGCTGGTCTTGAACTCCTGGCCTCAAGCGATTCTCCTGCCTCAGCCTCCCAGAGTGCTGGGATTATGGGCATAGGTCACTGTGCCCGGCCCCACAGATTTATTTAATATATGTTTTATGAGACACAGTTGCTTTTAGAAATGAAAACCCAAAGAATCAGGGAATCCTGTGTATTTCTGGGCTTAGGTTTGATGAAATTGGTTGTGGAAAAATGTGATTGGATGATGCGGGTATAATCTAATTGTGACAAACTGGGGCGTCTCGCAGATCCTGTTTGTTTGGATTCTTCTCCGGGCTCCTGTGTTGATAAGGAAGCTCCTTTCCTCCAGGTGTAGGGAGAGCACCTCCAGAATGAAGGTCTTAGGATCTGCTTGGTGGGGAGGGGAAGGGGAAAGAGAGAGTGACCTTTCTGCCTCTGCTGTGCCAAGGTGCCATATTTTGTGGTAATGTGTCCTGAACCCCATCATTACCAAGGAGAAGTGGGACAATATGTATGCCAGAATCTTACGAGTTTCTTCCTTCTTGAACCATGGCTGGTTTTCCATCTGTAGTAATTAAAAACCTTCCTAGTACTCCCTTTCACTTCATCAAACCTCCAACCTTCAGCTCCTCTGACTTCTTTTTTTTCTTTTTTTTTTTTGAGATAGGGTCTCCCTCTGTCACCCATGCAGGAGCAGAGCGCAGTGGCACAACCACACCTCACTATAGCCTCTGACTTCCTGGGTTCAAGTGGTCCTCCTGACTCAGCCTTCCGAGCAGTGGGATGACAGGTGCACACCACCATGCCTGGTTATTTTTTCTAGGGTTTTTTTTTTTTTTTTGTCCTCTTTGTTTTTTTCCTTGTCTTTTTGTTTTTTTCCTTTTTGTGGAAAACGGAAAATTCTCTCCATATTGCCCAGGCAGGTCTCGAACTCCTGGGCTCAAGCTATCTTCCCGCCTCTGCCTCCCTAAGAGCTGGGATTACAGGCGTGAGCCACAGCGCCTGGCCTTTTTTCTATTTTTTGTAGAGACAGGAGTCTTACTGTGTTGCCCAGCCTGATCTTGAATTCCTGGGCTCAAATGATCGTCCTGCCTCAGCCTTCTGAAGTGCTGGGATTACATGTGTGAGCCACTATGCCTGACCAGAACACAGTATTTGTTATTAGCAAAGTAATGGTTAATCATAGCCAGGTGTGGTGGCAGGTGGCTGTAATCCCAGCTACTAGGGAGGGTGAGGCAGGAGAATTGCTTGAACCTGGGAGGCAGAGGTTGCAGTGAGCCAAGATCACACCACTGAACTCCAGCCTGGGCAACAAGCGTGAAACTCCATCTCAAAAAAGAAACAAAAACAAAAAATGAAAGAAAGTAATTCAGAAGAGGAAACTGGACATTTTCTCTTGCTACAAAAAGCTTGGATCTAAGTATCTGAAATGACAACTATTCATCATGTAGCCCTCCCTGAAGTCTAGCTGTGTCTTAAATTTGTGCTGAAGAACGGACGTGGAAGAGTTAAATAGAGATACAATTTTTACTCTGTTTTGGAGGTTTTCCTCTTTGTTTAACATCAAAGTAGTCTGCAGTCCCTTTTGCCAGTTTATACATATTGCTGTACTCCAAGAAGGGCTGGAGGAGCTGAGCGGGCTGCTTGATTAGCTGTGACTCCCTTCCAGGCTGGCTTAAGAGACCAAATGGATTCTACCCCTTTAAGGTTTTAATGATAAGGAGGGGAATAAGAGGCTCTCTCCCTTTTCGAATGGGACTTTGCCGAGGCCCCGATAATAAATCATTTGTTCCCTCTAAATGCACTCTGGCGTTCACACAGGCACACACTCAGATGGTTCCCACTTGAAATTGCTCATCAAGTGCAAATAGCTCCCAGCCCGGATGGCTGAGCTGCTCTCCAGCCTCCTCTCTCTCTGGAGTAAGGAGGTTTCAGCTTGCGACCGGCCCTGGGGACTCATGGGTGTACAAAGCCTGTGCCGCAGGAAACAAAGTCAGCAGCTCACTTTATCCTCACCCAATGCTTCCCGTCTGCCTCCTCCTAAATACTGAATCTCAGGAGAGAAGAAAACCAGCCACATAAAGGATTCAGAAGCTCAGTTTGCTTTCCCACTCAGTCTGTCATCCCTGGAGTTGCCTTGGATTCACCCTGAAGCTTTCCCTCTCCCAGGGAAAGTCACTTTACGTGGCAGCTCAGCAGGTTTGTCCAGCTACATAGACTTCAGAAAACAAGAAGCAGGACTGTGGCCAGGCGCTGTGGCTCACACCTGTAATCCTAGCACTTTGGGAGGCCGAGGTAGGTGGATCACCTGAGGTAGGGAGTGCAAGACCAGCCTGGCCATCATGGTGAAAACCTATCTTAATAAAAAAATTAAAAAAGCAGCAGCAGGACTGGAGAGCTGGAGGTGATTGCACGCCCTGGCCTGAATCTTCCGGTTCCCCCTCCCTCCACCTGGCCGATGCAAAGCCATGGGTGCCATGTGGGTTCCCCTTGGCCTGCCGCCCTGCCCTTCTGCTTTCCCACTTTGCCAGCCGGAGTCATTTTGAACACGCCAAGTGCGCCTCTCCATACAGGTGTGCAGCTGGGATAACCAATGATTAATGTATGTGTCTGGCAGGGCCTTTAGGGTAATTTGATTTGCTTGATATCTAGAGTGATCACCCCTCTTTCCATCCTCCCCCCCTTTCTTTTCCTGAGTTTGTGGCAGTGTTTACCTTAGCTGGCGTTTTAAGTTGATGAATGACACTTGTTTCTTGGTGTTCGTTTCCGCCCAAGTTTTAATTAAATTTTGCAAGAGGCTTCTGCAATTATGGTTCTAGGTCTCTTTCTCCCTCATCTTACCTTTGAAAAGTTACTGAGTGCTCAGAACTTTTCCCAGTTTTCCCTTCTCTCCTCCTCACTATCAAACCCCAGTGCTGATGGGCCAGCAGGAGGCCCCAATCACTGCAGCCATTACTCCTGGGTTTTATGGCCCGTGATGGTAAAGCCACATCCTGCCCCTGACAGAATCCATTAGGCTGGGGAGGGAACAGACTCCCAGAAAGCGGAGCTTTTCTGCTGGAGGAGAGCTGTATTATGACCTAGCTATAGGGACATTTGCAAAATAACCCCTCTAAGTAGATTCTATAGGCACTCTCAACGGGCTCTGTTTCTATAAGGGAAGAGGTGGAAGCTGTATTTACTTGCTTTTTTCTCTTTCTTGCCTGCTTGCTTGCTTTTTCTTTCTTGCCTTGTTGCTTTGAGAGGAGAAAGCAGCCTATGCATGTTCCAACTGAAAGGATGCCCACACGGCTGAGACAGCAAGAGCAATGGATTGATGCACTAGGAAATAGATGAACTAAACCAACCCTGGGTTACAATCTGCCTGCAAAGTTGAGATAAAATTGGAGCAAGTGTATCTGGTTCAATTTATGGTGGGAACACAGTTAGGTCCAAGAAGTAAATGGAGCGTGCTTCTGAGGTTGCAAAAGTTGAATTGCCTAGGTTTCTTCAAGTGTATTACCCACCTCCTTTTGTTTTGGTTTGCTTAATGTACTTTTAGAAAATTCATAAGGAAGATATTCTGTATTAAAAAAGGAGAAAAATATTTTATTCTTAAATATTTCAAGGCTGGGTGCAGTGACTTATACCTGTAATCCCAGGAGACCAAGGCAGGTAGATCACTTGAGGCCAGGAGTTCGAGACCAGCCTGGCCAACATGGTAAAACCCTGTCTCTACTAAAAATACAAAAATTAGCTGAGTGTGGTGGTGTGTGCCCGTAGTCCCAGCTACTTGGGAGGCTGAGACATGAGAATCGCTTGAACCCCAGAGGCAGAGTTTGCAGTGAGCTGACATTGTACCACTGGACTTCAGATCAAGACTCTGTCTCAAAAGAAACAAACAAACAAAAAACTCAGTTCCTAGTGGGTAAAGGAATGACCTAGAAATGTTTTTATGGTTTCACCATAGATTGACTAAGACACTGCTGCATGTTGTCAGGATACAAGTGACATGAGATGTAGTCCTTGCTGCCCTGACACAGCTTCAAAACTCTGCTGGGGACAGGACTAACACATTTAAAATAGCTGAATAGAGGCAACCTGGTGTTAAGGAAAGAGACTAGAGTAGAAATGGGTTTGTGGCTTCTATTCCTTCCTCTGCCATTAATGAGTGCTGGGACCTTGGGCAAGTGATCGCTCAGGCCTGCTTTCCTCGCTTCAAATTAAGGGTGTTGAACAAAATAATCTCTTAGAGTTCCTTAGAGCTTTAATCTTCAGAATCTAATTAACAACATAGGTAGATCTGTTGTATAACCAGGCAATAAAGGGACTGGTGCAGAGAATGAATGCTGTGAGACAGGGTTCAGAAAGGACATGCATCCCTGTGAATGGGAATGACTTCACGGAGGAGCACGGAGCAGCATGGAGGAGCACGGAGGAGCATGGAGGAGCTAGGGCTCAGGTTGGACTTTGAAAGGTGAACAAGAGATCCAGTAAAGAGTAATTGCAAGGTATCTTTGGAGAATGGGCAATTGGGCAAACCGTTGGAGCAGTTTGTAGAGGGACTAGAGAGGGGGAAGTTAGGAAGTTAGACTGAGGCCTGATTGGAGGGGTCTTGAATTCTGTCCTGGGGAGTTAGAACTTGAGCTTCTTTATTGTCTCTAGGAATTGGTTAATTCTGGAGGGAGTAGTCCTTTCAGAGTCTGCAAAACCCCAGATGTCAAAGCATCAAGATACAGAAAGTAAAATACACAGTTAGTACAATCGTATCTCTGATCCCACATTGCCAGAAACTTGCTACTCCCTCATCAAGAGTGGCTCATGCCTGTAGTTCCAGCACTTTGGGAGGCCAAGGCAGGTGGATTGCCTGAGGTCAGGAGTTCAAGATCAGCCTGGCCAACATGGTGAAACCCCATCTCTACTAAAAATACAAAAAATTAGCTAGGTGACGGGCACTTGTAATCCCAGCTACTCAGGAGGCTGAGGCAGGAGAATCGCTTGAACTCAGGAGGTGGAAGTTGCAGTGAGCCGAGATCCCACCACTGCACTCCAGCCTGGGTGACAGAGACTCCATCTCAAAAACGAAAAAAAAAAGAAGAGTTGGAGTTTATTTCCTCTTACTGTGAACTTGGGAGGACGTTTGTGACTGCCTTGATGAATAGATTGTGGAGGAAGTAACACCAGGTGGCTTCTGAGGCTAGGTCATAAAAGGTGATATGGCTTGTACTTGGCTCTTCTTCTGTTCAGAC
Organism: Leontopithecus rosalia; assembly: GCA_028533165.1. NCBI lineage: Eukaryota > Metazoa > Chordata > Mammalia > Primates > Cebidae > Leontopithecus > Leontopithecus rosalia. Next base: position 12,230,414 of record CM052651.1, read on the forward strand.
ATTTGCCCTTGGAGCCCAGCCATCATGTCATGAGGGAGCCCAGCATACACAAAGAGGCTGTGTGTCTGTGTTTTCAGCCCCAGCTAAGGTCTCAACTCATAGCCTGCATCAAGCACCAGGCATGTGAGTGAATATGGCTTCAGACCCATCCCCCAGCCTTTGAGCCACTTGGGCTGATACCATCTAGAGCAAAAAAAAAAAAGTCATTCTCACAGAGGCTGCCCAAACTGTTGATTCTTGAGCAAAACAAATGGTATTGTTTTAAGCCACTACTCTGGGGGTGGTTTGTTACACAGCAGTAGATAACCAGGACACAGTATGATAAGATGATGCTGGCGGCAAGTTGGAGGCCTGGGAGTGGGTGGAGGAGAAGCATGGGATGTTTTGGGTACATGCAGGAAAGCGGGGGATAGTGATATGTTTGGAGACAGGTTGGAAAAGCTATCGCAGATATAATAACCCACCCCCCCTTTTTTTTTTGAGATGGGAGTCTCAATCCTTTGCCCAGGCTAGAGTGCAATGGTGGGGTTTCGGCTCACTGCAACCTCTACCCACAGGGTTCAAGCGACTACCTTGCCTCAGCCTCCCAAGTAGCTGGAATTATAGGCATGTGCCACCACGCCCAGCTAATTTTAGTATTTTTCAGTAGAGATGGGGTTTTACCATGTTGGCCAGGCTGGTCTCGAATTCCTGATCTTGTGATCCGCCTGCCTCAACCTCCCAAAGTGCTGCGATTATAGGCGTGAGCCACTGCACCCGGCCAAAAGCCCAATTTTGAAAGCTTACTTGTGCCCATGCAGCATTGTAAGCACTCTGTGTGTATTAACTCATTGAATTCTCATAAGGATCCTACAGTGCATGCTATTCCTACTTAAGATGAGGAGACGAAGCTCAGAGGTGCTTGGAAACACAGAGAGTATTGAACTATAGTCAGGCAGCCTGACTTCCAAGCTTATGCTGGAACTGTTAAATTTTGCTGGTTTATTAATTCTTTATCACATAAATAACAGGGACCATTCATTTGCCCATTCATCAAACATTTATTGAGTGCCTATTTGGTGCTGAGCAATGATGAGTCGGCTGATTTTGAAGAATGAGGAAGGTCTAGAAGGTATATATGAGAATGATAATGTTCTGAGAAAAGACAGAAAAACACAAGAGACCTGGCACATTTTATTTTAATCATATTCTTCTTCTTTTTTTTTTTTTTGACACAAGGTCTTTCTCTGTCAGCCAGGCTGGAGTGCAATGGCATGATCCCAGCTCACTGCAGTCTCGACTTGAACCCTAATTCCCAAGTAGCTGGGACTGCAGGAACGTACCACCACACCTTACTAATTTTTGTATTTTCTGTAGAGATGGAGTTTTGCCATGTTTCCCAGACTGGTCTTAAACTTCTGGGCTTGGGTGATCTGCCCGCCTCAGCCTCCCAAAGTGCTGGGATTGCAGACTTGAGCCACCACACCCAGCCACTTGTTTTATTTTGAAATAATGGTAGAGTAGCAGGAAGTTATAAAAAATATATATATACAGGGAGGTGCTCGGCACCCATCAGCCCTCCTCTCCCAGTGTGGCTTTTCGCGTAACTATGTTACAATATCAATACCATGAAATTGACATTGGTAACCACCACTGTAGTCAAGGTGCACAACTGTTGGTTGCCACATGCCTGGCACGTTGAGTGTGACCGTAGCATGGAGTTGGTGAAGTAATGATGAACTTGCGGGAGAAACAAATGGGATAGCTCTTTCTTCTTAGAGATGAAGTCTTGCTCTATCACCCAGGCTGGAGTGCAGTGCTACAATCTCCGCTCACTGCAACCTCTGCCTCCCGGGTTCAAGCAATTCTCCTGCCTCAGCCTCCCAAGTAGCTGGGACTACAGGCAGATGCCAGCACGCCTAGCTATTTTTTTTTTTTTTTTGTATTTTAGTAGAGACAGTGTTTCACCATGTTGCTCAGGCTGGTCTAGAACTCCTGAGCTCACACAAACTGCCCGCCTCAGCCTCCCAAAATGCTGGGATTATAGGCATGAGCCACTGTGCCCAGCTGGTAGTGCTTTTTTACATTAGGGGCCTTGCTTTTTTTTTTTTTTTTTAAGATATGGTCTTGTTTTGTTCCCCAGGTCAGTGGCGTGATCACGGCTTACTGCAGCCTCCAACTCCTGGGCTCAAGCAATCCTCCCGTCTTGGCCTCCCAACATGTTGTTGGTATTACAGGCATGAACCACCAAGCTCTGCCAGAGGGCTTGAATTTTGTATTTTGTATTAAAGGGTTTAAACCAGTCTTGTCCAATCCTTGGTCCACAGGCCACATGTGGCCCAGGATGGCTTTGAATGCCGCTCAAGACAAATTCATAAATTTTCTTAAAACATTATGAGATTTTGTTGCAATTTCTGTTAAGCTCATGAGCTATCATTAGTGTATTTTATGTGTGGCCTAAGACAGTATTTCCACTGTGGCCCAGGGAAGCCAAGAGATTGGACACCTCTGTATTTAAACAGTGATAAGGGTTAAAACGGACACCTCTGTATTTAAACAGTGATAAGGGTTAAAATGGAAATACCTTTAGAGAGAGGCAGGAGAGTGCCTTACATCCACCTGGAGCCTTAAATGACTTCTGTCAGAGTCTCTCCTAAGAATTTGGCCTGGCGTGATGGCTCACACCTATAATCCCAAGGGAGGTTGAGGTGGGTGGATCACTTGAGGTCAAGAGTTCAAGACCAGCCTTGACAACATAGCAAAAGTCTGTCTCTATTACAAATACAAAAATTAGCTGGGCTTGGTGGTGCATGCTGTAATTCCAGCTACTCGGGAGGCTGAGGCAGGGGAATCGCTTGAACCCAGGAGGTGGAGGTTGCTTCGAGCCAAGAACTCACTATTGCACTCCAGCCTGGTGAATAGAGTGAGACTCTGTCTCTAAAGAAAGAAATGAATAAAAATAGAAACTTTCCTAAGAGTAGCAGCTGAGAGGAAAGAGAGTAGATAGTGGGTGTCTGTATAGGGACATGGGTGGTGCAAAGGTGATGTCCACTCTGACCTATGGCCCGCTCTTTGCCAATCTCCCCCTGCCTCTGTGCTCAATGCCTCTCTCTGGAGCTGTCTTCTGATCACTAACTTGCTGGCTTTGCCAATTCCTTCACTCCACAACCCTCTGGCCCATCTGACACCAGGAACAACTGAAAAGGATTATTGTGTTTTGGGTTTTTACATAAATATGGAATGAAATATGGAGACCTTTACAGTTTGTCTAATTTTCTTCCTGTCACCAAAGCAAAGTGTTATGAACAGTAAGTCATTTTGCAGTTGCTGCAGCTGCTACTGAATATAGATTGGAAAAATGATTTGCTTGAGCAAAGTAGTGATCAGATAAATCCCATAAATTGGTCTCTTAAAAAACTGTGTTTGTGTCCACACGTGGTGGTTCATGCTTGTAATTGCAGCACTCTCGGAAGCTTAGGTGGGAAAATCGCTTGAGGCCAGGAGTTCAAGACCAGCCTGGGCAACATGATGAGCCCCCCCTCCGCCATTGCTACCAAAAAACCAAAAAAGATTAAAAATTAAAAATTAGCCAGGTGTGGTAGTGCATGCCTGTGATCCTAGCTATCTGGGAGGGTGAGGTGGGAGGATTGCTAGAGCACAGACATTCGAGATTACAGTGAGCTATGATCACACCACTGCACTTGAGGCCAGGATTTCGAGACCAGCCTGAGCAGCATGGCAAGACCACGTCTCTACCAAAATCAGTAAATATATACGTTAGAGAAAGAGGGCTGCTGCCTTGTTCTTTGAGGTGGTGAGACCAGGAGACTATGGCTTCATTTGGGAGAAGTTTGTCAGCTTCTATTCACCAATTTAAGAGAACTCTTGGGGAGGCCAGGTATGGTGGCTCACGCCTACAATCCCAACATTTTGGGAGGCCAAGGCGGGCAGATCACGAGGTCAAGAGTTCAAGAACAGCCTGGCCAACATGTGTCTTAAGTTTATCCTCTTAAAAATGCCTACCGAGTTCAGGTGATAATCACTCAGGTGATATCACCCCTTCAGGTGATAATCTTGCCTCAGCCTCCCTAGTAGCTGGGACTACAGCTTATATTTTTAATCTCTACTAAAAATACAAAGATTAGCCAGATGTGGTGGCACATACTTGTAGTCCCAGCTACTTGAGAGGCCGAGGCAGAATTGCTTGAACCTGGGAGGTGGTGATCACAGTGAGAAAAGACCGTGCCATTGCACTCTAGCCTGGGTAACAGAGTGAGATTCCACTTCAAAAAAAAAAGAAAAGGCTGGGCAAGGTGGCTCATGCCTGTAATCCCAGCACTTTGGGAGGCCAAGGCAGGCAGATTACAAGGTCAGGAGTTTGAGAACAGCCTCGCCAATATGGTGAAACCCCATCTCTATTAAAAATACAAAAAAATTAGCCGGATGCGGTGGCAGGCGCCTGTAGTCCCAGCTACTCGGGAGGCTGAAGCAGGAGAATTGCTTGGAGAATCACTGGAACCTGGGAAGCAGAGGTTGCTGTGAGCCGAGATCGCGCCTCTGCATTCCAGCCTGGGCGACAGAGCGAGACTTGTCTCAAAATAAATAAATACATACATACATAAAGAGAAAAAGAGAACCGTTGGAGTGATAAGAATTTTGAACATGTTCAATTCTTTAGCATCTGATAAAACCCCTCCCCTTTTCATGATCTCACTTAATCCTCGCAAACAGCACTGTGGGGAGCGAAGGGTACAGTAGGGTTATGTTATCTCCAGTTAATAAATAAAGAGAACGGGAGATAACCTTCAACTGTACAGCTGATAAGATGAGGGCATGTCTTGCAACTTCAGAAGCCTATGCTTTTTGGGTGAATATATGTGGTCCAACTAAATTTTAGGCGAGTGTCACTACTTTGAACAAAAGCAAGGGAGGCTGGACTTGGTGGCTAACACCTGTAATATCAGTACTTTGGGAGGCCCAGGCGGGAGGATTGCCTGAGCCCAGGCGTTTGAGACCAGCCTGGGCAACAAAGTGAGACCTCAGCTCTACAAAACAATGCAACAATTAACCAGGTGTGGTGGTGCATGCTTGTGGTCTCAGCTATTTGGGAGGATGAGGCAGGAGGATGGCTTGAGCCCAGGAGGTGGAGGCTGCAGTGAGCCATGTTTGCACAACTGCACTGCAGCCTGGGTGACAAAGTAAGATCCTGTCTCCCCCCCAAAAAAAGCAGGGAAAGACAGTTGTGTTCATTTTGTGTCAGGTCAGGGTGGGGTGGCTTATATTTGTTATCTCATTTAAGCAAGACTTAACAACACCAGAACCCAGAACAAACAAGAAGAGCATTCTCCAGGGCTGGCTTTTAACAGAACACTAAATGAGCATAGTTGGTTCTGGTGGCCTGGGGGTCCCCTTGCCTAAATCTTCCTTCTCCCTCTGGGCTGTTTCCCTCTTGTTCCCGGGAGGTAGATGCTCCATTCTTTTTTTTTTTTTTTTTTTTTTTTGAGATGGAGTCTCGCTCTGTCACCCAGGCTGGAGTGTAGTGGTGTTATTTAGGCTCACTGCAACCTCCATCCCCTGGGTTCAAGCAATTCTCCTGCGTCGGCCTCCCGAGTAGCTGGGATTACAGACAAGTACCACCATGCCCCCCTAATTTTTGTAGTTTTACTAGAGATGGGGGTTTCACCATGTTGGCCAGGCTGGTCTTGAACTCCTAATCTCAAGTGATCCACCAGCCTTGGCCTCCCAAAGTGCTGAGATTACAGGCATGAGCCACCGCACTTGGTCTTCCACTAGGTATTTCTAAGAAGGCTCATTCTTGTCCTCCAGTCACTACCCACAAGTCTGTCTTTATTTGGTGACAGCTCTGTCTTGTCACCAATGAGGTGCCAAGGCCCCTGGATGTCTGCACTTTGCAGCTATCTGTGGAGGGGGTGGAGGCAGGCCTCTTCCTGGCCTCTTCCACACTCTATCCTGCTGTAGGGTGCCCAGTCTGGGTAGCTAGTGCCCCTGTGTTTCTTAGAATTTCATCAAAAGGCTGGGTGCGGTGGCTTACGCCTGAAATCCCAGCACTTTAAGAGGTCGAGGTGGGCGGACCACAAGGTCAGGAGTTTGAGACCAGCATGGCCAACATAGTAAAACCCCATCTCTACTAAAAATACAAAAATTAGCTGGTTGTGGTGGCAGGTGCCTATAATCCCAGCTACTCAGGAGGCTGAGGCAGAAGAATCACTTGAACCTGGGAGGTGGAGGTTGCAGTGAGCTGAGATTGCATCACTGCACTCCAGCCTGGGCAACAGAGTAAGATTCCATCTCAACAAAAAAAAGAATTTCAGCAAAAAAACCTTTCTCGGCTTCTTACAGAACTCCTGGTCTCTTTACGACATAGTTCTAAGTGCCAAGTTCTTGTGAGGATAGACTCAAGATACAAAATATGCTTGGCATACTCACTTGTGAGTGACCACAGGTGCACGTGGGAGTCGAACCCACCTGCCTCTGCGCGACAGTCATGGGTCAAACTCAAAGTCTTGGCTGCTTCTCTGCTCAAGGTGGGTTCTTTCACTGTAACAGCCCATGAGGGGAGTGTCCGTTATATCACCCCCTTCTGCTTCTCTACTAAAATGTGAGTGACTGATAAAAATAAGTAAGTAGTTGTTGATTATCAACATTATATCAGCCACTGTGCTGGAGGCTCAATGTATGTTATCTCCTTTCAAGCCCAGGACGACTCTGACACAGCACAATTTAAGTCCGTGCTCCTATTATCTCAAAATAATAAAAGCTATTTGCAACAAACCAACAGCCAATATCATACTGAATGGGCAAAAACTGGAAGCTTTCCCTTTGAAATCTGGCACTAGACATGGATGCCCTCTCTCACCCCTCCTATTCAATATAGTATTGGAAGTTCTAGCCAGAGTGATCAGGCAAGAAAATGAAATAAAGGGTATTCAATAAGGAAAGGAGGAAGCCATAATTGTCTCTATTTGCAGATGACATGATTGTGTGTTTAGAAGACCCCATCATCTCAGCCCAGAGTCTCCTGAAACTGATAAGCAACTTCAGCAAAGTCTCAGGATACTAAATCAATGTGCAAAAATCACAAGCATTCCTATTCACCAATAACAGACTTAAAGAGAGTCACATCAAGAACCAACTGCCTTTCACAATTGCTACAAAGTGCTGAGCTATGAGCTCCGTTGTTCCATTCAGAGCTGCTGAGCAGGTACGTTTAAGTCATTTGCAGCAGAACTCATAAACGCCTTTTTGTTCCCCAGGTGCTTTGTCCTGGGGAGTTAGGGCTTTGTTTATAAGCTTCTGTCATGCTGTTGCCTTTTTTTTAGGGCTGCCCTGCCCAGGGAGGAGACAGCCTAGTCACGGCGCGCCTGCAGAGGCTTTGCTGAGCTGCTGTGGGCTCCACCCAGCTGCCCTGTGAACTTCCCTGCAGTCCTGGTTATGAGGGTGTAGTTAGAACTGCCTTGGCAATGGCGGCCCACCTCTATAATGGCAGACTCTCTCTGCAATGGCAGGCTGCCTCCGCAATGGCGGACTACCTCAGTAGTGGTGGACTCTTTCTGCAATGG
>CM052651.1:12238472-12248475 GCA_028533165.1 Leontopithecus rosalia
CGGTAGTGGTGGACTCTCTCTGCAATGGCGGACTGCCTCGGTAGTGGCGGACTGCCTCCGTAGTGGCGGACTGTCTCGGTAGTGGTGGACTCTCTCTGCAATGGCGGACTGCCTCGGTAGTGGCGGACTGCCTCGGTAGTGGTGGACTCTCTCTGCAATGGCGGACTGTCTCGGTAGTGGTGGACTCTCTCTGCAATGGCGGACTGCCTCGGTAGTGGTGGACTGCCTCCGTAATGGCGGACTGCCTCGGTAGTGGCGGACTCTCTCTGCAATGGCGGACTGCCTCACTAGTGGTGGACTGCCTCGGTAATGGCGGACGCCCCTCCCCCACAGAGCTGGCCCGTCCCGGGTTCAGCTGTGCTTGCTGTGAAACTCTCAATCCAGAGCGTTTGGGATTGCTGTTTTTTGTGGGGGTGGGACCGGCCGAGCCTCTTCACGTGGCTCCCTGCCTCAGACCCCTTTTTTTTCAGTTGAATAGGCAGCTGTGTCTCCCAGGCGTCCCAGTCAGCAGTTGAAATGGCGCCACGATCAGCGTGATTTCCCGCGCAGCGACCCACTGCACCTGCGCGGAGGTTCATGGCGCCCGGGAATCTCCTGGTCTGGCTCCCTGGGCGGCCCTGTCTCCCAGGTGCTCCAATCGCCAGCTAAAACGGCACCTGGCTCTGTGTGTTTTGTGCGGAGACCTGCGTCCCTGGTGACCCACGGGGCTTCTCTGCCTAGGAATCTCGGGCTCTGTGGGCAATAAAAATCCGTCTGGAAATGCGGTGTCTCCTCACCCTCTGCGCTTTTGCTGGGAGCTGCAATCCTGAGCTGCTCCTAATCAGTCATCTTGGATCTTCCCCCTCAGCAGGTGAGTATTCTGAGGCAGGAGTTGTTTGAAAGGATCAGTTAAGGTTGTTTTGATTTTTTCTTTTTTTTTTGAAACAGAATCTCACTCTATCCCCCAGGCTGGAGTGCAGTGGCAACATCTGGGCTCATTGCAACCTCCACCTCCCAGGTTCAAGAGATTCTCCTTCCTCAGCCTCCTAAGTAGATAGGATTACAGGTGCCCACTATCATGCCTTGCTAATTTATATTTTTTGAGATGGAGTCTCACTTTGTTGCTCAGGCTGGAGTGCGGTGGCAATGATCTTGGCTCACTGCAACCTCCGCCTCCCGGGGTCAAGCGATTCTCCTGCCTCAGCCTCCCAAGTAGTTGGGATTACAGGTGTTTACTACCATGACAGGCTAATTTTTATATTTTTCGTAGAGATGGGGTTTTGCCATGCTGGCCAGACTGGTCTTGAACTCCTGACTTCAGGTGATCTGCCCACTTCAGCCTCCTAAAGTGGCGGGATTACAGGTGTAAGCCACTGTGACTGGCAGGTTGTTTTTAAAATTTCAAGTAGGCTCATGCCTATAACCCCAGCACTTTGGGAGGCTGAGGTGGGAGGATCACTTGAGCCCAGGAGTTCTAGAGCAGTCTGGGCAACATGATACTTAAAAATTATCCAGGTGTGCTGACATACACATGTTGTCCCAGATATGCAGGAGGCTGAAACAGGAGGATCACTTGGGCCTGGAATTTGAGGCTGCAGTGAGCAGGGACTGTACCACTGCACTACAGCCTGAGTGACAGCAAGACCCTGTCTCAAAATAAATAAAAAATTTCAAGTAACAGAAATCTCACTTTAGCCTGGCTTAGAGAATTAAGGGGCATTACTGGCTCCTTTCTGAAAGGTCCACAGCTGACTGGGCTTCAGTGAGGGCTCTGTGTGTCTACAGTTTGCAGATTGCCCCTCCTCCACCGTCTGTGGTTCACCTTTGTCTTCAGCAGGCTTCTGTCCCGGCAAGATTGTCGCCTGCAGCCAGAGGGGCTTACCCTGAAAGGGGAGAAAGCATTGCTTTCCATAATCATCCAACAGTTTGTACTTTCACACTGAGTGGCTCATCCCTGAACTACTCTAAGCAAATACTACGAGTTAATTGGTTTGGGTCTAGATTATTATCCATACATCAACCAATTACTGAGACATAGGAGGAGGTAACTTTAAGCTGATTGATATATGCCAATTAGGGTCTATCCCTCAAAGCTGGGATAGATTTATTCCTACTCAAGACCGAGTGAGGGGCCAGGCGCAAGTGGCTCACACCTGTATTCCCAGCACTTTGGGAGGCCTGAGGTAGGGTGGGGGTGGGGGGGAATCATTTGAGGTTGCAAGTTCAAGACCAGCTTGGCCAATATGGCAAAACTCCCATGTCTACTAAAAATACAAAAATTAGCTGGACGTGGTGGTATGCGCCTTTAATCTCAGCTACTTGAGAGGCTGAGGCAGGAGAATCACTAGAACCCAGTAGGTAGGTTGCAGTGCCGCTGTACGCCAGCCTAGGAGACAGAGCAAGACTCTGTCTCAAAAAGCCAAAACAAACAAAAAAAAGACGGATTGAGGAAATTTTGTGTAGTGTATCTGTCAGGACAGAATAGGTTATGCTGCAGTAATAAACAATTCAACATCTCAGTGGTTTAAAACCATATAGTCACTTCTAGCTCATCTTTGATGCATGTGTACAGGAACACTCAGCTCATGGTGTCACTCTGGGCTCCTGGCTGCCAAAGGTCCCATCTCAATATATGCTTTCACTATTACTGCAGCAGGGGAAGAAAGCTGGAAAGACCAGCGGTCAAATGTTTCTACCTGGAAATGACACACATGAGTTCTGCCCACATTTCGTTGGTGAAAGCAAATGAGGTGCCATGCCTGACTTTAAGTGGGGCAGAAACTCAGACCTCCTGCAAGCCTGGAAGGAGAGGGGAGCTGTCTCAGTGACCAGCAACGATGTCTGACACAGCAAGAATGGCTGCCAATCAGCAAATACTCATGGCTCTGCTTCTGAAATCATTACAAGGGAATGGAGGTAGCTCTGGTGAACTGCAAAAACCACCATCTCTGAGTCAGAACATCTAGGATGGAGTGTGATGGAAATTTACTAGCTATGCATCTCTAGGCAAGAAATCTTAAAAAAAAAAAAAATGTTGCCGGGCGTGGTGGCTCATGCCTGCAATCCCTGCACTTTGGGACGCTGAGGTGGGCAAATCACGAGGTCAGGAGTTCAAGACCAGCCTGGCTAATGTGGTGAAACCCCGTCTCTACGAAAAATACAAAAATTAGCTGAGTGTGGTGGCAAGTACCTGTAAACCGAGCTGCTTGGGAGGCTGAGGCAGAATTGCTTGAACCTGGGTGGCAGACGTTGTAGTGAGCTGAGATTGTGCCGCTGCACTCCAGCCTGGGCAACGTATCGAGACTCCATCTCTTTTGAGATGGAGTCTCGCTCTGTTGCCCAGGTTGGATTTGAACTCCTGGGCTCAAGTGATCTTCCCCTACCTCTAGGGTAAGTGCTGGTTCTTCTGCCCTTCGGGACAGCTTGAGGATGCCTCTGTCTCCTGGCAGCTCTGACCCTGTGTGCAGTTTTCCCTGTTGGTTTTGCTGGAGAAGGGCTTTTGCTAAGCCTCAGTGGGATGTGGTGAGGGCTAATTAGATAATGCCTGTGAAGCACTTGGAGCTCATTGGAGATGGGCTCTCTATGTATTATTAATAGTGCTAGAGCACAGTGTTTCCACACCAAAGACTGTGTGGGACAGGAAGGGCAGTGAAGGGCTGCAGAGCAGACACCACCAAAGGAGCCCATTTTTGGAGAGGGCTGTCAGACTTCAGCCTTGTCGTGTGAGCTGGGGGGCTAAAGGACAGACACCGCCATTAAGAAGTGGAAACGTGGGTGTCCCCTCCACAGGCAGGATGTGCATGGACAACATGAGTGGGCAAAGGACGGTTCCTGTTAAACCTGTATGTGGCAGTGATGTGGGAGCTGAGGAGGGAAATCAGTTAGGCTGAGTCCCAGCTGGGCTGTGCCTTCCCAGGGTTTTGCCAATGTTGGGAACTGTGCTGGCTTTTAGGGCTGCTTCCTGGCCAGGCCAGCACTACTACCCTCAAGAGGCTTCTCTGCTAACTAGCTGGCATTTTTTTTTTTTTTTTTGACGAAGCCTCTCACTGTTGCCCTGACTGGAGTGCAATGGCACGATCTCACCTCACTGCAACCTCTGCCTCCTGGGTTCACACGATTCTCCTGCCTCAGCCTCCCAAGTATCTGGGATTGCAGGTGCACACCAATACACTTGTGAGGTCTGACTGCACCATGAGTGGCATGGTAACCTCTGTGACCTGCAGGTACACCCCAGATGACTTCCGGGAAGAAAGGATCAACCCCTGTGGTGCCTAACTACCTGAGACATTCTATTGTTTCTTATTCTGGCCTCAATTGATAAGGTCATTGGACTTTGTAACCGACCTTGGCCAACCTCCTGACCCCACACCCCAACCCCCTCCCAGCCTGCAAACCTAGGACCCCTCCCAGATTGCAAAAAACCACAAGTTAACTTCAGTAACTTTCCACTGTTTACCCCAAACCTATAAAACCAACTCCTATCCCTCCACCCTTCCTTGACACCATTTTTGGCCTCAGCCTGCCTGCACCCAGGTGAATAAACAGCCATGTTGCTCACACAAAGCCTGTCTGGGGTTGGGGGGGGTCTCTTCATTTAGAGTGCTCGTTTCAACAGCACCTGGCTAATTTTTTGTATTTTTAGTTGAGATGGGGTTTCACTGGGCTGGCCAAACTGGTCTTGAACTCTTGACCTCATGATCTGCCTGCCTTGGCCTCCCAAAGTGCTGGGATTACAGGTGTGAGCCACCACACTTGGCTTTTTTTGAGATGAAGTCTTGCTCTGTCGCCCAGGCTGGAGTGCAATGGTGTGATCTCGGCTCACTGCAACTGCAAACTCTGCCTCCCTGCCTCAGCCTCCCAAGTAACTGGGACTAAGTATTTTTAGTAGAGATGGGTTTCACCATGTTAGCCAGAATGGTCTTGATCTCCTGACCTTGGGATCCGCCCACCTCCCAAAATGCTGGGATTACAGGTGTGAGCCATCCTGCGGAGGCCAGCTTTTATTTTTTAAAGGAGGAGGGTAAATGATGGCTCTGCTCTGAGGGTCTCTGCCTTTGTGAAGATTGTTTGGGAAGTGCCTCATGCAAATTTCAGTATCAAATGGCTGAGTCATTAGAGGACTAATTTGGGGGTGTATAATTCTTTTTTTTTTTTTTTTTTGAGACGGAGTTTCGCTCTCGTTACCCAGGCTGGAGTGCAATGGTGCGATCTCGGCTCACCGCAACTTCCGCCTCCTGGGTTCAGGCAATTCTCCTGCCTCAGCCTCCCGAGTAGCTGGGATTACAGGCACATACCACCATGCCCAGCTAATTTTTTGTATTTTTAGTAGAGATGGGGTTTCACCATGTTGACCGGGATGGTCTCGATCTCTTGACCTCATGATCCACCTGCCTTGGCCTCCCAAGGTGCTGGGATTATAGGCGGAGCCACCGCGCCCGGCCTGGGGGTGTCTAATCCTAAGGGAACAGTTGGGACTCTCCTCCCACTGGAGGGTGTAGCTGGTGGACTTGGCACCCCTGTCCCTGTTGATTGCCCTGTATCTCCTTGAGTGGATGGCTGGCTGTCCCCCCAAAAATATGTTGAAGTCTGCAATGAACCAAATGTTTGTATCCCCCCAAAATTCCCATACTGAAGCCTTAACTCCCAGTATGATGGCATTTGGAGGTAGGGCCTTTGGGAGCTAATTAGGCTTAGATGAGATCACAAGGGTGGGGCACTCATGCTGGGAGCAGAGCCCTTGTTTTTTGTTTTGTTTTGAGATGGAGGTTAGCTCTGTCCCCCAGGCTGGAGTACAGTGGTGCTATCTTGGCTCCCCATAACCTCCCCCTCCCAGGTTCAAGCAATTCTCCTGCCTCAGCCTCCTGAGCAGCTGGGATTACAGGTACCTGCTACCACACCTGGCTAATTTTTGCATTTTTTTGTAGAGATGGGGTTTTGCCATGTTGCCCAGGGTGGTCTTGAACCCTTGACCTCAGGTAATCTGCCTGCCTTGACCTCCCAAAGTGCTGGGATTACAGGTGTGAGCCACAGCACCTGGCAGGAGCAGTGCCCTTTTAAGAAGAGATGTCTGAGCACTCTCTACTGCTCTCTTGCTCTCTCTGAAATTGACCCTGCTGACACCTTGATCTTGGGCTTCCCAGCCTCCAGAACTGTGAGAAACTGAACTTCTGTTGTTTAAACCACCTGGCCTATGGTATTTGGTTATGGCAGCCTGCATAGACTAAGACATAGTCTTGACCCCTAGTAACTCAGAATGTGACCTCATTTGGAAATAGGTTTGTTGCAGATGTAATTAGTTAAGATGAAGTCATACTAATGGAGAAGCGTCCCCTAGTGCAATGCCACTGGTGTCCTTCTAAGAAGAGACATGGGAAGGGATGGGCACAGAGGGACGACAATGTGAAGACACACAGGGAAAAGGCCATGTGACAACAGAGACAGAGCTGGGCCATGCGGCACAAGTGAGGCTCGGCAAAGGATGGCCAGCAACACCAGGGGCAAGGGAAAGGCAGGGAGCAGCCACCCCCCTAGAGCAGGGGTCCACAAGCGCTGGTCCATGGCCTATTAGGAACTGGGCTGCAAGCAGGAGGTGAGAGGCAGGCGATGGAGTGAAGCTTCATCTGTATTTACAGCCACTCCCCAGGGCTCACGTTACCGTCTGAGCTCCACCTCCTGTCAGGTCAGTGGCAGCTTGGATACTCATAAGAGTGTGAAGCTTATTGTGAATGGTGCATGTGAAGGATCTAGATTGAGTGCTCCTTCTGAGACTCTAAAATGCCTGATGATCTGTCACTGTCTCCTGTCACCCCCAGGTGGGACCGTCTAGTTGCAGAAAAACAAGCTCAGGCTCCCAGGGATTCTACATTATGGTGAGTTGCATAATTATTTCATTATGTATTATATTACACTGTAATCATAATAGAAATAAAGTGCACAATAAATACAACATACCTGAATCATCCTGAAACCACACCCGCCCTCCATCCATGGAAAAACCGTCTTCTACAAAACTGGTTCCTGGTGCCAAAAAGGTTGGGGACCGCTGGCTTAGAGCCTTCAGAGTGCGAGGAGCCCTGCCGACACCTCGATTTCTGACCTCTGGTCTTCAGAGCTGAGAGAGAATGATGTCCTGTGGCTTTAAAGGACCCAGTTTGGGTACTTTGTAACAGCAGCCCTAGGAAGCTGGCACTCCAGGGTCTGGGGGTTTTCCATTGCCCTTTTGATCGGCCTGAAGATACCTCCACTCATGCAGAAAGCTAGCCAAGCTAGCAGTAGGCCTCAGCTGTCTTTATTTCCCTGTTTCGGGAAGTCTGTGCACTTGGGCTCCCAGGTTCTCCCATTGAAGCCAGGCCCTCTGCTGCCAAGTTCTCAAACAAAAATGTTCAAAGACACAAAAGAGCTTAGAAACCCAGCGGCTCCAGAGCCATAGGAAAGCACAGCCCTTGTCCTGTTTAGGGAAAGGACAAGTGTTCGTGAATATCAAAAATCACAAGTCCGTTATTTCCCCTTGTATATCATCAGGTGGCATTTTATTATGGGACACCCAAACTCATCATAGGTTAGTCCCATAAATGACCATGGGGACATGGGCAGGTTTGGTCTGAGTTACTGAAAATCCTAACACACTGGCAGGCTCTGGCATGGAAACATCTTTGCTGTGCCTGTGAGCCGCCCTCAGGCCTTGAAGGATAGACATTAGAAAGCCACTACTGGCCGGGTGCGGTGGCTCAAGCCTGTAATCCCAGCACTTTGGGAGGCTGAGGCGGGTGAATCACAAGGTCAAGAGTTCGAGACCATCCTGGTCAACATGGTGAAACCCCGTCTCTACTAAAAATACAAAAAATTAGCTGGGCACGGTGGCGCGTGCCTGTAATCCCAGCTACTCAGAAGGCTGAGGCAGGAGAATTGCTTGAACCCAGGAGACGGAGGTTGCAGTGAGCCGAGATTGCGCCATTGCACTCCAGCCTAGGTAACAAGAGTGAAACTCTGTCTCAAAAAAAAAAAAAAAGCCACTACTGTCCCCCTGTCCCCGCCCCCAAATAATTCCAAATCACAGGGCCTAAGATAGGTATCTTTTAGGCACATAAACCTCAGCTTCTGTTTGTCATGTGTATGAACAAACCCAGCAAAGTATATCGTGTTACCAAAGCCAGTTGTACCATGTTATTTAAACTAGTAATTAAGAGTCTTAAAGCTGGCTTTTCTACAGTCACTGAACCACCAGCGTCCCCTGGCCGGTTCTGGGCAGAGAAAGCACAGTGGGGAAATTTGGACCACAGACACCTGGCACTTATCTTAGGTTAGATCGTCTTTCCGAATAAGCAGAAACCTTCAGGGACCTCAAGTCCAGACTCAGCCTCAAGAAGGCCTGCTCAAAATAGTGCCTGAGGCTTTGCCTGTGGGGCCTGCATCCTCCCATTGCTGGGAGGGGCTGGTACCATTAACAGGGAAAATAAAGCCTTTATTTGTCAGCGAGCTGCCCAGCTGAGTCAGACCAACCAGGGGTTTCTGCTTCCTGGTGTACTTACCTTGACAAGAGATATAGGGGTTGGGCGCGGTGGCTCATGCCTGTAATCCTAGCACTTTGGGAGGCCAAGGAGGGCGGATCACCCGATGTCAGGAGTTCAAGACTAGCCTGGTCAACATTATGACCAGAGGGGGTGAAACCCGCCTCTACTAAAAACACAAAAAATAGGGCATGATGGTGCACACCTGAAATCCCAGCTCTTTGGGTGGCTGGGCCAGAAGAATTGCTGGAACCCAGGAGGTGGAGGCTGCAGTGAGCTGAGGTCATGCCACTGTAGTCCAGTCTGGCCAACAGAGTGAGATTTCGTCTCAGAAAAAAAAAAAAAAAAAAAAAGAAAAGAAAAGAGATAGAAACTTGTATGTGAGTAATGTTTCAATTTGGGTTACTTCTGAAGGCAGAATGATGCTAAAGATGTGTCTTCTGGCTATTAAAAATGTTCTCAGGTGCTGGGCACAGTGGCTCATGCCTCGAATCCTCCTAGCACTTTGGGAGGCCAAACCAAATCAGGAGAATTACCCAGTTGGCTGGGGGATGAAATTGTGAACTTGGCTTTGGGTTACCTACTTTGGGACCTTCTGGGGTTTTTTTTTCATGGATTATCTCAGTTAACCCTCACAAGAATTCTAGACTCCAGGATTATTTCTTAGGATTCGTATGAGACAGCTTATGTATGATCTTTCTAGGGAGACTTCTGTCACCAGGGTGCCACCAAGGTCTGGGTGTGAGTCTCACTGGTAGAAATTAAGACACTGTGCATGTCAGGAAACCTGGATGATTCCCATCATAATCTCGTACCGTGGTTGGTGACTGCGTCTGGTTGTATTTTTTCCCCCAGAGATGCTCAGTGCCACAATTTTTTCTCTGTACTTTCCTTCTGATTTACCATTTGCAGTTCTGTGGGACTGAACACATTAGGTTCTTTCCAGAGAACAGGGCGTGAAAAGCTGTGAGGAAGATGGGGGAGTCCAGGAAATACCAAGCAGGAGGGTGTGTTGGTGGCAGTGGACAGGTGGCAAAATGTCCCATCAGTGGAGGAAAAGGGCCAGGACAGGGATTCAAGACCCCCTGCCCTCCAGCGTCCCATAGTGAACAGGGCTGGCCCTGTGGCCTTAAGGCCAGCAAGTGCAGTGCACCGAAGGCCCTGTTCAATAGAAGGAGTGCAGAGAGAGATGAGCATGTTTCTTCCAGAGCCTTCTACGAGTGCGGCAGGGTCACCCTCCCCTGCTGAGTGTACTTTGGGATAGTTCAGCATCTGGTCTGTTGGAGCTGACTTTTTGCATATCTGTCTTAGAGTGCTCTGGCTCTCCAAAAGGGTGAGGAAAAGTGTATGGAGGTGCAAGGACTGGCAAACCCAAAGAGCCACATCTAGAAATGCTGCCTGGGCTTTGGACAGAAAATCTGTATTTGTGTGTGTAAGTGTGTGTGTGTGTGTGTGTGTGTGTGTGTGTGTATGAGAGAGAGAGAGAGAGAGAGAGAGAGAGAGAGAGAGAAGGAGTA
>CM052651.1:12248575-12283110 GCA_028533165.1 Leontopithecus rosalia
GATAGTTAAGTCCCAGCTCATCTCCCTCTACCTGAGGATAGCTACTAAACTTACTTTGAAGTGGGGAGTGCGTACTTTGTGCCTCTTCAATTCTGTGATTTCAGATAGCTTAGAAGTCCTCTGAATGTAATTAAATAAAAAATGGGCAGGCCAGATGCAGTGGTTCATGCCTGTAATCCCAGCACTTTGGGAGGCTGAGGGGGGCAGATCACCTGAGGTCAGGAGTTTTAGACCAGCCTGACCAACATGGAGAAACCCTGTCTCTACTAAAAATACAAAATTAGCCGGGCGTGGTGGTGGTACATGCCTGTAATCCCAGCTACTTGGGAGGCTGAGGCAGGAGAATCGCTTGAACCTAGGAGGTAGAGGTTGTGGTGAGCCAAGATCGTGTCACTGCACTCTAGCCTGGGCAACAAGAGCAAAACTCCATCTCAGAAAATAAAAAATTCCATGCAATGAAATTAAATTTGGTGTAGTGGAAAGGGTGCTGGACTGAGTAAGATCTCAGTGCTTAACTAGATTCTGCCACTAACGTGCTGTGTCACATGGTCTTCCATTTAGGACCCCAGCCTGGGACCATTAGGACAGGGTGAAATTGCCATGTGGGAGCCTGGTGACTGAGAGATCCACTCTGGCCCATCCCCACTCCACCTTCAAGGTATCTGCTCCCAGCCCCGTCTAACTCACCTCCTGCTCTCACTGTGAGATTTTTCTGCCTCTAGGATCTTGGTCCTCGTGTCATCCGTCTTCCTGACTCAGCAACCTGACTTTTGGCCTGGCCCTCTCTCTGGTTTGATGCATTTAGACGAATCCACAGACCATTCAGAGGAAGTCTATGTTAACTTGGGTAAATAATCTATAACGTGAGTGATTAGATAATTGGCCATTGATTAAGCACTCATATGATGCAGGCATTATGCTAAGCACTTCATATGGAATTTATTCCTCCCAATATACCTAAGAGATAGGATTTAAAGAGCATAACAGTGAGGTTGTTTTTGGCTGCAAGTAATGGAAAACCCAACTCAAACTGGCTTAAAGGAGGACATTTATTGGCTCACATAGCTCATAGGAATTCCAAAGGCAGAATAGGTTTTAAAGTCGGTGGATGGTTGGTCTGTAAGAAGGACTTCAGGCTCTTCCCATCTTTCTGCCCTGCCATAGGCAGTGTGGACTGCATCCTGAGCCTAGATCTCCTCGTGGGTGAGGAGTGGCTGTCAACAGTAATCAAGGTTCTTTGCTTTCTTTTCCATGTGAAGCCTAAGACAGGGAATTGCTTCTGGAAATTCTCTTAGAGTAACTGTCCTAGGAACTCTTGGACAAATCCCCTTGTGTGTGTCTTCCTGGACTGGTGTGTCTCATGTTTCAGTAGCTGAAGAGGAGGATAAGCCTGCTTTGATTGGTTTAAATAAATCAAGACTCACTCCTGGCACCAGAGGAATAGTTAGCTTTCTCTAGTGCCATGGAGGAGAACAAAATCAGTGCTCCACTAGGAGAGTGGAAGGAGGGGTGTGAATGTCAGGCAGGCCACAGTGTTAGTCCCTTCCTACACTGCTACTAAGGAATACCTGAGACTGGGTAACTTATAAAGAAAAGAGGTTTCATTGGCTCCTGGTGCTATAGGCTGTACAGACAGCACGGCTGGGGAGGCCTCAGGAAACTTACAATCACAGTCATGGCAGAAGGGGAGGCAGGCACATTTTCACATGACCAGACCAGGAGGAAGAGGGAGGCAGGAGGTGCTACACACTTTTAAACAACCAGATCTCAGGAGAACTCACCCGCTATTGCAAGAGGAGCAAGGGGGAAATCGATGTCCTGCATAATCCATTCACTTCCCACCAGGCCTCTTCTCCAACATTAAGGATTACAGTTTGACATGAGATTTGGGAGGGGACACAGACCCAAACCATATCAGCACCAACAAGATTTACAAAAATGAAGTTAAGATAGGACTTGGGCAAATTAACCTTGTTCTTAACTGCTGTGCCTCATTGCCTGATGTCCTTTCTATCTCAAATATTCCATGTGTCCAATCAATTAGAAACATTTCCACCAGTATAAGAGTGTATATAAACCAGAGTAAGAGTATAAATAACTGCTGTCTTAATCTTTTTTTTTTTTTAAATAAAGATGGGGTTTCACCATTATGGCCAGGCTGGTCTTGAACTCCTGACCTTGGGTGATCCACCCACCTCGGCCTGTCAAAGTGCTGGGATTACAGGCGTGAGCCACTGCGCCTGGCCTGCTGTCTTAATCTCTAGACACATTCAACTTCTCTATATAGTCTTTTTCAAAGGATATTTTGTGAATGCCAGTTAATATTTTGGTCTAAGATACCCAATTATCAGTTTATGAGAGAAGTATTTCAGTTTCAAAGCTCCAGATCTCTTTCTCATTGCCTAATAAGCAAGTGTACAAGATTTCATTCCAAACGAATAATTACATTAAAATAGTTTATCCACAATAAGAGCTGGGAAGAATCAAACAAGTTTATCTTCTCCTGGGTTTGTTTGTTTGTTTATTTATTTATTTTGAGATGGAGTCTCACTCTGTCACCCAGGCTGGAGTGCAATGACACAATCTTGGCTCACTGTAACCTCTGCCTCCTGAGTTCAAGCGATTCTTCTGCCTTAGCCTTTCGAGTAGCTGGGATTACAGGTGCATGCCACCGTGCCTGGCTAATTTTTTTGTATTTTTGGTAGAAATGGGGTTTCACCATCTTGGTCAGGCTGGTCTCAAACTGCTGACCTCGTGATCCACCCAACTTGGCCTCCCAAAGTGCTGGGATTACAGGCATGAGCTACCACACCCAGCCCTCCTGGGTTCATTTATTAAGA
Source organism: Leontopithecus rosalia (assembly GCA_028533165.1). Taxonomy (NCBI): domain Eukaryota; kingdom Metazoa; phylum Chordata; class Mammalia; order Primates; family Cebidae; genus Leontopithecus; species Leontopithecus rosalia. The sequence goes on from CM052651.1 coordinate 12,251,416, forward strand.
CAAACTCTTCCAAGGGAGGTGGAGCAATATGGCCAAATAGACCCCTCCAACAATCAACCCCCTTGCAGGAACACCAAATTGCACAACTTATCCATACAAGAAAACACTTTCATAAGAGTTAAAAATCAAGCATCCTCCTCAATCCACTGTCACTGCCAGGGGTAGCCCTGTGGCATGGTCAAAACCAAAACCAAAGCCAAGATGGGCATGGTGGCTCACGCCCATAATCCTAGCACTTTGAGAGGCCCAGGTAGGCAGACTGCTTGAGACCAGGAGTTTGACACCAGCCTGCCAACATGGTAAAACCTCATCTCTTCTAAAAACATAAAAATTAGTTGGGCGTGATGGTGCATGCTTATAGTTCCAGGTATTCAGCTATTCGTGAGGCTGAGGCAGGAGAATCGCTTGAACCCAGGAGGCAGAGGTTGAAGTGAGCTGAGACTATGCCACTACACTCCACCCTGGGCAACAGAGTGAGACTCTGTTTCAAAAAAACAAACAAACAAAAAAACAAAACCAAAGCCAAAACAAAAACCAAGTGTCATTTTATCACACAGATCTCAATGGTGGAATGTACAGCTCACCAAGGTAGGGACACAACTTGGTGCAGTAAAACAGAGCCCCAGGCTCTGTATTCAGCATTTCCCAAAGCTTTCAGGAATGGGGCCAACCTTAAGTAAATGTTGACTGACTCCAATGCTCCAGAACTCTAACTGAGCCCATTAATTTTTTTTTGTGTGTGGTGTTATGGTGAATTTTATTTTAACGACGCAATTTTTGTTACATTCTGGTGGTTGCTCGAATTATTTATTCACTGTTATATCATAATAAGACTCTTCATGCATGTATGATTTTTCACAAATATCTTTGATAATTTTCACAAATATCCTTCCTAATTTTACATGGTTAAAAGTGAAAGTGTCAGATCTTTATTCTCATGATCCTTTGCTATGACTTACTGGTGAATTGAAAAAGTTAAAGTAATTTAAAGTTGACTAAACAAGGGGGTATTGTACTATTAGAATCCATATTTGCCATGTGGCCTCAAATGTGCATATTGACATTTGAAATGAAATATATTAAACTTAAAAAAAGTGACAAACTCTTCTAATTCACCTTAAATTGGGAAAGAATCACAACCAATGTATCAGGCAGGTTTTAGTTTCAACAACAGCTCAAATTGATTTACACTATAAATGGAATATAACCAGACACGTGGCTCATGCCTATAATCCCAGCACTTTGGGAGGCCAAAGTGGGCGCATCACCTGAGGCCAGGAGTTCAAGACCAGCCTGGTCAACATGGTAAAACCCCGTCTCTACTAAAAATATAAAAATTGGCCAGGCGTGATGGGCACACACCTGTAGTCCCAGCTACTGGCCCTGTTGAGGTGGGAGAATTGCTTGAACCCAGGAGGTGGAGGCTGCAGTGAGCCGAGATTGCTGCATTCCAGCCTGGACAAAGGAGGAAGACTCCATCTCTAAATGAATGAATGAATGAATAAAATATATTGGCTTGCATCTACTGGAAAACCCAGAGCTACGCAGGCTTCTCATAGCTCAGGGATGTCTCCGAAGATCCTGTCCCTCTCATTCTCTCCTCTCTGCCTTTGGTGGCTTTGCTCCATCCCGAGCTGAGTTTGTCTCAGGTCACAGATGGCTGCCTGCAACCTGACTACATGCTCCCCATTCATATATGTTGACAAAGGAATCACTCAACGATGAAGTCCCCAGCAACGTTCACTTGTTGACTGAACCCAGTCTCTGAACAGGGGAAAGGAAGAGGCTGATCGGTTTACTCTGTATCAGATACCTCAGCCCAGGTGTTGACCCTAGATGACCAACAGAGACCAGGGCCTGTAGGAAAGGGAGGCTGAAATGATGCTGGGAACAGATTGCATTCAAAGTTTAACTGCAGCAGTTTACAGGTTGATTCCTCCCAGACTTCCCAGAAACAGTGTGCATGGCGGTAGAGAGAAAAGGGTCTGTGAGAGGGGGACGGAGAGAAAGAGAACAGAAATCACACTTGTAGGCACAGGTTGTCAGGATTTAGCAATAATTCTCTAGCCAACCCAAAGTGTCCGTGGGTGGAAAGTTGAGAATCATGTCCTGACAAAGCTGGCTGAGTCATCCCTACCCTCCAAGGCCTCCTTCCTCCTCTCTATTTATAGGACACCCTTCCAAGCCTCAGAGCCTCATACTCTTTAATATTTTATGTTTATCTGATACTCTAGCCATGGGCTAGTACCTCCCCACACAATGAGGGGTGAATCCTCTCAGAAAAACCTTCTCTAGAAGACCACCATTGCATTTAGTTCTCAACAGTGAGGGTATTGGCCTGGGATGATCTTTAAGCAGTCTCGGCCCCATGTATTCCACTTCATTCACTGATTCATTCATTCACTAATTTTGCAAGTATTTATTGAATGCTTATCATGTGCCAAGCATTATTCTATGCACTGGGTTGACAGAATTATAGAACTCTGAAAGTCTCCATTGAGGGGAGCTTTCATAATAGAGGAGTAGATAGGAATCAAAAAAACATATTTACACTATAAAGTTAGGAAATGGTAAATGCTATGAAGAAAAATAAAACAGGATCAGGAGCAGAGAATATGGGTGAGAGGTTATTGACTGTGTTAAGGTGGTAAGGGAAGTCCTTCCTGAGGAAAAACCAACACACACAGTGCCTCACAGTGATAGACAAGAATCCCTGAAGAATTAATTTGTTAACTGATTGGGTAGACCCAGAGCTGGGGGCTCCCTCGGCCCTTTTCCCAGAAGCAGGACTGTTTAGTTCAGTCCAGATTGAGATGAACTCTTTGGTCTCCAAAAGAGGGATGAAACAAGCCATTCTACCTTAAAACCGTAAGGGCAAAAATGCAGAGGAGTAAGTATATAAATACTAGCTTGCCTTTAAATTCTTTGCACATTTGCAGAGAGCTTTATGAGTAAAGGGGTGGTCCTTAGAGTAAATCTGCCTATTGGCAAATAAGCATTTTCCCCAAATGGGTCCAGACGGACTATCTTCCCCTCACTGGAGGGCTGGTTAGTGATGCCCATGTGGTTACAGGGGATGAAAGCACCAATTTGACCCAGGCATTCTTTGACCTACATGTTTATGCGGGGATTAGGAGTAGAGTGAGTTGTCACTGAAAATATGTGCTTTGTGTATTTAGAAGATAAGTATTTTTTTATTGCTAATTAGTGTTGGGCTCACACACATTTGTCATGTTGGTATGTCAGATTCATTTGTCCTTTCAAACCCAACTGCTTTAATTAATCTTTCTCCATCCACCCTCTGTTACAGTCTGGCTGTAACTCAGACTGCTGGGCTCTACAGTAACGGCATTTTGACTCGGGAAACCTTGAATTTTAAAGCTAAATCTAGTGTTGCAATCCCGTGCAAGAACATGGCATTGGGCGCATCCAAGCCCTCGCCTCACCCTGCCATAGTGAACTCCTGAAATGGGGAAATGTGTGAACTGCCTTGCTCACATTGTCTAAGACTTGGCCTTGGTGACATTCTTTTCCATGAAGCATTTCCTAAATCCACCCAAGAATTGGACAACCCTACTTTCTTGGAGCCCACATGAGAAAGATCTTAACAGGTAGGTTTCAGTGTCTCTGATTTAGTTGGAATTGTATTGCAAGTGCTTGGGATACAGTTTGGCTTTGTGTCCTCACCCAGATCTCACCTTGAATTGTGAAATCCCCATGTTGTTCTTGTGATAGTTGGTAGTGAGTGAGTGCATGCCTGGCTAAGTACTTAATGATTTTTAATCAAATTTCATCCGACTCATATGTTTCTTATAAAACAAGTGGAATCCAATCCCAATAGAAAAACTTAACTGATAGTAAATCTAGAAAATTCTGAAAAATCTGGTAAATGCTGGTAAATCTTAGAAAATTCTGTCATTGATTTTATTTTTTCCTAAAAGTGGAAAAGGCTCTCATTGCTCAATTTTAATAGCAGAGTATCTTTTGAAACATTAATGTCTTCTGATAATAAATTTGCAACCTGGTGTGGTGGCTCATGCCTGGAATCCCAGCACTCTGGGAGGCTGAGGTGGGAGGACTGCGTGAGCCCAGGAGTTTGAGACCAGCCTGGGCAACACAAGAAGACCCTGTGTATATTGAAAAAAATTTATTTTAAATATTAAAAAATAATGATAATTAAGTAAGGGCTGGGTGCACTGGCTCAAGCCTGTAATCCCAGCACTTTGGGAGGCTGAGGTGGGCAGATTGCCTGAGCTCAGGAGTTCAAGATCAGCCTGGGCAGCATGGTAAGACCCTGTCTCCACTAAAAACACAAAATAATTAGCCAGGTATGGTAGCGCTTGCCTGTAATCCCAGCTACCTGGGAGGCTGAAGCAGGAGAATCACTTGAACCCAGGAGGTGAAAATTGCAGTGAGAGTGGATCATGCCACTGCACTCCAGCCTGGGTGACTGTGTGACTCTTCCTCTAGAAAAAGAAAGAAAGAAGGAAAAAAAAGCAAATTTGAGAAGTATTACCCTAACAAATAAGTATTCCAGTATAAGTAATATTCTGACCTTAAAAAATATTATCTCTTTTCTATATGGGCTCATAAAAAAATAATAAAAATACTGTGACATTTGGATATCATCTTACTACTTACATGGGACTACCATATCCATTCTATTATTTGACCCTGAAAAGTAATGTCAGAAGCAATTATTATAATTATAACCATTTAAATGATGAGGCAAGTGAGAATGAGTTAGATTGTTTCAAGGCATGCATCTTATTGGTAGAAGAGTTGATGCACAGGCCTAGATCTGTCTTCAGAAACCCCACATGCTGGGCTGGGCATGGTGGCTCATGCTTGTAATCCCAGCACTTTGGGAAGCTGAGGTCACTTGAGCCCAGGAGTTCAAGTCTGCAGAGAGCTATTATTGCAGCACTGCATTCCAGTCTGGGTGACTGAGTGAGTGAGACCCTATCCCTAAAAAAGAAGTGTGTGTGTGTGTGTGTGTGTGTGCATGTGTGTTGAGACAGGGTGTCACTCCCACTGCCCAGGCTGGAGTGCAATGGCACCATCTCGGCTCACTGCAACCTCCGCCTCCCAGGCTCAATGGATCCTCCTACCTCAGCCTTCCAATTAACTGGGGCTACAGGCTCATGCCACTGCATACGGCTAATTTTTGTATTTTTTGTAGTGATGGAGTTTTGCCATGTTGCCCAGGCTGGTCTCAAACTCCTGAGCTCGGGTGATCCGCCTGCCTCTGCCTCCCAAAATGCTGGGATTACCAGTGTGAGCTGCCACACCCAGCAAGCTACTGGGGCTCTAAAAGGATCTGTAGATCCAAGATGTCTGAGGGTGGAGGTGAGTGAAGCAGGGTCAGGAGGTGGCACCTCTGACAGGCCACGGTGATAAGACTGAGACCACGGGAGGAGTTAGGCCACATACTAGCCTCTGGTCTCTGTTTGACTTTGCTTGTTTCAGTTGTCCACGGCTGGTTATCTCACCTGCCTCTGACAAAGAGTTTTCAGTGACAGTAACCAGGCTGATCCTAAAATGAGCTCAAGCTAAGCATAAATGCAGGGCTGGGGAATATGAACATTAAAAACAGGGTCATGGCCAGGCACAGTGGCTCATGCCTGTAATTCCAGCACTTTGGGAGGCTGAGGCTGGTGGATCACAAGGTCAGGAGTTCAAGACCAGCCTGGCCAATATGGTGAAACCCTGTCTCTACTAAAAATACAAAAAATTAGCCAGGCATGATGTCGGGCACCTATAATCTCAGCTACTCAGGAGGCTGAGGCAAAGAATTGCTTGAAACTGGGAGGTGGAGGTTGCAGTGAGCCGAGATCACGCCACTGCACTCCAGACTGGGCAACAGAGCAAGACTCTGTCTCAAAAATAAATAAATAAGTAAAACATAAATAAAAACAGGATCATAGCCACCACAGGCAGGATCGTAGCCACCACAGGCCCACAGTTCCATATCTGAAGTCCTTGGAGCCAGATGGGTTTCAGGACTCAGGCTGTTACCTCCTACCCCTGCCGGACTCCCTTGCAGTATTGAGCAATCAAGCAATGTACTTTTTCTGAAGCCAAAGGAGAGAGATGCACATAAAATGAGACGGTGTCTATAAATAGGCTCATGTCAGCTCAGGCCAGGTCAGGCCTTGACACGCAAGGAGTTATGTACTAAGTTGTGCTTTGGGGAGCTTCTTGAATTTCAGCATTGTGGATAAGGAATGATAAACTCTTATCCTCTTGATGCCATTGTCACCCCATTTTTTCCCTCATTACTCATCTCAAAGACAAAACATCTTCTTGCTGGAGTTCACAATCACCAGTGCTCCATTGCTTAGAAGGACATGTGATGTCATCATTCTCAGGATGTCTCTTAATATGGGAAGGCCCAGTTTTTGATCCTGAAGAATTACCTTTAGATGTTCAGCTCATGAAAGTGTGGAAAATGAGCAAGTTCCCAAGAATGGTAGGAATTTTGTAGACTGAGGGGCCTAGAGGAGGTCCCTCCCTGTGACAGCTGTGGCAGGATCGAGTGTTCACTTTCTATAGGGAACAGATTGGGGAGATGGGAGGACTGTAGCACCTGGCTTTGTGCCAGGAAGTCATGATTTGAGCTGGATGACAGGCCGCCAGGATTATAAAATGAAGGGTTTGGGTTACATGTCTTAAATAATGAAAAATCGCTGAAAGTTTTTGAGCGGAGACTGGAAGAATAGAAATGGGACCTAAGCAGGGTGTGGTGGCTCATGTCTGTAATCCCAATAATTTGGGAGGCTGAGGTGGGAGGATCTTGAGCCCAGGAGTTTCAGACCAGACTGGGCAACATAGTGAGACCCCATCTCTACAAAAAAAATTTAAAAAAAAAACAGATGTGGTGGTGCATGTGTGTGGTCCCAGCTACTCAGGAGACTGAGGTGGGAGGATTGCTTGAACCAAGGAAGTTGAAGCTACAGTGAGCCACCACTTCACTCAGCCTGGGCAACAGAGTAACAACCCTGTCTCAAAGCAAACCAAAACAACGCAAAACAAACAAACAAAAAGGCAGCCAGGCACTTTGGGAGGCCAAGGCGGGTGGATCACAAGGTCAAGAGATCGAGACCATCCTGGTCAACAAGGTGAAACCCCGTCTCTACTAAAAATACAAAAAAATTAGCTGGGCATGGTGGCACGTGCCTGTAATCCCAGCTACTCAGGAGGCTGAGGCAGGAGAATTGCCTGAACCCAGGAGGCGGTGAGCCGAGATAGCGCCATTGCACTCCAGCCTGGGTTAACAAGAGCGAAACTCCGTCTCAAAAAAAAAAAAAAAAAAAAAGGCAGCCAGGCACAGTGGCTCAGGCCTCTAATCCCAGCAATTTGGGAGGCTGAGGTGGGCAGATCACCTGAGGTCAGGAGTTTGAGACTAGCCTGGTCAATATGGCGATACCCCATCTCTACTAAAAATACAAAAATTGGCCAGGCATGGTGGTACATGCCTGTAATCCCAGCTACTTGGGAGTCTGAGGCATGAGAATTGCTTGAACCTGGGATGCAGAGGTTGTAGTGAGCAGAGATTGGGCCACTGCACTGCAGACTGGGTGACACAGTGAGACTCCATCTCAAAAAAAAAGAAAAAAAAGGAAACTGCTCACTGTTTACTGAATTCACCAACCTGGTCCAGCATTGGAAGCTCTGTTCTGCTTTGTCCTTTGCCTGAAATGGCCTTCCTGAGCTCACTCCCGGGCTCCCACTCATCTTTCAGGACTCAGCTCAAATGTCACCTGCTTTGTGGAAGCTCTCCCTGGCCTCCCTGGGGAGCACTCACTGTTCCTTTCTCTGTGCCTTTGCAGGCACCTGAGGGCACTTCTCTCATTTCACTGTGACTTCCTCCAGGGCAGGCACTCAGTCTCTTGTTTTTTGACTGGCACGTGGCACAGGGCTTGGCCTACAAGAGTGCTAAGTAACTGTTAGCTGAATAAATGTGCTGCTATGTCTTCTATCATGTCTTAATATTCTCTCAGTTCTCTGTTTTTTGTTTGTGTTTAAAAATAGATCATATCTATGTAATGGGAATGGTAAACCTCGTGTGGATTAAATTTTGGGACATAAGAGTTATCACCAGCCTCCCATAAAGAACCATGGATGGCTGGGTGTGGTGGTTCAGGCCTGTAATTCCAGAATTCTGGGAAGCTGAGGTGGGTGGATCCCTTGAGGTCAGGAGTTCCAGACCAGCCTGGCCAACATGGCAAAACCTTGTCTCTACTAAAAATACAAAAATTAGCTGGGTGTGGTGGTGGGCACCTGTAATCCCAGCTACTCAAGAGGCTGAGGCAAGAGAATTGCTTGAACCTGGGAGGTGGAGGTTGTAGTGAGCTGAGATCATGTCACTGCACTCCAGCCTAGGCAACAGAGTGAGACTCTTTCTCAAGTAAACAAACAAACACATAAATGGAACCCATAGCATTTGTATTAATTTCCTAGGGTTATCATAGAAATTACCTAAAATTTGAAATCCATTCCCACCGTTCAGGAGGCCAGGAAGCCCAAAGTGAAGGTGACAGGAGCATTGGTTCCTTCTGGGGGCTCTGATAGAGAATCCATTCCATGCCTGTCTCCTAACTTCTGGTGGCTATCTGCAGTTGGCGTTTTGGAGCGATGCCTCACTCCAATCCCTGCCTTTGTGGTCACATTGTGTTCTTACTTATGTGTCCTTATGTCTTCTGTCTCTCTTTTTTTTCTGTCTGAGAGATGGAGTCTCACTCGGTCACCACACTGGGCTAATTTTTGTGTTTTTGGTAGAAACAGGGTCTCACCATGTTGGCCAGGCTGATCTCTAATTCCTGACCTCAGATATAATCCCAGCTACTTGGCTGCCCAAAGTGCGGGATTACAAGTGTGTGCCACAGTGCTTGGCTGTTGCTTTTTTTTTTTTTTGTGGTGATGGAGTCTTGCTCTGTCACCCAGACTAGAGTGCAGTGGCACAATCTTGGCTCACTGCAAACTCAGCCTCCCAGGTTCAAGTGATTCTCCTGCCTCAGTTTCCCAAGTAGCTGGGATTACAGGCTCATGCCACTGCACCCAACTAATTTTTATATTCTAGTAGAGACGGGGTTTCACCATCTTGGCCAGGCTGGTCTCGAACTCCTGACCTTGTGATCCACCCTCCTTGGCCTCCCAAAGTGCTGGGATTACAGGTGTGAGCCACCGCGCCCGGCAGCTATTGCTTTTATTTCAAGCAGGGTCATTTAATGGCCCGGGGGATATCAAGAAGCAATGTACCATAAAGGTTAGGGGTTCAGGACTGGAGTAAGACAGTCTGGATGTAGTTTCAGCTCTATTCTCCGAACCTGGATTTTCTTGTCTAAAGAATGGGGTGATGTAATATTAGCAGCTATGATGAAATCATAGCCCCTAATGTAATGATATTAGGAGGTGGAGCTTTGGTAGCCGATAAGGTTACAAGACAGAGCTCTCATGAATAAGATTAATGCCTGCTATGGTTTGAATATTTGTGGCCCCCCTCACCTAGACTCATATGTTGAAACCTAATCTTCAATGCAGTAATAAGAAGTAGAGCTTTGGGTTGTGACTTGGTGATAAGGGTGGAGCCCTCATGAATGGGCTTAGTGCCCTTATAAAAGAAGCCAGAGGGCACTTCTTCACTCCTGCCATATGAGGACACAGCAGGAGGTGCCATCTATGAACCTGTAAGAAGGTCCTTGCCAGACATCAAATCTGCTGGTACCTTGATCTTGGACTTCCCAGCCTTCGGAATTGAGAGCAATACATTTCTTTTGTTTATAAATTAGCCAGTCTAAGGGCTTTTGTTATAGCGGCAACACAGACTAAGACAGTGTCCATATAAAGGAGACCCTCCATGGGAGCGGGGTAAGGATTGAAAAACTACCTATTGACTACCGTGTTCGCTATCTGTGTAATGGGTTTTCTAGAAGCTCAGCACCTACCAGAACACAATATTGCAATATATCCATGTAGCAAATGTGTACACATACCCCTGAATCTAAAATATTTTTAAAAAAGAAAGACCTGGCCAGGTGTGGTGGCTCATGACTGTAATCCCAGCACATTTTTTTTTTTTTTTGGAGACATGGGGTTTTACCATGTTGGTCAGGATGGTCTTGATATTTTGACTTTGTGATCTGCCTGCCTTGGCCTCCCAAAGTACTGAGATTATTGGAATGAGCCACTGCACCCAGCCAATCCCAGCACTTTGAGAGGCTGAGGTGAGCAGATCATGAGGTCAGGAGATCGTGACCATCCTGGCCAACATGGAGAAACCCCATCTCCACTAAAAATACAAAAAAAAAAAAAAAAAAAACTAGCCGGGCATGGTGGTGCGTGCCTATAGTCCCAGCTACTCAGGAGGCTGAAGCAGGAGAATTGCTGGAACCTGGGAGGCGGAGGCTGCAGGGAGCCGAGATCATACCACTGCACTTCAGACTGGGCGACAGAGCGAGACACTGTCTTGAAAAAAAAAAAAATAGACCCTGGAGAACTCCCTTGCTCCTTCTGCCATGTGAGGTTATAGCAAGAAGATGGCAATCTATGAACCCAAAATGAGCCCTCACCAGATGCTGAATCTAGTGGCACCTTAATGTTGGACTTCCATCCTCCAGAACTATGAGACACACACGCACACACACGCACGCGTGCGCGCGCGCACACACACACACACACACACATACACACACACAGTATGTTATTTGAGCCACCCAGTCTATGGTATTTTTGTCACAGCAGCCTGAATAGACTAAGATACCGACATATAAGCGGCAGGGGCGGGTGGAAATTGAGACATAGATGAAAAGTGTTTAGTATGCATACAGGAGTTACTCAATAAAGGTTTTGAGTCAATTATTAGGCAGAGGCGAGAGTTTACTGGCCCACAGATGCTGCCATCACCACAAGGGCAATATATCTGAAAGTGGTATTCAACCCTCAAGCTGCTCCCAACTTAAAGCAGCTATTTTTCTTTTTAAGCTCCTTCTATGTGTAAAGTCTGTTTCCTTTAGGTCATATATTTGTACTGATTTGCAGGCATCTGTGAAGTTATCAGAATAATTGAATTTTAGAGCTTATCTGTCATCCAGTAGAGTGTTTTCCACCTGGGATACCCAGAGGGCTCAGCCTCCCTGAATATAGTAATGGGAGTCCTTAGGCTTTTCTCAGTATGGGCTCACTTCCTTTCATTTTGCCTCATCTTATTGTATTGCTTTGCAGATCTCTCTCTCTTTTTCTTTTCGTTTTTTAACAAATTGAAGGTTCGTGGCAACCCTGCTTCAAGCAAGTCTATCTGCGCTATTTTTCCAATAGCATGTGCTCACTTCCTGTCTGTCACATTTTGCTAATTCTTGAAATATTTCAAACTGTTTCATTATTATTATGTCTGTTATAGTGATTATGGCCAGTGATCTTCCTTTTGTTTGTTTGCTTTCTTTTTTTTTAGATGGAGTCTCACTCTGCAGTCCAGGCTGGAGTGCAGTGGTGTGATTCTTGGCTCATTGCAACCTCCACCTCCCTGGTTCAAGCAATTCTCCTGCCTCAGCCTTCCTAGCTGGGATTGCAGGCATGTGTCACCATGCCAGGCTAATTTTTTTTTTTTTTTTTTTGAGACGGAGTTTCACTCTTGTTACCCAGGCTGGAGTGCAGTGACACAATCTCGGCTCACCGCAATCTCCGCCTCCTGGGTTCAAGCAATTATCCTGCCTCAGCCTCCCGAGTAGCTGGGACTACAGGCGAGCATCACCATGCCCATCTAATTTTTGTATTTTTGGTAGAGACGGGGTTTCATCTTGTTGACCAGGATGGTCTCGATCTCTTGACCTCGTGATCCACCCGCCTCAGCCTCCCAAACTGCTGGGATTATAGGCGTGAGCCACTGTGCCCTGCCTGTTTTTTTTTTTTTTTTTTTTTTAGTAGAGATGGTGTTTCACCATATTGGTCAGGCTGGTCTTGAATTCCTGATCTTAGGTGATCCACCCACCTTGGCCTCCCGAAGTGCTGGGATTACAGGCATGAGCCACCTTGCCCAGCCTGTTTGCTTGTTTTTGAGACTGGTTCTCACTCTGTGCTCAGACTGGAAGGCAGTGGTGTGATCTTGGTTCACTGCAGCCTTGACCTTCTGGGCTCAAGTGATCCTCCTGCCTCAGCCTTCTGAATAGCTGAGACTACAGGTGCGTGCCACCATGTCCAGCTAATTTTTGTAATTTTTGTGGAGATGGTGGTCTCACCATGTTGCCCAGGTTGGTCTCAAATTTCTGAGCTCAAGTGATCCTTGCATCTTGGCCTCCCAAAGTGCTGGGGTAATAGACATGAACCACTGTGCCAGTTTTACTTCTTTCGCTATCATTCCCAAATTGGTAATCTCTGATATCACTATTGTGGTTGTTTTGGGACATGATGAATGAACTGTGCCCAGACTTAATTGATAAATGCTGTGTATGTGCTGACTGCTTCATGACTGGATATTCTCTCATCTCTCTCCCTCTCCTTGGGCCTTCTTATTCTCTGAGACACAATAATTTGAAATTAGGCCAATTAATAACCCTACAATGGCCTTAAGTGTTCAAGTGAAAGGAAGAGTCATATGTTTCTCACTTTAATCAAAAGCTAGAAATGATTAAGCTTAGTGAGGAAGGCATGCCAAAAGTGGAGATAGGCCCAGAGCTAGGTCTCTTATGCCAAATAGTTAGCAAAGTTGTGAATGCGAAGGAAAAGTTCTTGAAAGAGATTAAAAGCATGGATGGGTGAGGTGGCTCGTGCCTATAATTCTAGCACTTTGGGAGGCTGAGATGGGTGGATCACCTGAGGTCAGGAGTTTGAGTCCAGGCTGGCCAAAATGGTGAGACCCTGTCTTTACTAAAATTACAAAAAAAAATTAGCCATGTGTGGTGGTGCATGCCTGTAATCCCAGCTACTTGGGAGGCTGAGGCAGGAGAATTGCTAGGACCTGGGAGGCTGAGGTTGCAGTGAGCCAAGATCGTGCTTTTGCACTCCAACCTGGGCAACAACAAAAAAAAGAGTAAGAGAAATACAAGTGGAGCCTGAAGATGTGACTGAATTGCTGCCACCTCATCAAACTTGAATGGAAGAGTTGATTTTTAAGGATGAAAAAGAATGAGATTTTCTTCTTCTTCTTCTTTCTTTTTGAGATGGAGTCTTACTGTGTCACACAGGGCTGGAGTCCAGTGGCACAATCTCTGCTCACTGCAATGTGTGCCTCCTGGGTTCAAGTGATTCTCCTGCCCCAGCTTCCTGAGTAGCTGGGATTACAGGCACCTGCCATCATACCCAGCTAAGTTTAATATTTTTATAGAGACTGGGTTTCACCATGTTGGTCAGGTTGGTCTTGAACTCTTGACTTCAGATGATCCACCCACCTCTGCCTCCCAAATGCTGGGATTACAGATGTGAGCCACCATGCCTGGCCAAGAATGGAATTTTCTTGTGGTAAAATCTTCTCTTGGTGAAGATGCTGTGAGCATTGTTGGAATGCCAACAAAGGACTTACAGTACTACGTAAACGTGATCGACAAAGCAGCAGCAGAATTCGACAGGATTGACTCCAATTTTGAAAGAAGTTCTATCTGCTATCAAACAGCATGTCATGCTACAGAGAAATCTTTTGTAAAAGGCAGAGTAAATCGATGCTGCAAACTTCATTGATGTCTTATTTTTAGAAATTGCCACAGCCTCCCTAACCTTCAGCGGCCACCACCCTGATCAGTTTAGCAGCCATCACCATCAAGACAAGACCTTTCCCCGGCAAGAACATTATGGCTTGCTGAAGGCTTAGATTATAGTCAGCATTTTTAAGCAATAAGGTGTTTTAAAATTACGGAATGTAATTATTTATACATAATGCGATTATACACTTAATAGACTATAGTGAAAACATAACTTTTCTATACTCTGAGAAACCAAAATCTTCATGTGACTTGCTTTATTGAAGTGGTTTAGAACTGAGCCCACAATAGAGCTGAATAGAATTCCTGTATTTCAGGAATTCTAACAAAAACTATACATCATTGTCTGTGGGAAGAGGGTATAGTATAACTGAAATGTCAAGGTTTTCTAAAATTTTGCTTTCAATGGAATAATAGTTGCTAGGTGTGGTAACACTGGTTATCTTGTGAAAAAATGAATTAACATATACAATTTGTTTCAGATAAAAGATTTACGAACTATAGGGAACATACATGAAAAGTGTCTTCGTAATGTGTTCCAACCATTTAATGTTATGTCATGCTGTTATGTGATGGTCTCTTCAGGTCTGAATAGAGGCTCCAAGAGGTTCAAAAATTGTCTATGATCACAGTTATTTAATGATAGAGCCAAATTATCACATAGAATTTTGACTCCCAATCCAAGACTCTCCCAACAATGTTTTCTGTGAGTTCTGAGGATTCTTAGACCTTTGGTCTATATTTATTTCATTTTATTTTTATTTTATTTTTGAGATGGAGTTTCATTCTTGTCACCCAGGCTGGAGTGCAATGGCATGACCATAGCTCACTGCAACCTCTCCCTCCTGGGTTCAGGCAATTCTCCTGCCTCAGCCTCTTGAGTCACTGGGATTACAGGCACGCACCACCATGCCCAGCTAATTTTTTGTATTTTTAGTAGAGATGGGGTTTCACCATGTTGACCATCCTGGTCAACATGGTCTCGATCTGTTGACCTCGTGATCCACCCGCCTCGGCCTCCCAAAGTGCTGGGATTACAGGCTTGAGCCACCACGCCTCTCTTAAAAAAAACAAACAAAAAACAACAAAAAAACCCCTCCCTCTCTCTTCAAAAATCAACTTCCTCCAGCTCCTGAGTCCATAAGGTAAAACATATGGCTGATGTCTGCTCCAAGGCTACCTAAAAAAGGTGAGCACTTTTTTGATGGGGGGATACATAGCATGCTATTTAGAGCCCTGGAAAGGGGCATTTAACTCAGATTTGTGCTGAGACCTGAACGATGCTTAGCAGGAGGGGAGGTGGAGAGCAGTGGTAGGGAGAGGAAGGGGCATTTCAGGGACGGCATTTGTGAAGGTCCAGAGACAAGACAGGAACTGGAAGTGGTCCAGGAGGATGTGATGGGGTGTGTAATGGGATGGGGCTGGGCAGGTGGTGAGGGCTGAGGCTGGAGAGATGAACAGGGGCAGGACCACTGGGGCCCTGTGGGCCATTTTAAGTTAAGTAAGGACCAGACATGATGAGACTTGGCTAAATTTCATCCACTGAAATAATAGTTTATAAGAGAAATTATGGGTATAAGGAATGATCAAAACAAATCATTTAAGATGAGTTCTATTTTATAATTGGTTTACACTGCCTATTTTGTAATTTTGTGCCATAGAAGAAAATATTATGCCACATCCAGTTACATTTTTAGTAGAGATGGGGTTTCACCATGTTGGCCAGGTGGACTTGATCTCTTGATCTCGTGACCTGCCTGCTTCAGCCTCCCAAAGTGCTGGGATTACAGGCATGAACCACCGCGCCTGGCCTCTTGGATTCTTCGTATACATCCTTTCCTCATGCTGGAATCCATGCTGGGAGCCTACCTTTGGAACTCTACGCGGTTTTACACCACCCAAATGAGAGGTGACCCCAGAGCCTGGCGCGCTCTGTCATCCTGGGCACACATTATTCTACGAGCAATGGATGAATTTTCAGCCTCCCCTTCTCTCCAGGCCCATCCCCACCCGACTCCAGCTTCTTTGCATCATGTTTCACATGACAATACCTTGAGGGTTCAACACTGACTTTTTTTTAAGCATGGAGAAAAAACATATTTTCTTTCCTCTTTCATTTTTTATGAAAGCACTGAAACATTTGATTCAAAAGCAAAACAAAAGCAAAAACAAAAGCAAACGCATGAGGCCAAATTATGCCTCCATGGACAGAAACTGCGTGTGTGGGTTAAAGAACTGAGCTGGTTCCCAGGAAGAAAATGACATGGATTTTTAAGAACAGATAGAGAAAAGTAGGTCAAAACGTTCAACCTCTCAACTCTGTCATTGTCCTTTAAAAACTCTTATTGTCAGTGTTTGGGGAAGTCTGGGCAAGGCGGTGAATGTTGAACTCAGGCTATTGAACTCAGGCTCTGGGTGGAATAAGGAGCTTAGCATTTGAGGAAGTGTGATTGCACTTTGTCTCCAGAAAGACATTGTAAGAGAGAGTCAATTACTTTTATTTCCACTTTTATTTCTTATTTCAAATCAAGGCTAATGGGTCACCAAGTAACACTTTGACATTTTGATGTGAGGAAGAATTCAAATTTGATCATAAGAAACTACGGTTTAGAAAAGCATTTTTTGCTTTCTTAATTTTTTTTTTTTTTTGAAAAAACAGGGTCTTGTTCTGTTGCAGAGACTGGAAGGCAATGGTGTGATCATAGCTCACTGCAGCCTCAGATCCCCAGGCTCAAGTGATCCTCCTGCCTCAGCCTCCCAAGTAGCAGGGACCACAGGCTCACACCAGCACACCACCTATTAGACAAATATTTTAATGAGGTATTCTTTCTTTCTGAATCAAAACTAGAAGAACTAAGGACACAGTCATTTAAGTAATTTTTTTTCCTCCCGCCAGTATTGACCGAGTGCCTGCTATGTCTGTATCCGTTTTCTGTATGTACCCTAACACATGACCACACACGTGGTAGCTTAGAACAACAGAAATTTATTTTCTCAGAGTTCTGGAGGTCAAAAGTCCAAAATCAAGGTGTCCGTGGGCCACCCTTCATCAGAAGCCTCGAGGAGAGAGCCCTTCTGCCTTTCCTAGCTTGTGGTGCCTCCGGTGGCTTTGGCTGGGGGCTGCATCACACCAGTCTCTGTCTCTGTCTTCACATGGCCTTCTCCTCTGTCCATGCGCCTCTCTTCTTCTGTCTCTTATGAGGACACTTGTCACTGTGTTCAGGGCCCATCCAGATAATCCAGGATGATCCCATCTTAATTATAGCTGCAAAGACCCTTTTCCCAACTAAGGTCATCTTCACAGATTTTGGCATGTGGGCAAATCTTTTTGGGGGCTCCTGTAGTATATAACCCACCACAATGTTGAAACACTGCACCTGGCACTGTAGAGTGAAGGCAGCTGGGTTCTCAGGGTTACAGCTGTGAGTATGTGTGGGCGTCGGAAACAGATGTAAACGTGTCTGCATTCGGAGGGGAAGATGCATTCCTGGAGGGGCTTCTCTCAGCAATTTGTACATGGGATACCACCTGATCTAGGCCTTGGGTAGCAGTTTTGTTTTATTTTTCAAAAATGTATGTTTAATGCAGAAATTTAGAAGTTACAGACAAGTAAGAAACAAAGCAAAATGCAGTAACTTATATTTCTACCTATATTAGGGAGAAGTTCTGCAGAATCTTTTCATGTTTTTTTCTCTTTATGTAAACATATTTAAAATACACTTCATAATAAATAAAATTAGGACATTAGACCTCATTTTGTGACCCAATATTTTTACTTATGAAGGTGGCAAGTATGCCTTTCTTTCTTTCCTTCCTTCTTTCTTTCTTTTCTTTTTTCTTTCTTTCTTTTTCTTTCTTTCTTCTTTCTCCTTCCTTCCTTCCTTCTTTCCTTCTTTCTTTTCTTCCTTTTCTTTCCTTTCCTTCCTTTCTTTCTCTCTTTCTTTTGAGATGGAGTCTCGCTGTTTTTATTGAGATGGAGTGCAATGACGCGATCTCAGCTCACTGCAACCTCTGCCTCCTGGGTTCAAGCAGTTCTCCTGCCTAAGCCCCCTGAGTAGCTGGGATTACAGGTGCCTGCCACCATGCCTGGCTAAATTTTTGTATATTTAGTAGAGATGGGATTTCACCATGTTGGCCAGACTGGTCTTGAACTCCTGATCTCAGGTGATCTGCCTGCCTTGGCCTTCCAAAGTGTTGGGATTACAGGTGTGAGCCACCACACCTGGCAAGAACATATTTATCTGTTAAATTTATAATGTCTATTCCAATTTAATTGATTGATTGATTGATTAACTGAAATGGAGTCTTTCTCTGTGACCCAGGCTGGAGTACAGTGGCACCATCTTGGCTCACTGCAACCTCTGCCTCCCAGGTCAAATGATTCTCCTGCCTCAGCCTCCTGAGTATTGGAGACTACAGCAATTCACCGAAACACTCAGCTAATTTTTTTTTTTTTTTTTTTTGAGACAGAGTCTCATGCTGTCAGCTAAGCTGGAGTGCAGTGGCATGATCTTGGCTCACTGCAACCTCAGCCTCCCAGGTTCAGGCAATTCTCCTGCCGCAGCCGCCTGAGTAGCTGGGATTACAGTAGTGCATCACCACGCCCAGCTAATCTTTGTGTTTTTAGTACAGACAGAGTTTCACCATATTGGTCAGGGTGGTCTCAAACTCCTGACCTTGTGATGCACCTGCCTCGGCCTCCCAGGGTGCTGGGATTACAGGCATGGACCACTTTGTCCAGCCTCTATTTCAATTTTGATAACTTGTTAGTGTTTCACCTGATGGTTGTACATACCAACAATTATTTCACCCATCTCTGATTGTTGCACGTGTAAGTAATTTTCAGACTTTTGCTATCTCGAAGCATAGTACA
The DNA here is from genome assembly GCA_028533165.1 of Leontopithecus rosalia. Taxonomy (NCBI): domain Eukaryota; kingdom Metazoa; phylum Chordata; class Mammalia; order Primates; family Cebidae; genus Leontopithecus; species Leontopithecus rosalia. Next base: position 12,269,977 of record CM052651.1, read on the forward strand.
ATTAATATTCTGTCATTTTAGCTGGACATGGTGGCTCGCAACTGTAATCTCAGCACTTTGGGAGGCCGAGGCAGGCTGATCACTTGAGGTCAGGAGTTTGAGACCATCCTGGTCAACACAGCGAAACTCCGTCTCTATTGAAAATACAAAAACTAGCTAGATGTGGTGGTGCACACCCATAATCCTAGCTACTTGAGAGGATGAGGCAGGAGAAAGAATCACTTTAACCCAGGAGGCAGAGGTTTCAGTGAGCCAAGATCGCACCCCTGCACTCCAGCCTGGGTGACAGACAGAGACTCCGTCTTGAAAAAAAACAACCTATTATGTAATTTTTTGGGGGTGCTTGTCTGATTCTTTTCCACAGAATAAATTACTAGAAGTAGAATTGCTGGGTGCAAAGGTATGTGCTCATAGGGCTTTTGATAGTTATTTCCAAAAGGCAAACCGAAAGGCCATTAACAGTGTAAAGTCTATTAAGATTTTTGAGAGGCATGATATCTAGAAGACCACTTCCAGATTTAAAGTTTTGTGACTCTGGGATTCCTAGAGTTACGAAGTTTTAAGGTTATACTGGAGGAAGAAAGACACTCAAAGGGAAAATCACTGGATATATATATTTTTTGATATGGAGTCTTGCTCTTGTTGTCCAGGCTGGAGTACAGTAGCACGATCTCGGCTCACTGAAGCCTCTGCCTTCTGGGTTCAAGTGATTCTCCTGCCTCAACCTCCCAAGTAGCTGGGATTACAGGCACCCAACACCACGCCCAGCTATTTTTTTTTTTTTTGAAATAGGGTCTCCCCCTGTCACCCAGGCTGGAGTGCAGTAGCTTGATTTCAGCTCACTGCAACCTCTACCTCCTGGGTTCGAGTGATTCTCCTGCCTCAGCCTCCCGAGTAGCTGGGATTACAGGAGCCCACCACTGCATCCCACTAAGCCCAGCTAATTTTTATATTTTTAGTAGAGTTGGGGTTTCACCATGTTGGCCAGGATGGTCTCTAATTCCTGACCTGGTGACCTGCCCTCCTCCGCCTCCCAAAGTGCTGAATTACAGGTGTGAGCCACCATACCCGGCCCAAATCATTGGATTTGTAGAGCTTGGATACCCACAGAGACCTTGGGCATTGCCCAAGATCATGCTGGGAGTAGGACCTGAGAGGATTCCCATGGCCAAGGTATTCAAGGCCTTCGTTTATGTTTGGGGTTCAGTAGAGACCGGGGAAGAAGCAATATTCTCTACTTATTCATGACTGATTCTACCCTAGGAGTTCTGTTTATTGCCTTGTCTCTGTGTTGTTTTGCCTCTGTTTCTTTCGTGCCAGCTGGTCTTTCCTATATCTTGCATCTGAATTCTCTGCATTGCAGAATATGATTTGACCAGCCAATCAACAAGGCTAGTATAGAGCCTTGTTGCTGTGCTAGTTAACATCATAGCAGCTGACTAGCCTTTATATCATATGTCCATCATGGCTGTGTTCAGCACGGCAAGGTATCATAGTATCAAGCATGGGGCAAATTTTTTACAAAATCTGCTGAAAATTCAACTCACAAAAATGCAGGTTAATAAAAGAAAAGGCATACAGGTGCATTACTACCGTGTGCATGGGCAGAGTCCCAGAGTGATTGGCCAGTATCCCAATGGGGTACAGATGCTTATATACCCTACTTCTTTGGGAAAAGGAAGATGGGGAGGTGTGGAGGATTTTAGTGGTAGTAACTGATTTTTAGGGAATTCAATGGGCTTGGAGAACATACAATGAATGGTCTTGGGATAAAGTCTTTTGAGCCTGAAGAGCAGACAATGGTTTGTGACAAAAGTCTATCTAGGTTTGTTGACAGACTTCTGCCTTCCTTCCTGCAATAAGGGTTCAGTTAATGAAAACTCAGGGAAGGGACCAGAGGCTATTGTTTTATTCTCTGATGAGGGAGCTTCATTCTGTGCTTTGAGAGAAGTAGAGGATTGAGAGGGAAGGGAAGGAGGAAGGACACAAATTGCTGTCCTTGGTGCGTCTGCTGGGCTTAGTGAAGATAGGGGAAAAGTCTCTTCTGGCATCCACTGATCTCTAAGGACCTATAATTCAAAATTCTTGTTATGCCAGGGAGCCAAACTTGGGGCAAAGTTCCCTGCACTCCTTCCCAAGCATATTGAAGAAGCTCTAGGTTCTTCTGGGCTGGGTTGTTGCAGGCCCTCAGAAGCTTAGAAGTGTGGGTGAACTCCTGGTGGATTCTTGGAATTCTCTGCCCAGGACGGGAGACCAGTTAGGAAGAGCTAATCTAAAGCAGCCAAATTGTAACACGGACCTGAAATAGGGAGAGATAGTGGAGATGGGAATGAGGGAGGTGATAATAGAAATGATAGTGCACGTTTATTGCTCTTTGGATGTGCCGGGATCTGTTCTCAGCACTTGACATGTATAGTAAAACCAAGTGATAAATCAATATCCCGTAAAACATGATTGGCTATTGGTAATTATCTCCCGGCCCCCGCCTGCTCCTATTCTCATACAGGAGCTGAATAAATTTCTGTTCTTTTGGAGAGGAAGGCCCTTTACAATCCACAGTTTTGAGGTTAACCTTGATCCTAGCCCTTCCTTTTCCCACTTCCTACCAACTTTATTTTTTTTGAGATGAAGTTTCATTCTTGTCGCCCAGGCTGGAGTGCAGTGGTGATATTGGCTCACGGTAACCTTTACCCCCTGGGTTCAAGCGATTCTCCTGCCTCAGCCTCCCGAGTAGCTGGGATAATAGGTGCTCACCATAACACTGGGCTAATTTTTGTGTTTTTAGTAGAGATAGGGTTTTGCCATGTTGACCAGCCTGGTCTTGAACTGGTGAGCCACTGTGCCCGGCCTCCTCCCAACTTTCCAACTTTAATTTCCGGAGTCTGTGTTCTCCTGGTCTGCCCACCAGTGTCGCTTCCTCCCACTCCTGTCTCTTTCCCCGACCTGAGGGTGGAGGAAGAGGAGAGAGATGGTGGGGGCATTTTTTCTGCTCAGTTGTGCACAGTGTAGGTTTATCTTTACTTTTGTGCTTTTTGTGACAAAGACCCACCCAAAATCCTGTTTTTCATTAACCTCGCCTTAGCGCAAGTGTACCTTTTATGCCACTGAAGTTTTTGGGTCATGCTTGTCACTTACGTGTTAGGAAAGGGTTATAGTGTATTATAGGGTAGAAACTACTGTTTCCTCCCGTTTTATACATGAGTTAACTGAGTCAAAGCGATCTCAAGTAATTAGTTTGAGGTCCACAGCTGATAATGGCATAACCAGAATTCAAGCCAGGCAGCCTGACTCTACAGCCTGCAAGGTTGACGCTGATACTGCAGAGAGCACAGATTACCCCTTGTCATACCTCCCAGAGATAACCTCTAATTATACTCATGTATGCAGATGTCCCTGATTTATGGTGGTTGGACTGGTTGGACTTATGACTTTACAGTGGTGTGACGCCACATATATTCACTCTTCTCCTCGACTTACGATGGAGTTACGTCTGGAGAAGCCTCTTGTAAGTTGAAAATATCCCAAATTGAAAACACACTTTCAACTTAAAGAAATTTTCAATTTAAGGCAGATTACCTGACGTCAGGAGTTCGAGATTAGCCTGCCCAACATGGAGAAACCCTGTCTCTACTAAAATCAGCTGGGTGTGGTGGTGTGCGCCTGTCATCCCTGCTACTTGGGATGTTGAGGCAGGAGAATTGCTTGAACCCGGGAGGCAGAGGTTGCAGTGAGCCTCCAAATTGGGCAATAAGAGCAAAACTCTGTCCAAAAAAAAAAAAGTTATTATTATTACTATTTTTTTGCTATGCTTTGTAATTTTTAGACTTCAATCCCTTCATCCAAATTCAGCCACAAAAACCTGGAGACATTAAATAACAGATAAAGCTGGGCATAGTGATGAGCCTAGTCCCAAGGACTCTGGAGGCTGAGGCAGGATGATCCCCTGAGCCCAGGAGTTCAAGGCCATCCTGGGCAACAGAGCAAGACCTTGTCTCAAAACAAAACCCCCCAAAAAATCCTGACAGAAGCCAGCTGTGGTGGCTCATGCTTATAATCCCAGCACTTTGGGAGGCTGAGGTGGGTGGATCACTCGAGGACAGGAGTTGGAGACCAGCCTGGCCAACAGAGACAAACCCCGTCTCTACTAAAAATACAAAAATTAGGCAGGCATGGTGGTGTGCACTGGTAGTCCCAGCTACTCGGAAAGCTGAGGCAGGACAATTGTTTGAGCCTGGGATGCGGAGGTTGCAGTGAGCCAAGATCACATCATTGCACTCCAGCCTGGGCCACAGAGTGAGACCCTGTTTAAAAAAAAAATCAGTCAATCAATCAATCTCAACTTTCCCATCTCCCAGCTTTGTTCTTTTTCCTTCGTAGTTTGCCGTGCCCTAGAAGGGAGCTGATTTCCTTAGGCCCTGAATGAAGTCTCCATACCCTGTCCTCCTTACACTGTTGCCATCTGGCTGTGGAGGAAAGTCAAATAGACAGTGATTTCAGGGCCCATCCACTCCTCAAATACTCCTTTTGAAGTTTTTCTTTGTCTCATCAGTAGTTGGGTATACAATGTGGGTAAGTTATATTTTGTAAAAACACATTCTTTGTTTGTTTTTTTTTTTGAGACACAATTTCACTCTTGTTGCCCAGGCTGGAGTATAATGGCACCATCTTAGCTCACTGCAATCTCTGCCTCCTGGGTTGTTCAAGTGATTCTCCTGCCTCAGCCTCCTGAGTAGCTGGGATTTACAGGCACATGCCACCATATCCGGCTAATTTTGTATTTTTAGTAGAGACAGGGTTTCAACATGTTGGTCAGGCTGGTCTCGAACTCCTGACCTCAGGTTCTCCGCCCACTTTGGCCTCTCGAAGTGCTGGGATTACAGATGTGAGCCACCATGCCTGGCCACATTCTTTCCTCTTTGTACTTATCAACCCTTGATGATTATATGGTAATGTTGTACTCAGTTAAATCTTTGGTATCTCTTTATATCGAATCCCTGTAGTTAAAGTTAATGATATGAAGAAATAGTCCTGCCGGGCAAGGTGGCTTATGTCTGTAATCTCAGCACTTTGGGAGGGTGAGGCAGAAAAATCACTTGAGCTCAGGAGTTCAAGATCAGCTTGGGTAACAAAGTGAGACCCTTGTCTCTACAAAAAAATTAGCCAGGCACGGTGGTGCATGCCTGTGGTCCCAGCTACTTGGGAAGCTGAGGTGGGAAGTCAGTTTGTGCCTGGGAGTTTGAGGTAGCAGTGAGCCATGATGGCACCACTGCACTCCAGCCTGGGTGACAGAGCAAGACCCTGTTTCAAAAAGAAAAAAAAAAATCTTTACAAGGTTGATGACCCATCTCTTGCAAAAGGGCACTGCTATCAAGATGACAATTTTACACAATCAGATTCTGCCTGTACTTCCTCTCATGCCAACCACCAAAAATAGAAAACAAAATAATTGAGATAAAGAACATTATCATTCCTCATTACAATTAATGGCTAGAAGGCTATAGACCCAGCACAGAGTGCACCCTGAAATCCAGGCACATGGAAGAAAAGGTTAGCTTCTGTAAACGAGGCTCAGGGAATGGATGGAAGGAGTTGTAACTCATCCTCCTCTGTGATTTGGAGATAGCTTACTTTTAAAATTAAAGTGCCAGGAAGCAACAACCCTAAAATGCAACTAATGTCAGATAAGATGTAATCTAGGAAATTGTAATACGCCCATCATGAGGTAATGTTGTAATGGCAGTAGCTTTTGGTGGCTGATAAGGAATATTGGAAAAGGTGCTGGAGTGAGAGAGTGACAGTCTCCACTTTCTCCAGCAGCGACCGGGGCACGCATGCACTGACTGTCCAGTGACGTGTTCTCTTTTGCTTGGCAGCTGGATGGCTGCATGGTAGAGAAGGGCGAATCAGACACCCACAGCCAGAAGCTATTCCCAAAGACCTTCCAGCTCCTTGTAATCTGGGCCTGTACTCTGCCAGCGGTGGGATCATCTTAATTGGATTTCCCAAGTTAATTCTCCTGCTGGGAGTGGAAAGTGCCCAGCAGCTTGGAAGGCAGAAGCAGGAGTGAAAACAGGGTGGTCAGAATCTAGACCCTGCTGAGTAAAGAATTTGGGGGCAGTTGGCTTCCATCACCTTTCCCAGTGGACTTCCTCATTTGTAAAATTCGATGAGAATATTTCCCCCATGGAGTTTTTGTGAAATATACACCAGGTAATGTAATTGGAAAGCTCAGTGTCCCCCAACTCCCCATACCTTGGGATTCCAGTCTTTCTGGCACTTTTCTTTTTCTATGTTAATCAACAAATTTGTACTCTATTTTTGCTCGTTCATTCTTTTCCTCCTCACTCAGATCTGTTTATGCAACAGATGTTTATAAAGTGAATTTGGGCCTCTCCTATAATCCCAGCACTTTGGGAGGCTAAGCCGGGAGGATTGCTAGAGCCCAGAAGTTCAAGACCAGTGTGGGCAGCACAGTGAGACCCCCATCTCTACAAAAAATACAAAAATTAGCTGAGCACAGTAGAATGCACCAGCAGTCCCAGCTACTCGGGAGGCTGAGGTGGGAGGCTTGAGCTTGGGAGGTCAAGGCTGCAGTGAGCCATGATTACACAACTGCTCTCTAACCTGGGAGGCAGAATGAGACACTGCCTCAAAATGAATAAATAAAAGTAAAAATATTGTGAACCAGAAGTGAATTTGTGTGGAGGGACTTGAACCCTCGGGGACAGCTCCCTTTCTCTAGGCAAGGAGCCACCATGTAAATTGAGTCAAATTTGACCATACTCAAATGAGATGAAGCCTTTGGTCACTGTGTCTGGCATCAGAGGGCACAGATTTCTCAGGCTGACTTCCTTCTAGAGGCCTTTTTTGAGCATGTTGGCCCTTCCTCTGTGATTTCCAGAACTCTGCACACTTCCAGCAGAGGTAGGTCAGGGAAAGGATGGAGAGTGTGGATTTTGGACCCAGGGTGCCTGCATTTGAATTGTGGGCAGCCACTTCCTCAGCCCTGTCTGTAAAACGGGAATAATCACAGTACCCTCCTCATGGGGTTGTTATGTAAATGAGGTGAGTTTGTATGTGGAGAGATTAGACCCTGCCTGAGCCAGGCATAGTGGCATGCACCTGTAGTTCCAGCTACTCCAGAGGCTGAGGCAGGAGGATCATTTGAGCCCAGAACGTGGAGGCTGCACTGAGTTATGATTCTTCAGGCACTCCAGCCTGGGCAATGCAGTGAGATCCTGTCTTAAAAAAAATAAAAAGGGCTGGGTGAGGTGGCTCACGTCTATAATCCCAGTACTTTGGGAGGCCGAGGTGAGCGGATCATGAGGTCAGGAGATCGAGACCATCCTGGCCAATATGGTGAAACCCCATCTCTACTAAAAACACAAACATTAGCTGGGTGTGGCAGTGCGTGCCTGTAGTCCCGGCTACTCGAGAGGCTGAGGCAGGGGAATCACTTAAACTCAGGAGACAGAGGTTGCAGTGAGCCGAGATCACACCACTGCACTCCAGCCTCCGTGACAGAGCAGGACTCTGTCTCAAAAAGAAAAAAAGAAAAAGAGAATCTTGCCTGGCACATAGGATATGCTATGCAATGTAAGAGTCAGTGATTGTTAGGCCATATCAAAGTTTTGTTTATTTTTATTTATTATTTTGTTTGTAGGCAAATAAATGATCTGCTACTGGCAGCTTCACTTGGTTGGACCTGGTATTTACAGCACTGTGCTGCCACTGTTTGCTTCAGGAAGGCTCACCTCCCCGAGTTGGGGTTGCTGGGAGAGTCTGCTGGCTCCGTGCAGTGTTTGCGCGTTTCTGCCTTACCCAAGTGACTTGTGTGACTTTGACTTTGGCCAGTTTAGCAATAGAGCAAGCAACAGTGTCATCATGATGTCACGCCCAGCATAATTTCACATGCGGGATGGTGGTAAGAGAAACAGGCCAGTTAAGGAGGCTCTGGCAGATTCTGCTGCTGTGGGGGAGAATGTGCTGGGTGATTTAGCCAATGGAGAGGTTGGCCCTGGCAGGAGGCCAGGTCACCACACCAGGCTGTCACTCGAGTACATATTCCGTGCTCTGTGCTCCCTGTCAGTTGCCTGATGGCCGCTCACTGGGGGCTGACTCTTATCCGGAGCAGTCATCCCGACCTTGCAGTTTGTCACCTCAAGCCTCACGACCAGACTTGTTAAAATATCCCTCTGAGTTGCATATCCAGTCCAGGTGTTCCTCTGGGTCATTGCGCTACAGTCCAGGACTATACCTCTTGGGCCGGGCAAATTGATGGGCAGTCATTAAAAAAGGAAAAAAGTAGAGTTTATTTTTTATTTTTACTTATTTATTTAATTTTTATTTTACTTTGTATTTATTTTATTTTTTTGAGTTGGAGTCTTGCTCTATTGCCCAGGCTCCCTGGAGTGCAGTGGTACAATCTTGGCTCACTGCAACCTCCACCTCCCAGGTTCAAGTGATTCTCCTGCCTTGGCCTCCCGAGTAGCTGACACTACAGATGCCTGCCACCATGCCAGGCTATTTTTTTTGTATTTTTAGTAGAGATGGGGTTTCACCATGTTATTCAGGATGGTCTCGATCTCCTGACCTCATGATCCACCCACCTCGGCCTCTCAAAGTGCTGGGATTACAGGCGTGAGCCACTGTGCCTGGCCTAACTTTTATTTTTTTGAGACGAAGTCTTACTCTGTCCCCCAGGCTGGAGTGCAGTGGCGTGATCTTGGCTCATTACAACCTCTACCTCCCAGGTTCCAGTGATTCTACCACCTTTTAAAGGATGATTATTATTTTATTATATTTTTAATTTTTGGAGACAGTTTCTCATTCTGTTGCCCAGGCTGGAGTGCAGTGGCATGATCATGGCTCACTGCAGCCTTGACCTGCTGGACTCAAGAGAGCTTCTCAGTTTAGCCTCTCCGGTAGCTGGGACCAAAGGCCTGTATCACCACACCTGGCTAATGTTTAGTTTTTGATGTTTTTTTAGAGATGGGTTCTTGCTATGTTGCCCAGGCTAGTTTCAAACTTCTGGCCTCCAACGATCCTCCCACCTTGGCCTCCCAAATGTTGGGATTACAGGTGTGAGCCAGCACGCCTGGCAAAAGTAGAGTTTAAATGGAAAACTTTTTGTTTTGCTCAAGGGAACACACACAGGAGAGGCCTTTACTTACAGACACTGGGGAACTGCCAGTCATGATGTGAGTTTGCCAGGGCTAAGCAGAAACCTGATGCAGTGTGCAGTGGGCTCAGCATCTCCCCTTGGTACCCACATATTCATCCTCAGAGAACAAGAAGCAAGAGCATCTTATTCATCTTTTGCATCTTCAGTGCCATGTACTGTATTTGGCACAAAATATGTAATTAATAAATATTTATTGACTGATGGAAGAGCAGGTACTCAGTATTACCTTGATTATAGACCCTGGCAACTCTTGGCTGTATGGTCATGGTAACTGAAGGATAGTTGGGTTGCACTTTCTCTTAATTCATGGGTCAGTATTCTCCAGGCATGTGGTGCTCAGAGACTTGACTTGGGGCTTCATGTCCCTTCTCCTGAGGCTACCACGGCAACTGTACAGAGTTTAGCTCCTTGGCTGTCAGAAAGGTAGGCGACTGGGGAGAATGACAGAAGGGCCCATCTCGGCCTGACCTCCTCTCGCTGAGGCCCTTCTCCTGACTTACTCCCCCCAGTTCCATGTTGATAAGGAATGGAGCCATCTTTCTTCCAGCAGGTGTTTTTTGAGCTGCTAATATGTGCCTGACTCTACAGGGCATTAAACAAAAATGTCCCCTGTACTGGCTTGTGGCAGCCAACTGTTCATAGCAACCTTGCTTTTTGATGCTTTGATGTCGGCTCTTCCTAGTTTAAAAAAAACATTTAGGCCGGGTGCGATGGCTCACGCCTGTAATCCCAGCACTTTGGGAGGCTGAGGTGGGTGGATCACGAGGTCAAGAGATCAAGACCAACCTGGTCAACATGGTGAAACCCCGTCTCTACTAAAAATACAAAAAATTAGCTGGGCATGGTAGCACGTGCCTCTAATCCCAGCTACTCAGGAGACTGAGGCAGGAGAATTGCCTGAACCCAGGAGGCGGAGGTTGCCGTGAGCCGAGATCGCGCCATTGCACTCCAGACTGGGTAACAAGAGCGAAACGCGGTCTCAAAAAAAAAAATTTTAAAAAAGGCCAGGCGCGGTGTGGCTCACAACTGTAATCACGCACTTTGGGAGACTAACGTGGGCAGATCACGAGGTCAATAGATCAAGACCATCCTGGCCAACATGGTGAAACCTCGTCTCTACTAAAAATACAAAAAAAACTAGCTGGGCATGGTGGCGTGCACCTGTAGTCCTAGCTACTCAGGAGGCTGAGATGGAAGAATCTCTTGAACTCAGGAGGCAGAGGTTGCAGTGAGCTGAGATCGCACCACTGCACTCCATACTGGGCAATGGGAGTGAAAATCCGTCTCAAAAAAGAAGAAGAGATGGGTGCTGTGGCATATGCCTGCAGTCCCAGCACTTTGAAAGGCTGGAGTGGGGAGGATAGCTTGAGCCCAGGAGGTGGAGACCAGCCTGGGCCACATAGCAAGATCTTCGTCTTACAAAAAATTAGAAAGAAAAATTAGCCCAGCTAATTTTTCTCCCAGCTACTTGGGAGACTGACAGTGGCTAGAGTTTAGGAGGTTGAGACTGCGGTGAGCTATGATTGTGTCATTGCACTCCAACCTGTGTGATAGAGACCTTGTCCCTAAAACAAAAAGAAAAGGCAGGGATATTAGGAATTCCTGTGCACAGAGGAAGGGCCACGTGAGGACACAGAAAGAAGCCCCCCATTTTGCAAGCCAGGAAGAGGAGAACTGTAAGAAAATACATTTCTGCTGTTTACGCCACCCATGTTTACGCTGTGGTATGTTTTTATGGGAGCCAGAGCTGACTAATAAAAAATAGTTTTCATTTATCCTTCAGTGAAGATTCAGAAATAAAGAAATTCATAGGATGTCTCCTTCTCTACAAATTTTGTGGAGTTTCAATAGGTATCTACCAACATCTTTAAGATCACTCGAAACCTTCATAAGAAATGCTAATATTTTCCCCAATCTCTGAGTCTTTCCTAACAATTATGTTTGGAAATAAAGATGCAATTCCTGCATCTTGTATGTATTTTCAGTGGCGGGTAATTCATGCTGATCTAATGCGTGAGCACAGATTTTATTTATCCACCATGCTACGGGATCGGGGACAGACACAGGGGAGTTCTAGGTGAATAATGCCCCGGTACTAAAATAGCCTCTGTTCCCCAAAGTCAGGCAGCCCAACCCTGCTGCAGGAATTCAGCGGGGCTCTCACACCCTGCCTGGTTCTGACTAGCTTCTCTTAATTTAGTTCTCATAGGTATTGATACATATTTCTATAACACTATGTATATTCAATCAGTATTTGTTGAATGGAATTATGTAAATGTGTGCTCACTCAGTATAAAAATGATGCTGCCCACACAGCGGTTCTCCAGTCACACTGTAGGTCTTATCTACACCCCTTCTAAGGAACACAAAGCCATGAGGTATCTGTAGAATCACAGCTTTCATTTGGTGCTGGGGGAAAATATTTATAAGCAGAGATGTAGAATTTCATTTGTTTTGACACGTTGTGGGACGTGTTCTCAGAAAGGTGTTTTGAAAAAGTGTAATGTCATCTCCCGTGGATCTTATTTTGGGATCCCCAGAACGTGCAGGGAAAATGAACAGACTGTCTTTAACGACCTCCTTAACGGCTGGTGGCGTGTCCCCGCTGCACAGAAAACGTTCAGGTTCAGTGGTGTTCTTTCTCTCTCCCATTGTACTTTTCCTTATCTTTCCTTTCATCTCCTCTTCCTCTTTCTTCTTCTCCTCCCTTTCTTCTCTTTTGAACGCTTTTTGACTTTCCTTTTGTAAAATAAAGGAAAAAAAGCAAACTAGGTGAGTTGTTGGCTAAGTTTAAGGGCAAATGTGTAGTTGACAAGAGAGAGCCACCTGTTTAATGATAACTGTTGGGGAAAACTGCCCCCCCCCCCCTCTTTTTTTAAGAGACAGGGTTTCACCATGTTGGTCAGGCTGCTCTTGAACTCCTGACCTCAGGTGTTCCGCCTGCCTCAGCCTCCCAAAGTGCTGGGATGACAGGTGTGAGCCACCATGGCCGGCGAAAACTGCCTCTCACTAGGTAAGCCACAACGTGGGAGAAACAACGACAACCACAAATGGAACCGTGCATCTACACAACTTTCCCCTGAACTTTCAGGGAAGATTCTGTTCCTTCTGCTGGCCTGGCTTCCCATTCAGGCTGATGGCAGAGCCTTGGCTGATTTAACCTAGCATGGGGGTAAACAACTTAGTGGGGAGAAAGGAGTAACACCAGGTACAAGTCCTGAGGCAGAGAACAGGGAGTCTGGATCCACCTCTAACCACAGAGGTTTGAAAAATCTTTTTTTCTTTCTTTCTTTCTTTTTTTTTTTTTTTAGAGACAGGGTTTCACTATATTGGTCAGGCTGGTCTTGAACTCCAAACCTCAAGTGATCTGCCCGCCTCCGCCCCCCAAAGTGCTGGGATTACAGGCGTGAGCCACCGCGCCCAGCACTGAAAAATCTTGAGGCCCTTTATTGACCAAGGCACCCTATTACGTATATTTACATTTATTTTGCGTAGCATAAGGCATAGTAGCTGAATTGAGAGGGGAAAAAACCTTTATTTATTTATTTTTAAATCGCATTTTAGGTTTTGGGGTACATGTGAAGAACATGCAAGATTGCTGCATAGGTACTCATTTCTACTTATTTTTTAATTTAATTTAATTTAATTTAATTTAATTTAATTTTATTTTATTTTTCTTTTTGAGACAGAGTTTCGCTCTTGTTACCCAGGCTGGAGTGCAATGGCGCGATCTCGGCTCACCGCAACCTCTGCCTCCTGGGTTCAGGCAATTCTCCTGCCTCAACCTCCCGAGTAGCTGGGATTACAGGCACGCGCCACCATGCCCAGCTAATTTTTTGTAGTTTTAGTAGAGATGGGGTTTCACCATGTTGACCAGGATGGTCTCGATCTGTTGACCTTGTGATCCACCCGCCTCGGCCTCCCAAAGTGCTGGGATTACAGGCTTGAGC
>CM052651.1:12283610-12304779 GCA_028533165.1 Leontopithecus rosalia
CAGTAGGTCTCTTGAGTGGACGTCCAAGATGTTAGTTCCCAGGGCCAGGAACAGCGGCGTTAAGACTGATGGTGTTTTTCTGCCCAGGCTTCTCCTGTCTGGCTTCCTTCTTGTGTCCATCATAGGCGAGTCTGCCTTCCCGGAGCTCCAAACCTCGGTCAGAAGGGGAACCAGTCGCATTCACTCTGCGCGGATGTGCTGGCACAGCTTCTGCGCCGGCCTCAGGAGTCAGCGCTGGGAACCCGCGGCTCCTCCAAACCCCGGTCAGAAGGGGAGCCAGCCCTGCCTAGTCAGCTCTGAGAGCTGCCATGCGGAGGTGCCGGCGAAACCACTGCCCTGCGTGGCTCCTCCACTGGGAATCTTCTGCTCCTGAGTGACCAGAATTTGTCTGAAAGTGTGGCGTCCTCTAGTTCTATGAGCTTTAACTGTGAGCTGCAATCCCGAGATGTTAGCGATAGGCCATCTTGGATCGTTCTGATCTTTGTACTTTAACCAAGTTATCTGTGCTGGACGTGCTCACAGGCATGTCCCAGCTCACCATTGCTTTCACCTGTTTAGAAAAGTTTTAAGTTGTTAGCCAATCAGGTTTTAGTTTAGATTGTGAGTTCTTGCTCCAGCCAACAGAGATCAGACACAGCAGTAAGGATAACCCCAAATGCCTAAGGGATAAATTTGTGTGTTTTCCTTTATTCATTGTACTCTTGTGGCACAATAGCTAGGAGGGTACCCTTCCTGCAGTCCAGAAAGTGAAAATTGCATTGCTGAAAGCTCCTTTGTCTCAGTGCTGATTTTTCTTTGCGGCACTGAACATATATTTCTAACAGGGAGGTTTTGGCTGACTTCTTTACCGTGATCTGTTTTATCAGCAGGGTCTTTATGATCTATACCGTGTGCTGACCTCCTATCTTACCCTGTGACTAAGAATGCCTAACTTCGGCTAGACGCAGTGGCTCATGTCTGTAATCCCAGCACCTCTGGAGGCTGAGGTGGGCAGATCACCTGAGGTCAGGAGTTGGAGACCAGCCTGGCCATCATGGTGAAACCCCGTCTCCACTAAAAATACAAAACTTAGCCAATCTGGTGGCACGTGTCTGCAATCCAAGTTACTCAGGAGGCTGAGGCACAAGAATAGCTTGAACCTGGGATGTTGAGGTTGCAGTGAGCCAAGATTGCGTCATCGTACTCTAGCCTGGTGGCAGAGTAAGACTGTGTCTCAAAAAAAAAAAAAAAAAAAAAAGAAGGAAAGAATGCCTAAACTCCTGGGAATGCAGCCCAGTAGGTCTGAGCCCCTCTTCAACATGGAGTCACTCTGGTTTGAGCGCCTGTTGCAATGGTGACCCTTTGTCAACCTTCTGCACTACCCCCTAACTCACACAGGTCAACACAAAGACCACTAGCCAGTGGAAAAGACAGGTTTTTTTTTTGAGACAGAGTTTTGCTTTTGTTACCCAGGCTGGAGTGCAATGGCATGATCTCGGCTCACCGCAACCTCCACCTCCTGGGTTCAGGCGATTCTCCTGCCTCACCCTCCTGAGTAGCTGGGATTACAGGCATGTGCCACCACGCCCAGCTAATTTTTTGTATTTTTAGTAGAGACGGGGTTTCACCATGGACCAGGATGGTCTCGATCTCTTGACCTTGTGATCCACCCGCCTCGGCCTCCCCAAGTGCTGGGATTACAGGCTTGAGCCACTGCGCCTGGCCCCAGTTTTTTTTTTTTTGAGTTGGAGTCTCGCTTTGTTGCCTGGAGTGCAGTGGCTCAATCTTGGCTCATTGCAACCTCATCCTCCCGGGTTCAAGCAATTCTCTTGCCTCAGCTTCCCGAGTAGCTGGGACTACAGGCACATAAAACCATGCCCAGCTAATTTTTGTATTTTTAATAGAGACGGTGTTTCACCATATTGGCCAGGCTAGGCCGGTCTCGAACTTCTGACCTTGTATCTACCCACCTTGGCCTCCCAAAGTGCTGGGATTACAGGTCGGAGCCACCACGCCCGGTTTAAGACAGTTCTTTTAAGATGAAACCAGCCAGCTGATATGCCTGGAGGTAATGGTGCCTCAGGGTAAAACTATGAGGGAGGATGCCACCATCTTGTTCATACAGTAGTTTATCTCCTACCTGCCCCCTTCCTTTCCTGTTCTCTCTTCATAGACACAGCTCTGCCCCTAGCTTGCCACGTTTGTTTTGTGAAGGTGTGTGTGTATAAGGGGTTTGGTTAACTGAGGATACTGGAATACTCCGATCAACTGAATTCTGTCCTATTCTCCCCCAGCCCCAGCCCCCATTCACAGGTTGAAGATTATAGAGGAGAAACAATTTTCTTTTCTTTTCTTTTTTTGAGATGAAGTCTTGCTTTGTTGCCCAGGCTGGAGTGCAGTGGCACGATCTTGGGTAACTGAAACCTCTGCCTCCTGAGTTCAAGCCATTCTTCTGCATCAGCCTCCCGAGTAGCTGGGATTACAGGTTTGCACCATCAGGCCCAGCTAATTTTTGGTCATGTTGGTCATGTTGGTCACGCTGGTCTCAAACTCCTGACCTCGTGATCTGCCCGCCTCGGCCTCCCAAAGAGCTGGGATTACAGGTATGAGCCACCGCGCCTGGCCTGGGAAAAACAATTTTCTCTACCCACTTATGTTGAGCTCCTCTGGGCCTGCAAATTAAACTGACAGAAGACATATAACAGAAGAAAAAAGTTTATATATATATATATTTGCTCACAAAAGAAGTAGCTGTTCTTTAAATGGTTAAAGTTAGAGGCTTATACATCTAACTTAGTAGGGGAAAGGGAGGGAGAGCAAAAGCTTTTATGTGAGGGACAAATAGGTTTCTTTAGGAAAGACAAATGGGTTTTTAGGAGAACAAATGAGAGATAAAGTTTGTGGTAATGTTTGTTTATACAGGTATGAGTGATCTCTCCATCTCCTTCAGGACCATAAAACTCCCCTGGAGAAGGGACTGGGGGTAGCTCTTATTCGTGTTCGCCCTTCTGGGAGTGGATATGACCTGGAGGGGATTTATGGCAGCCTTATTTCCTAGAAGTTGCTGCTTTTAGTTTGATAAGGGAATCTCTGAGAGGGCTTCTTTCTACATCTGTGGATTCGGTCGCCATGTGCCAGTGTGGCATATTGTGGGGTGACATATTCTTACCTCCTTTAACCTCTGACCCCCAGTGTGATTGTATTTGGAGACAGGGCCTATAAGGAGGTAATTAAGGTTAAATGAGGTCACCAGGGTGGGGCTGAAATCTAGCAGGAGTGGTGTCCTTCTAAGAAGAGGAGGGGCCAGCCATGGTGGCTCATGCCTGTAATCCCAGCACTTTGTGACTGAGGTGGGCAGATCCAAGAGGTCAGGAGATGGAGAACATCCAGACTAACACAGTGAAACCCCGCTTCTACTAAAAATACAAAAAATTAGCTGGGCGTGGTGTTGTTTGACTGTAGTCCCAGCTACTTGGGAGGCTGAGGCAGGAGAATCACTTGAACCCAGGAGGTGGATGTTGCACTGAGTCGAGATCGTGCCATTGCACTCCAGCCTGGACAACAAGAGCAAAAGTCTGTCTCAAAAAAAAAAAGAAGATGAGGAGGAGAGACCAAGAGACCAGAGCTCTTGTTCTCTTTCTCTGGCTCACAAGAGGTCGCCTGTGCACACAGCAAGAGGGTGGGCGCCTATAACCCAGGAGGAGAGCCACACACCAACCCTGCTACCACCTTGATCTCGGACTCCTGGTTTAAAAGACAGTGAGAAAATACATTTTTGTTGTCTAGTCACCCAGGCTGTGGTATTTTGTTATGGCAGCCTGAGCAGACTAAGGCAAAGACCAAAATAGTCTTCAAGAGCCAGAGAGATGAAGTTTAAGTGTGCTGTGTGCCGTGGCTCACGCCTGTAATCCCAGCACTTTGGGAGGTCGAGGCAGGCAGACCACGAGGTCAGCAGTTTGAGGCCAGCCTGACCAACATGGTGAAACCCTGTCGCTACTACTAATACAGAACAGGGCATGATGGCGTGTGCCTGTAGTCCCAGCTACTCAGGACGCTAAGGCAGGAGAATCTCTTGAACCTGAGAGGTGGAGGTTGCAGTGAGCCGAGTTGTGTCACTGCACTCCAGCCTGGGCGACAGAGCGAGACTCTGTCTCAAAAAAAAAAAAAAAGAAAAACAGCAGAAGTGTAGGTTGAGTGAGTGATAATATTGGGGTCATAACCTGGATTGGACAAAAATCAGAAAATATGGGGCAGGCTGGGTGCAGTGGCTCACGCCTGTAGTCTCAGCACTTTGGGAGGCCAAGGCGAAAGGTTGGCTTGAGTCTTTTTATTTATTTTTATTTATTTATTTTTTGAGACGGAGTTTCGCTCTTGTTACCCAGGCTGGAGTGCAATGGCACAATCTTGGCTCACTGCAACCTCCGCCTCCTGGGTTCAGGCAATTCTCCTGCCTCAGCCTCCTGAGTAGCTGGGATTACAGGCACGTGCCACCATGCCCAGCTAATTTTTTGTATTTTTTAGTAGAGACGGGGTTTCATTATGTTGACCAGGATGGTCTCAATCTCTTGACCTCATGATCCACCCGCCTTGGCCTCCCCAAGTGCTGGAATTACAGGCATGAGCCACCGCACCCGGCCCTTTTTTTTTTTTTTTTTAAATAAAAGACGGGGTTTCACCATGTTGGTCAGGCTGGTCTTGAACTCCCGACCTCAGGTGATCTGCCTGCCTTGGCCTCCAAAGTGCTTGGATTACAGACATGAGCCACCACGCCCGGCTGCCTTGAGTCCTTGAGTGCAAAATGAGTCTGGGCAACATGGTGAAGCCCTGTCTCTCCAAAAAAGCTAGCTGGACATGGTGTTGTGTGCCTGTAGTCCTGGCTACTTGGGAGGCTGAGGTAGGAGAATTGCTTGAGCCTAGCAGTTGGAGGTTGCAGTCAGCCGAAATTGTGCGACTGCACTCCAGCCTGGGTGACAGAGGGAGACCCTCTCTCAAAAAAAAAAAAAAAAGAAAAAAAGAAAGAAAAACGGGACAGCAGACATGTTGCAAACTTCTTTTTGTTTTAAGATGGTGTTTTGCTCTTATTGCCCAGGCTGGAGTGCAGTGGCTGGATCTCAGCTCACTGCAGCCTCCGCCACCCAGGTTCACCCTCCTGAGCAGCTGGGATTACAGGTGCCTGCCACTATGCCTGGCTAATTTTTGTATTTTTTTTTGCAGAGACGGGGTTTAACCATGTTTGTCAGGCTGGTCTGGAACTCCTGACCTCAGTGATCCACCCACCATGGTCTCCCAGTGTTCTGGGATTACAGGGGTGAGTCACTGTGCCCAGCCCACATTACAAAGAGAGCCAACCCCGGTGAGGTACACAATTTTTGTCCTGAGTCAAAAAAGTGAGGAGAATTTTGCAAATTATCTATGTGCTGCTAAAAGATAAGAATTGCATCATGTGAAGTCTTACCCTCTGCTGGCCTTTCTCTCTGCTAGAAACCGCCTCAGTGTGGTTCAGGGTAGAGTGTTACCTGCCAGTGAGTCTGAATCTCCGACTTTACCCTTGGAACCTCCTGTTCTCCCTTCCAGTGGGGCCTGAAAGAGGCGAGGGGTGCCAGGGACCCTAATTAGATGCATGCAATCATCTGGAAATGTTTATAACCCTAAGGACAGTTAGAAGCTATGTTGATAGCATTGATTGGTTCCTTATTTCTGAGTTGGGCCTGCTTCATTGTTTAAGATTCCACTCTCATTTGTTGGGATTTTCTCTTCCGCATGGTAAAAAGCAAAACTCACTCTGCCATAAGAGAACAGGACCTTCTAAACTGGGCTTTGAAGTTTGCAGCTTTGTAATGAGTCAGCCATCTGAAAGCCTCTGCTTCCCTGCCGGCTCCAACCAACCCACAGCCACTGATTAGCATATCAAAGAGTGGGCGTGTCCCGATGGGCTATGGTAGTGGCACTGGCTCACCAGTCAGGTGGCCCATGTTTCGGACGGAGGGAGAGCTAGTGCCTTTCGGCCCTGTGCCCTGATGCCGGGTGGTTACCATTTCACCTTTCATTCCATTTCCTCTCCTCTTCCAGCTGTGTGCTTAAAAACACATACCATGCAGGGCGTGATGACTCACGCCTGTAATCCAAACACTTTGGAAGCCAAGGCGGGTGAATCACCTGAGATCGGGAGTTCAAGACCAGCCTGACCAACATGGTGAAAGCCTGTCTTTTATTTAAAAAAGAAAAAACCACATACCACACACATACATAGAAAACCCAGCCCTCGTTCTGAATGATGAAAAGGAATCGAAAGGAAGAACATGGAAAGGAAATGCAAGGGAGGCTTTTAAAGGAGGATAAAGCCCTGTCTTCCTGTCATCCCTCTCTAAAATCCAAACAACTCCCACAGATAAATACACTAAGTATTCAAAAGTTATTTTAGTGTCTTCATTTTGACTAATTGCTGGGTTAGAAAGAATCTTCAAAAAGGTTGGCGGAAGCAATTTAGAGTAAATTTTACCATTGCCCTGGGGTGCTGATCCAAAATAATCTCAACCCTTAATAGCCAAGCTGAGCTGGAGATTGCCTGGTTATTTTTATCCTAACAAGAGACTCTGGCACTGCCAAGGAAATTGTCTCTCTGGGAGAGATTGCTTCTGTGACTTGACCAGCAGCAGTAATGTTTCTGGAGCCCCCAAACGGGTATGTAGAAACAGGTGACCTTGAATACAGATGTGGGGAGAGGAGAGAAGATGGACAGAAACCAAAGACTCCCAAGATAACACATCGTGGAAATAAACAAAAGTCTACAGAAATTAAGTGAGGGATAAAAGACAGACTCCTCTAATGAACTGATTTTGAAAGAAAATTATTTGGATTCTTTTCATGTTAAAAGTATAAGCAAGGTAGATCTATCTTCTTATAAACAGAATTATTTTTAAATCCCTAACATATGTAAGGGAGAGGATAGCAATACATTAATTTCTCCCCAAAGTTTCAGCTGTTTATTGAGTTAAAAAAAATCAGAAAGGAAATTCATCAACATAGTTAGTTTTTTTTTCCTCTGTTTTTCTTTTTAGAGATGGAGTCTTGCTATGTTGCCAAGGCTGGACTCAAACTCCTGGCCTTAGCAACTCTCCTGCCTCAGTCTCCAGAGTAGATGGGACTATAGGCTGGAGCCACCATGCCCGGCTTAATTAATCAACATAGTAAACGTAGAAACATTTGGGCAGGTTATGGTTTATTTTATCTTGTTTTTCATAATTTTTTGGGTGTTTTTCAAATTTTTTTTTTTTTGAGACAGAGTCTTGCTCTATCTCCAGGCTGGAGTGCAGTGGCGCAATCTCAGCTCACTACAACTTCTACCTCAGCCTCCCAAGTAGCTGGGACTACAGGCGTGTGCCACCATGCCCAGCTAATTTTTGTATGTTTAGTAGAGATGGGTTTTCACTATGTTGGCCAGGATGTTCTCCATCTCTTTACCTCATGATCCGCCCACCTCAGCCTCCCAAAGTGCTGGGATTACAGGCGTGAGCCACCGTGCCTGGCCAAAATTTTTTACAATAGGCATGTATTCATTTTCTTTTTCTTTTTTTGTTTTTGAGGTGGAGTCTTGCTCTGTTGCCCAGGCTGGAGTGCAGTGGTGTGATCTTGGGTCACCACAGCCTCTGCCTCCCAGGTTCAAGCAATTCTTCTGACTCAGCCTCTCAAGTAACTGGGATCACAGGTGTGTGCCACCATGCCTGGCTAATTTTTTTTGAATTTTTAGTAGAAACGGGGTTTTACCATATTGTCCAGGCTAGTCTTGAACTCCTGATTTTGTGATCTGCCCCCCTCGGCCTCCCGAAGTGCTAGGATTACAGGAGTGAGCTACCACGCCTGGCTCATTTTATATAAAAAAGTAGCATGCTATTAACAAAGATCATGAATTACATTTGGAAATGGGTGGGGGGATATATAACAGTGGCTATCTTCCCGCTGTTATATAAATTATGGCCACAATATAATTTAAAGTAGAAAGAACTTTGGATGATTATTTCTCCCTCTCAATTTAAAGGTGAGAGAATTGAGGAACAGCTGAGGACCTTGGTTAAATCCAAGGTCGCATCACTAGCTCCCTAAGGATCAGGGTCTAGTGCTCAGTAGCCACTAGACACACACAGCTATGCACCTGGTTCTAACTGAGATGTCATGTAAGTATAAAATATACATTGCATTTGGAAGAATCTTTTGCTCCATGTATGAGAAAATGTAAAATATCTCAGTAATTTCCATATCGATTACATGTTGAGCTCAAATTAACTTAACCTGTTGCTCTTCATTCATTTTAGTGTGGCTACTAGAGTATTTAAAATGACATATAGTGGCTAGACATGATGGCTCATGCCTGTAATACCAGCACTTTGGGAGGCCAAGGTAGGAGGATCACCTGGGGTCAAGAGTTTGAGACCAAACTGGCCAACATGGTGAAACCCCGTCTCTACTAAAAAAAAAAATTAACCGAGCATGGTGGCACAGGTCTGTAATCCCAGCTACTTGGGAGGCTGAGGCAGGAGAATCACCCGAACCTGGGAGGCAGGGGTTGCATTGAGCTGAGATCATATCATGCCCTCCAGCCTGGGCAACAACAGCGAAACTTTGTCTCAAACAAAACAAATCAAAATAAAAAACATACAGGACTGAATTCTGTTAGGTTGGTGCAAAAGGGTTTTTGCACCATTACTTTTTAAGGCAAAACCACAATTACTTTTGCACTCACCTAATATTTCTTTTGGACAACACTGGTGTGGAATACGAATCTGGATTCTCCCTCCAGTATTCTCTTTATACACTACTTTGAAATGTAGAATGTCAAAAGGTAAGGAGAAATTTGCTTTCCCTTTTCTAGAATTAGATAGTTAACCACAACTCGAAGCAACAGTATTAGTATTGATTTGATAATTTCTTGTTTTGTTGAAGATGTGTGGTTTGTATCTTCTATAGCGAATAGAGGTTTGTTTATTGCATAACCACACATAGATACTCATGTCTA
Source organism: Leontopithecus rosalia (assembly GCA_028533165.1). Lineage (NCBI taxonomy): Eukaryota > Metazoa > Chordata > Mammalia > Primates > Cebidae > Leontopithecus > Leontopithecus rosalia. The sequence goes on from CM052651.1 coordinate 12,292,600, forward strand.
AGGTGTTTCCTTGCAGTTATTTTTGGCTGTTAGGCATCATTACCACTAGTGATCAAGCAGTTTTCCTTGCCTTCCCATCAAAAAGACTCAGAACAACAACAAAACTATGGACTCTAAATCAAACTTTGAGAAGTGACAGAAATTCCTTTTAAACAATAAGTAGTGTGTAACTTTCCATGCAATTATTCAAACATTTCCTAAAGAAACCAACCTGTTCTCTTGCCAGATCTCTTCTCTCTTCACCCCCAGTCCTCCTTACCTCCTTGCCATTTAGCACAGTGGTATATGATAACTTTTTTCTTTTTCCAAATCAGTTGACAGTTGACTGATTTTGGAAAAATTAACACTAATGTTCTTTTTTTTTTTTTTTTTGAGAGAGAGTGTCCCTCTGTTACCCAGGCTGGAGTGCAGTGGCACAATCTCGGCTTACTTCCACCTCCACCTCCCTGGTTCGAGCGATTCTTCTGCCTCAGCCTTCCGAGCAGCTGGGACTGCAGGTTCGTGCCACTACACCCAACTAATTTTTGTATTTTTAGTAGAGACGGGGTTTCACCATATTGGCCAGGCTGGTCTCAAACTCCTGACCTTGTGATCCACCCACCTCAGCACTCCCAAAGTGCTGGGATTACAGGCATGAGCCACCGCGCCCAGCCAGTACTGATGTTCTTTTAAACATAACTGTATGTATTTCATCCTATTCCATAAATTATACTTCAGCTAGAAATTATTTTATCATATTGGGTTCCATATCATTTGGGAAAGGCAGGCATTTATTGACACAGCCACAGAGAACAGATTGCTGGGTCACCCTACCACCAAGAAGACTTGTCCTGTGTCACATCTGAAGCTTCAGGCAGCTCAACATTGTGACTCTCTGACAAGTGCTGTGTGCTAGGTCCATTGAGGAATGATTGGAGAGGGGGACAGATCAAGATGACCTTGACTATTGAGGAGCTAAAACGTAGTTAGAAAACTAGATTGAATTCAAGCCATGTTGAAAGACTAGTATAACCCAGCACTGAGTGATGTGGCTCTAGTAGGTACAATGCTTTAGGGAAAGGGAAACTTACAGTCCTGATCAGAGGAGCTTGAAGGATTATAAGGAGGAGCTTGGATTTGAGCTGGAGTCTGAAAAGATGACTCAGGGTTATTATTTGAATGAAAAAGAGAAGCTGGGAGAGGACTCCAGGCAGTATGGGCAAAGGCAAAGAGGTGGAAGCTGACAAATTGCCTGAGCGCCAAAAGGAAGCCAATGGAAGAAGAACGTTATGAAAGCAAGTCCCTTGTCTCTCTCTCTCTCTCTTTTTTTTTTTTTTTTGAGATGGAGTTTTGCTCTTGTCGCCCAGGCTGGAGTGTAGTGGCGCCATCTCGGCTCACTGGGTTCAAGTGATTCTCCTGCCTCAGCCTCTCAAGTAGCTGGGATTACAGGCTCCCACCACCATGCCCGGCTAATTTTTGTTATTGTATTTTTAGTAGAAATGGGGTTTTACCATGTTGGCCAGGCTTATCTTGAACTCCTGCCTCAGGTGATCTGCCTGCCTCAGCCTCCCAAAGTGCTGGGATTACAGGCGTGAGCCACTGTGCCCAGCGTGTCTCTCTTATTTATTGCCATACACCATGCGCCTAGAACGATGCCTGGTTCATCAGAGGTATCTGCTATTGGTTTTGTAAATGCATGGATATACTGCTACCTTTTAAAAAGTAGAGGAGGCACACAGAAAGGATTGTCTTGGGGCTGTTCTTTTTGGAGCAAAGAGAGACAGGGTAGGCTGCTGGGGTCCCAAAAATCACTCTGGGACATTAGGTGACAGATGCCAAGCACTTCTGGAGTTGGTGACACATTGTCCAGGGTTGTTAGCCTGAGCTTTGAATTGGGTTGGTGTCTTAGTCCATTTATGCTAGCATAACTAAATACCACAGACTAGGTAATTTGTAAACAATAGAAATGTATTTCTTTCAGTTCTAGGGGCTAAGAAGTCCAAGTCTGAGGCACCAACACTTGGTGTCTGGTGAGGGCTGGTCTCTGCCTTCAAGGTGGTCCCTTGTTGCTGCATCCTCCAAAGGGAATGGGCGCTGTTCCCATCAGCTCTTTCAGAGAGCACTAATCCCATTCATGAAGGCAGAGAGGGAATGTTCCATACAGTATTCCACTGTATGGAATCACCCCCTAAAAGACCCACCTCTTAATATTGTGCATTGAAGATTTAAGGTTTTTTTTTTTTTTTTTTTTTTTTTCATTTTTTGAGATGGAGTCTTGCTCTTGTTGCCAAGGCTGGAGTGCAATGGCACAATCTCAGCTTACTGCAACCTCTACCTCCCAGGTTCAAGTGATTCTCCAGCTTCAGCCTCCCGAGTAGCTGGGATTACAGGTGCACACCACTACACCCGGCTAATTTTTATATTTTTAGTCGAGATGGGGTTTCATCATGTTGGTTAGGCTGGTCTGTAACTCCTGACCTCAGGTGATCCACCCTCCTCGGCCTCCCAAAGTGCTGGGATTACGGGTGTTAACCACCATGCCCAGCCCATTTCTTCCTTTTTTGAGGCAGAATGGTTTGGATATAGTGCGTTTTGTTTGTCCATTCATCCACTGATGGACACTGGGTTGTTTCTAACTCTTGGCTGTTGTTAGTGGTGCTGTTATGAACATGAATGGGTATGTAAGAACCTCTTCGAGACCCTACTTTCAATTCTTTTGGCGATATAACTGGAAGTGGAATTGCTGGATTAGGTAGGTATGGATTTCTGTCTCCAGTTTATGAATGAAGAGACAGTGGTCCAGGGAACTCATGTAACATGCTCACAGTCTGCAGAAGGCCACAGAGTGAAGGCTCACCCTTGACTCTCGTCTTTGCCCATTTCCACCCCTTTCTGAGGTCACAGCCTTAGCTGCAGCGTTTAAGGGTACACCTAGGTTTAACTTGGAAAATTGGGGATTACATTTACACATGCTTGTGGCAGCAGCTGATTTTGTGGTTTACATAATTGGAAATGGGAGAAGGTTTAGAACTCTGTTTTGTCCCAGGCTCAAGTTTCATTAAGTGGTTGACAACCAGAAATTGGCTGAATTCTTTTCTGGACGCCAGATTCCAACATTGTTCTGCGTGTTGTTTTAGTTTTGTGTTAATTAAGTGTTAACAGAAGTCTGGGGTGGATTGTTTTGGAATTAGCTGACCAAGGACCCATTTATAATTTTTTAACCTTGGGCATGTCAGTATTTAAAAGCCATTTTATTTTTTTTCAAAAGCAATTTTAACCTGAACTGTGTAACTGTTCTGTTTAACTATGAAGTTCTAATTTATCCCAATTATCACATTGCCAAATAGTTTTATATTCATATTAAAATTTCAGGTGGAATTTGGTGAGTCTAATTTTGTAGTGGCTCTGAGATTAAGATGTGTGAGTAGAAAAAAGTGATTTTATTTGTTTCCTTTCTAACCCAAATTGTTCTGTACTGTTCCTGAGTTGCCATTTGGAATGTGTAGTGTTGATGGGGGAGGAAGCTGTGTGTGAAAGGAGAAGTCACAAGGAAGAGAAAAGAGGAAGGGCAGGGAAGGTAAAGAAGGCCTGTAGAATGATCTTATATCCGACGAGATTGTTGAGACCATCTCAGCACCACTGCCTTTTTTTTTTTTTTAAAAAAAAAACAGAGTCTCACTTTGTCTCCCAGGCTGAGTGCAGTGGTGTGATACTGGCTCACTGCAAGCTCTGCTTTCTGGGTTCAAGCAATTCTCCTGCCTCAGCCTCCTAAGTAGCTGGGATTACAGGTACCTGCCACCACGTCTGGCTCATTTTTTTTTTAGATGGACTCTCCCTCTGTCACCCAGGCTGAGCAGTTCTTCTGCCTCAGTCTCCGGAGTAGCTGGGATTACAAACACATACTATGCCTAGCTAATTTTTTGTGGAGATGGGGTTTCACCATGATGGCCAAACTGGTTTAGAACTCCTGACCTCAAACTGGTTTACAACTCCTGCCCTCCTCAGCCTCCCAAAGTACTAGGATTACAGGTGTGAGCCACTGTGCCCAGCCTAATTTTTGTATTTTTAGTAGGGACAGGGTTTCACCATGTTGGCCAGGCTGATCTTGAATTACTGACCTCAAGTGATCCATCTACCTCGGCCTCACAAAGGGCTGGGATTACAGGCGTGAGCCACAGACCTCTGTTTTATTCAAGAGATGGTCAAGGCACAGATAAATTGGGTATCTCATTCTGTCACATGGATGAGTGTGGTGGAGTGCTGCTGGAATCCCTGAAGGTCCCCTCCCCCTCAGTCCAGGGCTCTCTGGATTTCCAAAGCTGTTTACACTGGCTCAGAAGTCATTTTAGGGCTCTGACAGGAAATGAAAGGTGTTTTCCATGGCTAGGCAAAGTGGCACATACCTGTAATCCCAGCACTTTGGGAGGCTGAGCCAGGTGGATCATGAGGTCAGGAGTTCAAGACCAGTCTGGCGAAGATGGTGAAACCTCAACTCTACTAAGAATGAGGCAGAGGATGAGGCAGGAGAATTGCTTGAACCTGGGAGGCGGAGGTTGCAGTGAGCTGAGATCGCACCATTGAACTCCAGCCTGGGTGACAGAGCAAGACTCTGACTCAAAAAAAAGGAAAGGCATTTTCCAACTGGGTTATTTGAGGAGAGTTTATGAAGTTGGGGCAGGGCAGGGTGTTGGAGAGTGCAGTGTGCCTGGGTAGATAGCAGTGGGCAGCGTTACCATTCTGAGGGTGGACGGATTGAGGAAAGGGAGAGACACTAAAGCCTGGAGAGACCTAGATGGCCGGAGAGGGAGGGCTGCCCGGCAGGAGCCGTAGACCCCAGGTCAGAGGCTCAGCCAGCTCGCAGTGGCTCAGTAGAACCAACACCCTGGCCTGACTCTCCTTTCTCTCCATCACCTGCTGGAGCTCCCTTTTTGCCAAACCCAACCAGAAGCCAGGGACAAGAGAGCTGTTTGATGTCCTTAATATTAGTTTTTTGTGTTGACAAGGGTGATCTAGAAGGACAAAAGGGATGCCCAGCACAAAGGTTCAGAAGTGCAGTTCAGGCTGGATGCAGTGGATCCCACCTGTAGTTCCAGCACTTTGGGAAGCTGAGGTGGGCAGATTACTTGAGGTCAGGAGTTCAAGACCAGCCTGGCCAACATGGTGAAACACTTTCTCTACTAAAAATGCAAAAATTAGCTGGGCGTGCTGGTGGGCATCTGTAATCCCAGCTACTTCAGAGGCAGAGGTAGGAGGATCATTTGGATACAGGAGGCAGATGTAGTGAGCCCAGATGGTGCCACTGCACTCTAGCCTGGGTGACAGAGCAAGGCCCCATCTCAAAAAAAAGGAAAAAAAAAGAAAGGCATTATACCTCCTAATGAAAAAAATCTAGCTATGTAGCCTTCTGTGGTTCCCAGGCCCTGACTGAGTTTCCATGGTATTAGGTTAGGGATTACTTTGTTTTTGTATGAGCAGGCCCTTGAGTTTTGGTCTTTCTGCACTCAGCTCTGAACTTCTCATTGTCTCTTTCAGTGATTTCATGATCAGGTTGACTCTGGTGATTAAGTGGTGGTCTATGTCAATTATCACTACATACATCTGGGAAGACAGAATGGCCCACATTGTAATCTGGCCATTTTCCCTGTGCAATTATAGGTCTTAATTTTAATGAAACTTTTTGGGGTTTATTCTAATCAGCAAAATGAAATGTGGTGGATACTGTAGAATATCCTTTTGGTTGGGCACTGAAACCATACATGAGCCTTTGGCTGTGCTTGGCTTTCATCCGAAGTCATGGGAGAATGTGGTTTCAAATGGAAAAACTCTGCTTCCCTGGTATTCTCTTGTGAATGGAATATAGCTCCTACACGCATGACCATTGTTTAATTGCAAGTGCAGAATATCTTGAGCGTATCACAGCTGACTTCTGTCTTCCTCTCCCCATCAGTCACACAATCCAGGAAACTGAGAATTACCCTGTTGTGAAGGCCTGGACTGGCAACATGGCTTCATGCGTAGAAACGTGTGTCCTAGGCTGGGTGTGGTTGGTGGCTCATGCCTGTAATTCAGGCACTTTGGAGGCCAACGCGGGTGGATCATCTGAGGTCGGGAGTTCAAGAACAGCCTGACCAACATGGTGAAACCCCGTCTTTATTAAAAGAAAGAAAGAAAAAAAGAAACATGTATGTCCTTGGAGGGAAATACAGGGACTGTTTTGTGGTCTGAGAACATTCGTTGCCTACTGAGAAGTCATTTCTGAAATTTGTTGTGCAAGAGGAGTGGACTTTTAGCATTGGATAATTATCTTTATATCGATTTCATGAACTTATGTAGTGGGTAAATTATATGCTTAGTCAGTAATCCACAGACTCAGTCCATTGGATTTTAAGAGAGCCTACCTTACTTTACCTGCAACCATTTCTGCGATTTATAGCATTGTATTGGGGCTAAATAGAAGTGAATGGACAAATACTGTGAATTTCTTTCTTTCTTTTTTTTTTTTTTAGATGGCGTCTTGCTGTCGCCCAGGCTGGAGTGCAATGGCAAGGTCTCGGCTCACTGCAACCTCCATCTCCTAGGTTCAAATAATTCTCCTGCCTCAGCCTCCTGAGTAGCTGGGACTACAGACATGCACCACCATGCCCAGCTAATTTTTGTATTTTTAGTAGAGACAGGGTTTTACCATGTTGGCCAGGCTGGTCTCGAACTCCTGACCTCAGGTGATCCACCCGCCTCAGCCTCCCAAAGTGCTGGGATTACAGGCGTGAGCTACCTGCACCCAGCCAATACTGTGAATTTCTTTCTCAATTAGTAAACTAATGTAGATGTGGAGTAACAGGAGTTTCTGCAGTTAGATTGCCTGGGTTGAATCCAGGCTCTCCACTGGCTATTGACCCTCAGGCAAGCTACTCAATTCTCAGTTCTCTTTTATGTAAGTCTCAACACTCTCTCTTTTTTGAGACAGGGTCTCTCTCTGTTGCACAAGCTGGAATGCAGTGGCATGATCACAGTTCACTGTAGCCTCAAATTCCTGGGCTCAAACTACCCTCCTGCCTCAGCCTCCTAGAATAGCTGAGACCACAGGCAGGCATTACCACACTTGGCTAATCTGTTTGTTTGTTTTTGTTTTTAGTAGAGACGAGGTCTCGCTATGTTGCCGAGGCTCCTGGCCTCAAGTGATCCTCCTGCCTCAGCCTCCCAGAGTGCTGGGATGATAGGCATAAGCCGCCATACCTGGCCTCAAGATTTTTTTTTTTTTTTAGAAGGAGTCTCGCTCTGTTGCCAGGCTGGAATGTGGTGGTGCGATCTTGGCTCACTGTAACGTCTGCCTCCTGTGTTTGAGCAATTCTCCTGCCTCAGCCTGTTGAGTAGCTGGGACTACGGGCATGTGCCACCGCACCCAGCTAATTTTTTATTTTATTTTTAGTAGAGATGGGGTTTCTCTATGCTACCCAGGCTGGTCCCGATTTCTTGACCTCGTGATTTGCCCACCTTGGCCTCCTAAAGTGCTAGGATTACAGACGTGAACCACTGTGCCTGGCCAATATTCTTATATGTAAGATGACGGGAAGGCATATGGGTTATAATTAGGTTCAAAAACATAGAACAAAACATCCCAAAGAATAGTAGCTTAGTCACGAGTTCATTTTTCTCTCGTATAAAAGAATTCTGGTGGTAGACAGCCAGGGGCTAGGTTGGCAGATCCTTGATCTTACCAGAGACCCAAGTTTCTTTTATCTTCATCCTATGCTACCTTCAGTTTGTACTCTCCTTCCACAAATTAAAAGATGGCAGTTGGAGCTCCAACCATCTCATCCATACTCCAGGCAGTAGGAGAAATAGGAAAGGACAAAGAGGGCATGCATGCCATCAATCTGTCTCTCTTCTCTTCTGGAAATGTCACTCAACAACTTCTGTTTCCATCCCATTGGCCACTGTTAATCACCAGGTGAGCTGATCAGTTAGTGCTTTGGGGCCGGGCCTGGTGGCTCACGACTATAATCCCAGCACTTTGGGAGGCCGAGGCAGGTGGATCACCTGAGGTCAGGAGTTCAAGACCAGCCTGGCCAACATGGTGAAACCCCATCTCTACCTAAAATACAAAAATTAGCCAGGTGTGGTAGTATGCACCTGTAATCCCAGCTACTTGGGAGGCTGAGGCAGGAGAATCATTGAACCTGGGAGGCAGAGGTTGCAGTGAGCTGAGATTGTGCCATTGCATTCTAGCCTGGGCAACAAGAACAAAACTCCATCTCAAAATAAATAAATAAATAAAATACAAATAAGTAAATTAATACGTTAGTTGGGCGCCTTGAAGTTTCACATAAAATAGGAACTCTCTTCTAAGGAATAAGGAAAGAATGGATCTCGGGCAGACAACTTTCAGATTCTGCATAGGCGATGAGGACAGACTTTTGTGAAGTTGAGATGATAAATCCCCCATCGAAGTGTCTAGCAAAGTGACTGGCACTAGGGAAGCACTCATTTCACACAATACATAATTATTACATATTTATAAAGCAATGAGACTTTCAAAAACGCAGTCAGATTAAACAGAACAACATTTATACAGTTGTGCCTTCAAAAGTCATCACCTTGAAAGGCAATGTCTCTTTTCCTTTACTCTTGATCTTAGCCGAAAGGCTGAGAAGCGATATATCATTTCCTTTATTTTATTTTATTTTTTGTTTATTTATTTATTTGAGACGGAGTTTCGTTCTTGTTATCCAGACTGGAGTGCAATGGCACGATCTCGGCTCACCGCAGCCTCCACCTCCTGGGTTCAAGCAATTCTCCTGCCTCAGCTTCCTGAGTAGCTGGGACTACAGGTGCGCACAACCATGCCCAGATATTTTTTGTATTTTTAGTAGAGACGGGGTTTCACCTTGTTGACCGGGATGGTCTCAATCTCTTGACCTTGTGATCCACCTGCCTCGGCCTCCCGTTTCCTTTAATTTAACATGACTTCCTTCAGGAGTGCTTTCAGAACCAGTTTACTATTTACATAAGAACAACAGCTTTACTGTTTGTTTCCAGTATCAGCTTCATCATCTACTATAGTCAATAAAATTAGCCTTGAATGACACTCAAGAATCATGAGACTTGACCCTTGAGAATATGTTCTAAAATGTTCTCAGGCCGTAGGGAATTCTGGTTCACTTATCTCCTATTTCTAGAAGCCAGACTTCCATACTTCCCATGCTAATGGGAGATAGTTGTATATATATATTTTTTAATTTATTTTTTATTTTTTATTTTTTTGAGACGGAGTTTCGCTCTTGTTACCCAGGCTGGAGTGCAATGGCGCCATCTCGGCTCACCGCAACCTCCACCTCCTGGGTTCAGGCAATTCTCCTGCCTCAGCCTCCTGAGTAGCTGGGATTACAGGCATGTGCCACCATGCCCAGCTAATTTTTTGTATCTTTAGTAGAGACGGGGTTTCACCATTTCGACCAGGATGGTCTCAATCTCTTGACCTCGTGATCCACCCGCCTCCACCTCCCAAAGTGCTGGGATTATAGGCATGAGCCACCACGCCTGGCCGAGATAGTTGTATAAACATGGCAGAGGAAAGTGTATGTGAAACGTATGTGTAGCCAGGCACAGAGGCTCAGGCCTGCAGTCCCGGCACTCTGGGAGGCTGAGGCGGGAGATTCACTTGAGCCCAGGAATTTGAGACCAGCTGGGCAACATAGTGAGAATTCATCTTTACAAAGAATGATAATAATAATAATTAGCCACTCTTGGTGGTGCACACCTGTGATCCCAGCTACTTGGGAAGCTGAGGTGAGAAGATTGCTTGAGCCCAGGAGGTTGAGGCTGCAGTGAGCTAGCTATGTGAGCTAGCTATCTCACCACTGCACTCCAGCCTGGGTGACAGGCAAGACCACGTGTTAAAAAAAAAAAAAGGTATTAAAAAAACATATGGCCAGGCATGGTGGCTCACGCCTGTAATCCCAGTACTTTGCGGGGGTTGAGGCGGGCAGATCACTGGAGGTCAGGAGTTCGACACTGGCCTGACCACGATGGTGAAATCACGTCTCTACTAAAAATGCAAAAATTAGCCGGGTGTGGTGGCACACTCCTATAATCCCAGCTACTTGGGAGGCTAAGGCAGGAGAATCACTTGAACCTGGGAGGTGGAGGTTGCAGTGAGCCGAGATTGCACCATTGCACTCCAGCCTGGATGACAAAAGCAAAAACTTTATCTAAAAAAAAATGGCCCTGACCATGAAGATTACTACATTTGAAAGTACTTCATATCCTTTTTAACCTTTGGTCAGATATTCATGGTAATATACGCTTATAAATGAGATTGAATAGTGATTCACTAGAATTGTAAGGTTGAGCAGGTTGAGTATCTCTAATCTGAAAATCCAAAATCTGAAATGCCCCAAAATCTAAAACTTTTGTGCACCAACATAATGCCACATTTGGAAACTTCCACATTTTAATTGCTTAAAGGAAATTTTATGCACAAAATTATTAAAAATATTGTGTAAAATTACCTTCAGGCTATGTGTGTAAGGTGTATTGGAAACATAAATAGATTTTATGTTTAGACTTGAGTTCCATTCCCAAGATAGCTCATTATGTATATATGAATACCCCAAAATCTGAAAAAATTCAAAATCTGAGATATTTCTTGCTCCAAGCATTTTGGGTAAAATATTCTCAACCTATATTCCCATTTCTTATTGACAGTGGTTGGGCCGGGCGCGGTGGCTCACGCCTATAATCCCAGCACTTTGGGAAGCCGAGAAAGGTGGATCATGAGGTCAAGAGATCGAGACCATCCTGGTCAACATGGTGAAACCCCGTCTCTACTAAAAATACAAAAATTAGCTGGGCATGGTGGTGCACGCCTGTAGTCCCAGCTACTCAGGAGGCTGAGGCAGGAGAATTGCTTGAACCCAGGAGGCGGAGGTTGCAGTGAGCCGAGATGGTGCCATTGCACTCCAGCCTGGGTAACAAGAGCGAAACTCAGTCTCAAAAAAAAAAAAAATGGCCAGGTGCGGTGGCTCACACCTGTAATCCTAGCACTTTGGGAGGCCAAGGTGGGTGGATCACCCGAGGTCAGGAGTTCAAGACCAGCCTGGCCATCAGGGTGAAACCCCATCTTTTTTTTAAAAAAAGAAAGTGGTTGAAAGTTTGTATAAGAAAACTTGAGTTTTTGTTTTTAACTTGTGGGTAGGATTGGTAAATATTTCTGTAAGACTAAAGCTTTAGAAACACACAAGACTTATCTATATACTAAATCATACAATTATTTTCCTAAGTCCATTATATACATTCCATTTAAGACTAAAAACACGTTGTGATAAGAGTTCTAGTTACTTAGTGGTCAACTTGAGGAGATATAGTATGCTACAAAATCTACTCTGTCATACCGTTGACCCTGACATCATTACATGTAAGATGTAGAGGCAATCTCATCTATCATCTCATCACAGTGTTTATTTTACAGATGAGGAAAGAGATGCTGAATTTCAATGACTTACCTGAGATCTCATAGCCAGCATATGACAGAGCAGGTATCAGCATGAACCTGGCTCCTAATATCAAGCCTGTGTGACACCCAGTTCCCTCTCATTCTCTCAGGTCGACATTGCTCTGTCAAGTTTTCCCCATTGGAGTAGGGAAGGTGAACACTAAATCTGAGGATTGGAAATCTTTGTCTCTTACGTGTAATGAGACAGTGACTACTCCTTGTTGGTCAATATCCACTCTTCCCTTCCTTACACAACTCCTAAATTTTTGCCGGGTACTTGGCTACATAACCAGACTAGATTTTTGACCTTGTTTATGGCCAAGTGGGATGAGAGTGAAGGTGGGTGTATACAACTTCTTCAAGCCACATGTTAAGGATGGTAGAGCTGCCCTGCCAGCTTTGGACATTGCACCTCTGGACTATTATACGTGAGAGTATTTAAGTCCCTGTGTTTCAGGGTCCCCTTATTCCAGCAACTACTGTATCCTGATTGATATACTTGGTATCAATCAATTATCTCTGTATCATAACAGGAAGTAGAGTGTTGGAAACAGATGCTTGGTGCCACAAAAAAAATATCAGCACTGAGACAAAGGATCTCTCAGCAAGCGATTTTTACTTCTTGTAGGAAGGATACTCTCGCTAGCCATCTTGCCACAAGAGTACAAGGATCAAAGGAAAAGAAGACCTATTTATCCCTTATGTATTTG